>QRAM01000341.1:0-104993 GCA_013436055.1 Halocynthia roretzi
TAGTTTGTTTGAATGAAGAGATTGTCGTCATCAGAAAATTATACTCAGTAAACATACAAAACTCATGTTATTATTTACTGGCTACATATTTAATCAAGCCACTCCTTGAATTCTCCTCCTCCTCAAATCCTCCTCAAAAACGAATATCGCTTTAACATATAAAGGCACTTTTATATCTTGCTGTATATTACAACCAGCAATGCGTTATTTCATATTTTTGTGGCTGTCTCTATATAAAGTGCCACGTAATACTGAGACCGGACCTTCGAGAGGAATTTAATTTATCTGAACAAAGTTTCCTTCCCCACCCCTTTACCTTCTCTTATCTACTACGGTTAATGTCAACATTTTCTGATTCACCAAAAAGTTCCTGACCTCTATTTTATACTACCTGGTCCTTGTATAATTTATCCCTTAACCCCCATTTCTTATATGACTAACATATCTAGTAACATACCATATTTTTTATATTTAAAAATTTTCTGTTTCTTGTTTACGACAGGTTGGAACGGGAAAGCCGGTGACATCGTTCATGCTACCAAAGCTAATGGTTCTGCACATTCGTTCGAAGATATATTTTCACCGATTCTTATATTTTATCGTTAATGCTTTTTACCCAGGTGTGGAAATGGGAGAATACGCAGATGACTGTGTTCCTCTACATTTCAGTTTCCAGTTTCTGTTATATGTTTATTAACTATGTTAAGTTTCTAGAAATTCCAATCAACTTGTTTATTTGCTATGATTATATTTGTATATTTTAATATTTCTCACAGAGGGGGTTATAGCGCCCTCCCTTTTTCCCAACTTCAGCTTCACACGAACTTAGTCTACTCCTAGTTCCGAAGACCCATTTCCACCAATGCTGGTAACAAACCATTTATTACCAAACGGTATTTCACGACTTCTAATAAATCCTTCTCATCGTTTATTCATTGCTTTGGAGATTCTTCCATATATTTTATTACTAATTAGTTCGCGGCCTGTTAAAAATGTTGACTGTATTTAAGTAATTTCACAGTTACCTTTTACTTATTTTATATCAAGTATATTATGTTGCTTCAAGTCGGATAAAGTTAGTGCGAGGACTGTAGCATATGTTTCTAGGGGTTGAAACAATGCAGATATTTGCAAGGACTGTAGCATATGTTACTACGACATTGGAATAACAAATTGAAACACTGCAGACTTTGAATTCACTATTAAGACACTGCTGTAATTGAACCTCATATTCTTATACACGAAATTATCTGAAAAAACGCACAAAACGCGAAACCGTGGAGCTCACTGCTATTCACACTAACGCTGATTATGATTTTGCTCTTTAACTCTCTGAATGATAAGAATTTAAAGTAAGAATTATTATTAGTTTTTCAGTGCATTTTAATATTCTTTTCCCTTGTTCACCAATTTGAAAACTTTTTTCGCGACTTTCGGCGTTGTCATCTTTTATGACATACCACAATTATATTATGGATTATTTTTATTTTATTTCAATATGTACTTGTCCGATCAAAATGAAGGAACTATTTAAATAATTTTTCAATGGCTTACTTTCATTTACCTGGATTATTTGTAACATTTCGTCCGTGACATTTATTTCTCAAGCATTTATTTCACTACAATCATTTCCTTCACCCACAGTCCAGTACTATTAAAGATGTAAATCAGCATATACATTGTAACTTCGATATAACAAGCCACTTTTTAATGCAAATTTGGATGTATCGCGATGAGTCATTGAACCATATTTTAGTATTTTAAACGCTAGAAAGCCTGCTTTACTATCACCGATTGTTTTCCGTTTTTCGCTTTTATTATATATTTTGTCGTCACGAAGAAGTAAAGATCTGAATGTTGTATTGTAGGCTTGCTACAGTGCGCTCTAATCGTAAACAAATTAGTCTTTCGTGAACCACTAAATTACTTTTCGTGATTAAACTTATATTCATCTTTCTCTATATATACGAGCGAAAGTTTATTTGTCTTAAAATAACGTCGCCATTTTCAACATTTACCAAATTTGAGAAGAGGGTCCAGATGCATCCCAGAATAATGCATGACCGAAGAGGGTCCATATGCATCCCAGAATAATACATGACCAAAGAAAACCGAAAGTCGTGTCACTCTGCTATTATATTATACGCGCTTATTATATATTTGTCAGCAATTTATAGTCTATATTACTTTATATCTATATTCTATCATCTTTTGATTATGCTCACTGAGGTTAATTCTTCTCTGTTCTATGCTAATACTAATGCTCATAGTTAATCATATTGCTAATGAATAAATATTTATAACCGTAATGTAGCAAGCGTCTTGTTTGTTCATGATACTGTACAAAGCACATTCCTATTTTCCTAACTTCGTACAATTCTTACCCAGCCATTCATTTCGGCAGTAATGACAGTTCTAGTATTTAGTTGATATAAAATGAGAAAATTGGCAGCTTTTCTGCGACACAATGTTCGAAAAAATTGATTTAACTTGAAAGTGAATAAACTAAAGGTAGAATAATACAGAATAAGTCGGTAAAAAACTCACTGTTTTTCCCAAGTCTTCATTACGTATCCGATATAGAGTTTTCACTTGAAATATTTCTCCAAGTATACAAAACACTGCTAACTAACTAACGCTAGGTATTTAACTAGGATTATGTAAAAAGGTCATTAATATTTACGTAATTACATATATCTATATATATATTATTCCGGAATTTCACATACGATATATGATAAAGGAAGTATATTCATTTGATGTTCCCTAGAAAAATCGTAGCGGGTGATCATGCACATTATCGTACGTTTATATTAAATACAGACACAGATTTCTAACCTTTTAAAGAGAACTTATTGCACGAACAAAGCCTAGATTGGAACTAAACTATATGTGAACAGTTACAACATTCATTCCTTGGATTAAATCGCTATTAACTAAATAAACTGATCCTGTACTGTGATATAAATGAAAATACCTGCTTTCCTGCGATGCAAGACATTGCTGAATAGTTCAATAAAACACTGATACAAGTATGACTCTTATTCACCATACTATTGCTATTACTTTACTCTCTTCAGTTGTTTGGCTGGGTGAGGTTTTCAAATGAAAGATAGTGTACAATACGAGATTCACATTTTCTATGATTACTGAAACGCGTAATCATGGTTCTAGTCGTATATGTAATTGTACTAACACCTGAGCGCAAAGGTATCAATCAGTAATTATTAAAAAAAACTGCCCGTTTATGAGATTCAATCACTTCTCCAGCTATACTGTACGTTGCTACGAGAAAATAATAAGAACATACGAAAAAACATACGTTGTCCTATATACCGTATGTGCCAGCGTAGAAATATAGTCTTGAAGCGTAACTGATTAAACTGTTTTCAAGCTTACAGTAACGTTATACGTTGTAGAAGGCTCCAGACTAATAAATTAAGTCATCTTACTCTTTCCATTGTTTCGGGAGTTACGTATTCAAGCACGATTTGCGAATTTGATACGTTAACGGAAATTGCTGTCGTCACACTATAACTGCATGAAAAAGGTTATCAAGTGTAAACTCTGAACTACGTGCTTTCGTTGCGTTGTACTGAACAATGTATAACCTTTGAATAACCCAATGGAGTGTAAATTAAATCATCTGATTGCCTTGGTGGGTGTTGCAAGCTTCACCGTATAAAAAATAGCTCAAAAACTAGGGATCGATTAATAAGCATAACGTAGTCAATATATAAGGACTGACTAAAATAAGGCCGATACTTACCTAACAAGCCTACATCTTTACGGTAGTGTACTAATTCAATCATGTTACTCTTGTATCACAACTTGTATGAAAGAAAACATGTTTATATACTACTTGCATGCTGAGTTACTGGTTAACACATAAAATCTTGGCAGCTGGATGTGGGAGACTAATTTAACCTAAAAAATTGAGGAGTCGACTTATGCAGAGATAAATTTACCACCCTGGTATAGTCGGTGTAAATAATATATTCTCTCTAAATAATACGTAATGTGCATTACTGACGTGAATACGTCTCGTTCAAGGACACACATACATGGCTATGACTGTACAAGAAATAGGAACCCGACCCCTCGCTAGCAGGGTGAAAATGGGGGTCCCCTAATTTTTCGCTCATAGCTTATGTCCAATTTCTCATCTAGCTGAGAATCAGATTAGTTTATATTATACATATCTTCACTGATATGACGTGTGATCATAATCATTATATTCAGATCATAGGCTCATAATAGACCAGAAATGTACGATATTACGACAAATCTCACGGTAGGATATAGCCAGTGCCGACCATTAACCATTAGGCAAATGGAGGCACGTGTCTTAGGGCCAGCTAAAAATCCAGGCCACAAAAAATGAAGTGGAATTATTTTTAGAATTATCAGGTGATGACAATAATGCTTTCCTTTATTTCTATGTAAATAAATTACATCCTTCTTCATTTACGCGCTTGTTTTTAAAGGCTGTTCATACTCTGTGTTGCAACCCAAAATATCTGCATCTTCAGGCCACCTATCAAAATGTGCCTTAGGGCCAGCAAAGCCTTCAATCCAGCACTGGATATATCGCCTACTCTCCCTTCCTTTCCACCCTTAGTCTCACGACCTTCAGCGTGCTCCGACCTCCTTGAACCCATATCCAAAACTTAAATCACAATACTCATCTAATACTTCACGTGAAGTTTTATCGGTTTAGACAAGTTTGCAATAGTTCCAATACTTCCTTCAATGAGTGAGTGAAGCTGTTTCGTTATCAAATGACGTCTTACATTTACTTATTTCCCTCTTTCGATGTGACATGACTCAACGTTTCCTGGTTGTACACAATATTGCGCGATGTGTATCAACTTCCCCATAAATAATATCATCAACGGTTGATGTATATGAAGCTAAAGTATTCACGTATATGAGTAGTAGAACGTTTATGGTGGAGAAAAGGATCAGATTTAACAAGATAGTGCGAACGCTTATTATTATAGTAGATTATGAAGATTGTGTGGAATCAAAATACCGGGTGTCTCAAAACTTTAATTAGATCCTCATTCTCGACGATACATCGGTGCAGCGAGAATTCAGTTGATGACCAGTTGAACCTCTCGCCAGGCATTGATTTGAATAATATATTGTCGTCGCCATAATAATAGGGATCCATTTAAAGCTTGAAATCCAGAAGATTTCTCTAGAACTGCTCTTGATCTTTCTCTGGGACTGCTAGGGCCAAAGTTCAAAGTTAACTGAGATTAGACAAAAATCTGAGAATAAGTTTTGAGACACCTTGTATTTGTCCAAGAAAGTACTTGATTGATCATTTCGCAAACCACAACACATCTACAAAGCAAAGTACAATGAGTTTAGTTCTTGTGAGGAGTTGAATATTTATCGATTTATCAAGGGCCAGCACTACCATTCGGTCAACTAAACAACCGACTAGGGAACAGGCGTCAGCTGGGTGCTTTAGGTATCATTATGGGTCACAGTCAGTGGTAGGATTCAACTGGTTCACACCGGCTCTCACGATCCAGTTGCTAAAATTATAAAGGTTTGCACAAGCAGTTCCTCAATTGTTTTTAAATTAATTTCCATTATTAGCTATTTTCTGACATCGATTCCATTGACATATGCCAGCAATATCCTAAATATCCTAAATATATTTTTGAACTACTGCTACTACAACTACTGAACAACGAATGGATTTTCTTAGGTCACTGCTGGTGCTATTTCTCATCGGATCAGCAAACTCATGTAAGTGTATTCAACCTTTAACCTCATAATTATTTCAACGTGCTGATATACTCGAATGAATTAAATCATTTCTTCGTGAATTTTTTCGCTTTACTTTCGTACACGAAGGAAATAAGTGGCCCTTCAAGGTACCACTAGTCGAAGGGAGGTCCACTGTCATTGGTTATTGCTTAAAAATTACATTTTAAATTGATTATCTATGGAATAAGAGATTGATGACTGGTAAATGTTTAATGACTGGTAAATAAACCGAAAAGAAAATGAATAAATATTTGAATGAACTATCCGTAGTAGTACAACAAAATAACTATATGATTTCTGATCCAGAGTGAGGCAAGATAAATATGTTAATATAGACATATATAGCATTTTACGTGATACACTGAAACCTCGGGTTTAGGTAACTTAAATTCCTGTAATTTTTCTTTTTACAAATAGTATTGGTAGAAACTTTTTACATGAGTAGACTCATGTAAAGTAGTAGTAGTAGTAGACTTACTTATTATTTTTACTAAGGTGCAATGCACTATCATCCAAAGCGGAACTTACAGTAGATTTGCCATACGATTGTCAAACCTGGTCTAATGTAAAAATGATGTAATATTACAGTATCAGGCATAAAAATAAAAATAAAAAAATTAGGTTTTGAACTACGCGGCAAGTTACATCGATCCATGCTTACTGATCATCAGTCCACTTTATTAGGCTGTTTGTTTGGTAGAGAACCGCGCGAATGAATAGTGTCGGTAGAGAGAAAACGTGACCCAACGGTTCTTGTGCTGTGCAATTTTTCATTGCGAAGTCTTATTACATTAGTCTCTCGTTATTTGCAAACCGAAACTATGCAATTTCAGTGTTATGACAGAAACCTAGTTCTACCAGGCCCATTTTTATAAGATATGCTTAACCTGGGAACCACTGGTGCTAGGTTTCATGTGATCCAATTGTTGGAAGCTGCGTTGTGTGGTAGAGCTTGTTCTAGAAGTTAAACTCACCTTCCTGAGAGTTCTATTAGTATGTCTTCCCCCTTGCTATGTTTGATAACCAACAACCCTGAACCTCATTCATGTATTGCTGCCCCCCGGGGCCTACTCACCGGCCCTTACTTTTTATCAGACTTTTCAATGTGCTTTTTAATATACTTATTATGTTGAATAGTAGCATTACATTATTTATATTACCTTGTGATAACGTATTTGTGTCTTTTTGGTATGATATGGTGGCCACATTATGATAGTAGGTTGTTGCCAGAACGCATCCCTTGCATATAATGAGGGATTCGTATACTGTGTCTAATTTATCGAATGAACTTTACCATATACACCTTACAAGAAAAAATATTATATATGAGGTCGCTATATCCACGGTAGGTACAAGTGGAAGCGGATACTAAGAGAATTTCTGTATATGACACACTCAAAAATCCCTGATGAATTGCCGTCATATTTAGCATGAGTTGACAACGCTGTGTCTTGTATTTTGACTGCAGATCTAACGTTTACCGGAGACAAGATAAAAGCTCTTGTGGCGAAGGGAGGCAACGTTACAGTAAGGTTTAAATTTGCAACTGATGACGGCCCAATAGCATTTACATATCTGACCACAACGAAGAAATTCGTATCAGGCGACAGCACATCTGTTACAATAAATAACATATACTCTACGAAAGATTACAAATTCGAAGCAAAAACATTGAACCAAACATCAGTTTGGGCATTCAAGGCCGAAGTCCACTGTAAGTTATTATTATTATTTATTAATATTCCTTTTATATAGCAGACATTTACTCTTTTTCTAGCTTTGTAGTGTAAACTGGCTTCTTCATTCTCAGTAAATACTCAATTCTATAAATGGACAACTTATATTTAATTAACATCACCATAAAGCATCACGATTGTCACAGGTTATATTGCTTCGATAATTACTCGACTTCAGTAAAGACTCGTAATTGACTCGAATAAATCTAGGTAAACGAACTCGACTTGACTTGAGATACGAGAAATGAGGGTGGTGGAAATAAAATTATAATTAACATCAGGGATGGCAGAACTTTTGTTCAACATATTTTTGTGTGAAAATAACATTATTCAGTAATTTTACTTTTTTTGTGAATGTGACCCCAATAGAGAGGAGACCATGCAGACGTTTATACACTTTATATTATACTAGCATATGCTCATAATAAGAAAGTTAACCCACATCTGATCTAGTACTAGCTGTAGAGGGGGTATATAGATAATGACAAACATCCTGTCAATGTCGGTAGATTTAAAATATTAACAATGCGACACTGAGTTATGAAATGCATATTCACGGGGATGACGGGATGATGATCTACCCAAGAGGTTATGACCTCAATAAAGGTCACTACCAGCTTGGTGAATGTGTCTTGCTCAAGGACATGTAGGTACCCATATACCTTCAATAATATTACGAAATATTTTACAGCGCCACCAATAATACGTTCCAGGAGTCCTAAACAAGTGATATTGGACGAGATCAATGTTCTGTATTGCCGGGCAGCGGGAAATCCATCTCCAACATATAGATGGTATAAAAAGCCAAACATCGAAAACACTTTGTCGGAATCATCTAGTCTCCTGTTGAGCAATAACGATTCGTTCGTTGGAGAATACGTTTGTGTGGCTCAGAATGAACTCAACGGAGTTCCATATAAGGCAACTGAAACGATATTTGTAGCAGGTAAAATAAAGATATTGCTTTCTAATTTCTCCTAATAGACAAATTGGGATCACATAGAGTTACCGACGCGTTCCCACAGCACGGGATGACATGTGCTTGCACTTTTAAGCATCATTCTGTAGTCGGGATTCAAGTGTTATTTACATATTTGTTGGAATACACCTTTGTAGTTAAACAATCTTGCCTGTATGCCTGTATGCCTGTATGCCTGTATGCCTGTATGCCTGTATGCCTGTATGCCTGTATGCCTGTATGCCTGTATGCCTGTATGCCTGTATGCCTGTATGCCTGTATGCCTGTATGCCTAATGCTCCGAGCAAGCAAGGGTTTACTGTAATGTCACACCACAAACACAGGGAGAGTGAAGCCCTGTAACCAGCCCATAAAAGAAATAGATGATATCATATTACAACATTTAACATTTCATATTAAATACAGCTAACCCGAAACCACCAAGAATCTTGAAAGTTATAACGAACCAATGCTGGAATGGTTTGAACATCACGTGGATTCCGGACACAGAATCATATAAACTACAGCACAGGTAAGGCGCTTATTTCCCAACACTTCGTAATTCGATATTTGCAAGCGGGTAGAAGGGAGTAAAGTGATGGATAGAACAGAATATTGAATATTGGTAAATATATTCATTTAGTTAGCTTTATATTTTAAAGGGTCGAAATTTGGAGCAAGCGATTTGGATTGAAGATAAAGTTGAAAAATGTTCAGCCTGAAGGAAATAATACGCAATCAGTGATAATGGAAGATCTGCCCCCAATGGAGAGATTTCGTATAAAAGTGAGAATAATAGCAATGATGAATGATATAAGGACGCCATTAGCTGCTCTTTTATCTATCATTTCAGGTTTTAGCTTTAGTTTAATCAAACAACTCTCGACCCGGCCTTCTTCTGATATCACTTTATTGGAAAAGCTTGTATGTACAGAACACAGATTAATCATTTTGGTCGCTAAACGGAATTAGAACGATATTAAGTACGACTGAAGGGGAGCCTGAACCCGGTGTACCAGACCAGAATATACAGACTTATTTTGGAAACCACAAGAGTGGTATAATCTGGACGGGGTATATTCTGGGCTGTTACAGTTGATATAGTTATTAATTATGTAGTAAGCTTGTATTATGATGAATAGGACATGCTGTGATTCAGATCTTGCAATTGCAATTGTACAAAAGCACTAACGCGGAATAATTTTATAACTATTATTCCGCCACAAAGACAAGTAATCAAGTCATCGCCGAACGAGCAAATCACAACAAATTACAACTTATCAAATAACGACTTAGCGACCATTTTCCTGTATTTCTTTCAGATACACGTTTGCCTTCCCTATGGAAGATGCGTCAATGGAACAGAAACCTACTTGAATACAAGCAAAGTGGGGATATCTAGACCGAAGATAAAGCACGCAGAAGCAAAACTGAGTCAAGACTTATGCTCAGTTAGTTGGATTCCTGCGGTGAACCAGAACATTACAAACTATACGGTACTACTACTGCTCTACGGTACTACGATTTNTCCGTAAAAGCTTGCCCATCTCTATTCTACATAGTGTTATCTATCTGTTATCTATCCTATAGGTCGGTCAGTCCTCGCATAAAGCGTACACACCTGATCTAGTACTAGCTGTAGAGGGAGGTATATAGATAATGTCAAACATCCTGTCAGTATCGGTAGATTTAAAATATTAACAATGCGACACTGAGTTATGAAATGCATATTAAAGAAAGCTCCTCAAATAATGCTTGATAGATTATTCAACTATATTCCCTGACGGGATTATGATGTAACCAAGAGGTTATGACCTCAATAAAGGTCACTACCAGCTTGGTGAATGTGTCTTGCTCAAGGACATGTAGGTACCCATATATCTTCAATAATATTACGAAATATTTTACAGCGCCACCAATAATACGTTCCAGGAATCCTAAACAAGTGATATTGGACGAGATCAATGTTCAGTATTGCCGGGCAACGGGAAATCCATCTCCAACATATAGATGGTATAAAAAGCCAAACATCGAAAACACTTTGTCGGAATCATCTCGTCTCCTGTTGAGAAATAACGATTCGTTCGTTGGAGAATACGTCTGTGTGGCTCAGAATGAACTCAACGGAGTTCCATATAAGGCAACTGAAACGATATTTGTAGCAGGTAAAATAAAGATATTGCTTTCTAATTTCTCCTAATAGACAAATTGGGATCACATAGAGTTACCGACGCGTTCCCACAGCACGGGATGACATGCTTGCACTTTTAAGCATCATTCTGTAGTCGGGATTCAAGTGTTATTTACATATTAGTTGGAATACACCTTTGTAGTTAAACAATCTTGCCTGTATGCCTGTATGCCTGTATGCCTGTATGCCTGTATGCCTGTATGCCTGTATGCCTGTATGCCTGTATGCCTGTATGCCTGTATGCCTGTATGCCTGTATGCCTGTATGCCTGTATGCCTGTATGCCTGTATGCCTGTATGCCTGTATGCCTGTATGCCTGTATGCCTGTATGCCTGTATGCCTGTATGCCTGTATGCCTGTATGCCTGTATGCCTGTATGCCTGTATGCCTGTATGCCTGTATGCCTGTATGCCTGTATGCCTGTATGCCTGTATGCCTGTATGCCTGTATGCCTGTATGCCTGTATGCCTGTATGCCTGTATGCCTGTATGCCTGTATGCCTGTATGCCTGTATGCCTGTATGCCTGTATGCCTGTATGCCTGTATGCCTGTATGCCTGTATGCCTGTATGCCTGTATGCCTGTATGCCTGTATGCCTGTATGCCTGTATGCCTGTATGCCTGTATGCCTGTATGCCTGTATGCCTGTATGCCTGTATGCCTGTATGCCTNACTCTGTAGGGACGTTTAGTCTTCAATTTGGCCTATTTTAATGAATATGGAAACATACAAATCACGGATTTCTTTTAATAGACATCCAGTTTTCACTATGCAATAGTAATTGGTGTTCAGAATTTCAGGATATTTGAATATAAACAAATCACACTCATGTAAATTTGAAATAAATTACAAACCATCATACCTGAAGCCAATTCGCTTAATTGAAATTTGGAATCGTATTAATAATTTGGTACTGTTAGTCACTGTACTTAATCTATTGGCCTGGTGGTCCTGCAATTAACTCACACTTGTATATATTTCGAGTCTGACTTAAAACGTTGGTGCAAGCATTAATATAATTTTCAAATTACCTCATAGACCTACTTTCACAAGATATTCTTTTATGTTGAACAGATCACTGCAAAAAGGCGATTTACAAGCGTCGGCAACGCACAGCGTGAAACCGATGTGAAGGAAATTTTGGATAAGGGAAAGTGGAGATACTCGTTCAGAACGAAGCCTAACCGTAAATACACAATTCGAGTTCAAGCTATGAACTGCGGGGGCATCGGACGAATATATACAGCTGGAACTTGCATCACAAAACCTGCAGGTAATTCATAATTTCATAGTTTAGAACAAATTATAGGGGAGGAAGTGGAGAGGAATTTTAGTCAAGGAAGTAACATCGAAAATCGAGTTTATGTTGTTAAGGTTTTCGTGTAAATAGGAATATCCTTGTATATATATATATAAGTTTGATGTTGTATGGTAATAGTAACAAAGGGATAAGTTATATTGCAATGGATAGTTCAGACAAATTGAAATGGAAAGTGTATTTCTAATTACTGAATGAAAAGAACGTTTGTTACTGTAACAATACAAATAACACAACGTCATTTATTACTAATATTCAGCGCCAGATGAAGTCAGATCCCTTTCTGCAACAACTGGTGATACTGACGTAATCAATGGTACTGCTAACATTGATTTCCTTCCAACTGACCAAAGCAATGGAGCTATAAGGCGAGTATATCCAACACTGACCAGTGTGGTAATGTACGATACTTGGAAATCAATATTGAGATTGCAAATAATCTTTTACAAGAACTTTTAAAATCAAAATCTCAATGTAAGATAAGGCCACAATGATCAGGGAGTTTTTCAGATTATGTTACAGGCTCATTGCATAAGATTTCTTCCCCCGGGATATAGTTCGCTCCCCTAATTTCTGTTATTATACAAAAAACGTGACTTGTAGATGCATAAATAAGCTGTGATATATAGATACAACTGCTTGGCAATTTATGCCTACGTGACTGCTGTACCCAGCAAAACCTTCCATTGTTTTTAAATGACTTGCTTTATTTGCACAGTTGTTATTTCATCATTGGTATAATCATTCACGATGACGAAAATCCTTCAGAAGACACGGAATTTACAATGGAGCGACTAAATAACGCGCATTTAACAACTCATAATGAAACAGCAGTTCTGGAACACATGGAATATATAGCATATGCTATTCAATCACCCAGGTATTAAGATGTTAGAATTCGGCTTTCATTTATTTGGCCTTGGAATACGTTGATAATCCCACTAGATTGACTTTGCATATTTTACATTTGATAATTCCCGCACAAGCATTAATATATCCTGACCATACCCATAGTTTAAACGTTAGGGACCCGGGGTACTTGGGCCTGGCTCCCCAATATAGAAATTAAATTACATGACAAACAAAAATGAATGATAAACCGCCTTACAAGACGTCTGATTTTTTTTTCTAGATTTTATTGACTGTAAGAATAACTTTGACTAGAATTTTCAGTTTGTCATATAGTTCGTGATACCAATTACTAGTGATCAGATAAGGTATGAAGTGGTGTGGTGTCTTTATTCCTTGAAATTACATTTAAGACTGACCCTGGCAAAATCATTTTTTGAATAAACATTTGCATAGTTCGAGCTGCGGTTACATTGAATTTGCCTGGTCCCATCAAATTCGAGCTAACGAGCTTCCACTGTTTTTGATTTTCAGCGATTTAACTGACAATATTACACTTGGAAATAATGCCACGACTGAATGCGACATTAGCAAAGTACCATCAACTCTACTGCGTGCAAAACGAAGCTTTAATATAACTATTATTGCTACTACTACCACAACTACGACCACTACTGTTACCACCACTGCTAAAACCACTACTACCACTACTGCTACTTCAAGTAGCAATCCTGCAACAGAAATACCGAGTCTATCCACGACATACATAGGAAGAAATTACAGACTGGACGAAGATTTGTTGTACAAGTAATTATTTATATATATTGAAACAGTCGTTATTAGTATTATTAATCGCAGGGACAGATGGATGTCTGATCCATATTTACATCAGCCCTCTATAGACTCTCACCCCAGCCCCACACTCGAATAATACCACGCAAATATATTGTGGCCCTCATGAGCAAAAGGGCCTCGCCATTTTGCGCGTTTTTTTTTTGTGAAATTTTTCAGAGACAATATTCAACAATATCATTTAGAGAATATCTGGTAATTATTTGGATAATTCATTGAAAGTTTGAACACAAATAGTTTAGAAGTAATACTGTTTCTAGAAACCCGCGAACCGTATAAGATATAAACAGTAATGCGATTTTTAGAACCAATCTGTAACTTTTAATTATCGAATATTATACGCCACAACAGAATTATTTTCTGGGTACTTTGAGTCGTCGTGGCCTCCTTGACGTACCCAGACCGGCTGCCCCTCTCTCTAGACTTCATGTCAGTTGTACCCATACCCCTATAGTTTCTCCCCAATCTCACCCCAAAATAATAACACACATAGACAACAGAAACTTCAACTAAGTCTAATTTAATTGCTTCATTCAAGTATTGAAGAGATTACTCGTGATCCGCCATTTAACACAGGGTTGCATCCAGCTAATGTCGCATAATACCAAATGCTGCTAGTACAATTACAGAAATGCTACTTCCAATCCCGTTTTTGAATAATAACACACATGAAAGATATGGTGCTGGTATTGATATAGGCAATGCTGGACAGTCACTTCTGCACGTGTTACTGCAATTCTTTTTTGGTAATCTGCGCAGTCTGTTGTAAGTTTCGTTTCATATGCATTTCGAAACCAGAAAACGTGAAGCCGAAATCCTTGATATTTAATAAATTCTACAGCATTCTTATCACGAATCAAGTTAACTGTATGACTATAGTTTCATAATGTTTTATATAAGGAAGTGATACACCAATGATGGGCAAATGACGGCTAACGAGTCATCGACATCTCTCTAACGCATGGCCCAGTTTAATACTTTTATAAAGCAATTTGTACTGAAGGCTGATATAGCTATTTATTATATTAAACTAACCAGGCTTTCTATTGTACAGAATTTGAATATAACTTTGTAAAACTTGTACTTTTTGTCGCAGATTCACAGTAGTCACTGTGACGCCAGGCAGCAATGACAGCTACTTATTCCAAACAAGTTCCCCTCTATTGCTGAATGTGAACAAAAAAGGAGGTAGAATATTGAGCATAATTGCGATGTTTAGTAATTCTTCAATGGGAGAGGTTTAATGGAGAATAATTGCATTTATGATAAAACTGAAAATGCTACAGTGTACTATTGCTATCACTGGTACTGGATTTACATCCAAGTCTTGGACTGGTGGAAAACTTACGGTCTCAAAATATAGAGGGCATTCAGCCAATGTGTACAATATTTTTTACACTGTCATAAACGCCATATAAAGTCTCGAAGTCTGGAAACAAACTTTAAGTGAGTGAACTGTATTTCAGAATAATACTTTCTTAAGCAAATAACTCACAGCTAAAAATGGGGAGGGTGAAAGTGATTTGTCAACTATCTATTTCTGTATTAGCTTGATTAGCGTTTTATAATCTGAATATTTGTATTTTACTTTTAAGGTTCAATTTATTTGATACTGACAATTCTAATTCCTCTTGTCTTCGTACTGACGATAATTGTTGCGGTTCTCATATATAAAAGAAGACTGCATAGAAAATGTCGCAATAAAAAAAAAGGTAATACAACGCCAACATTAGTGGAAGATGCCCCTCCTCCGTCAAGTCAGTCACACGAAACTGGCGAGTCTGCTTACGTCAATTTCAGCGCATGCGCAAACGAAACCGATCCACAACAAAACAATGAACAGGTTAATTATGTTAACATGCAAGTGAATGAGCTAGCAGATGTCTTGAATCAAAATCAACCACAAAGTCACAACAGCTTTTACGAAGCAATGGAGGATTCGGATGATAATCATTTGGCGGCTGTACAAGACGAGGAACTTTATTTGGCACCTATAAGAAACAGCGCAAGTACTATACCCGACGGTAAGATCCATTAAGATCTCAATTTTAATTTCGTATTTCCACGCAGGACGGTAACTACACGTTAAGGCATTGCAATGGTATTTCTTGCGTATAAAGTTCCTTTTAGCTCACTTTCCTTTTCCATTGTGCGTGTATGTACGCACAATATTATATATGTAAAACCTATATGAAAGGAAATACCCGGGCCTCTTGGAACCTCTCGGAGCCTGAAAATATCACACCCACTCCACCCTTCTCAGTGACTGCTGAAATAGGTACCCGATCGTCCCAGCTCTCATCCGATTCCTATACCTGTGTACCCTTGTATGGTTTACCAATGTATTTTACGTTAGGGCGGGATAATGTCCTGGTATACTATACAATAAATAGTTGGAATACAATACAATATCGTCCTCGTATAGTGGTAATTGTTTCGCTGTGTTAGAAGGTGCAAGGATGTCGTATCACAGTAATATCGAACTAAATAAAAAGGAAATCAACTAAACACAAGAGGGCGTTAAAGCGTAACCGGGGCTTTCATTTTGAAAAAAATACCGGGTGAGATATCATAAATTCCGTCAACTTTGTTCAGGGGGTCGAATAGAAGGCAAACACATGTAGACACACTTTGTACTATATAGAGGGGAGATTGTATTATACGTTTATAAATTTCTCTTCATTTAGGAGACAACATTTACATGAATCTACAATCACCAAGCCAGGAGCCGATATCATCAGTCAACCAGACCGAACCTACTTACGCCAACGTGTGAAAAGAGAACAAGCAGTGGTTACAAGTTTCTAATGTTACCAATCGAGTATCGGGGGGGGTAAAACGTGTTTTTTTAAACTTTCTTCAATTCATTACTTCAAACGTATGACGTATCATAACTATTATTATTGATTCACCGATGGTTGGCGAGTGTCACACAAGCATTGATATATGCTATTTTTCCTGTAAATAAGTTATAGCCCTTGCCATCCATCTAACCATCTGATACAATTATTTATAATATCTTTTCGGCATTCGGCATAAGGCATTTTCATTAGTTATATTATGATTACAAAATCAGATGTTCCTCATCAAAAGTTTACTTTGGGGTATTTGGAGTGACATAAATAAGGGTAAATATATGTTTATATATTTTTTTTAAGTAGTATCATATCATCACGTGATATTGATTTCGATCCTCCGATATTTCACGATCAAATCTTTCATTTACTTTCGTGATAGTTATACCTATCTTAATTTTCTCACATGTTGATATTTTAATAACCACACATGGTTGTTGACGCATTGACGCATGACGCATGGTTGTTTGACAATTGGGTCATTTATCAGTTACGACAGCAGCATCGATACTATATAATACATCGACCCTATGTCAACATAACTATTATCGGTTGCTTACTACTTATCAATACAATGTTCATCCACCATGAAACCATATGCTATTTACGAAACGATGTAAATTTTCTCTTTACTGAATTATACTGCCAGATGTCACTTCGATATATACACATAGTAGTTCATTTGGAAAAACCATTAAAGAAGATTCTTTATTTGGAGTCAATTAAAATTTATATCACTAATATCGATCATTTGGAACACCATATTATCTACTAATGACTTATTACAGTTCCGAGTCTCTTAAGGGGATTTTCAAAGGAGAATTTCCTTTCCCATTGTGTATGTATCCATAGCCAATATTATGAATGTAATAAATCTGAAATCACAGGATATTACCGGGCCTGTGTACAATTCACTCTCTCGCAGAGTTCATATACTACTGGGTATTTAGGGGGGTTAGTGCAACTGTTAGTTTAACCCTGTACTATACCGGACTCAACCAAAAATATATCACGTGTTTTTACTTCAGAAGCAAGACTTGCTTGCTCCACTTGGGGAAAATACTGATCTAGAGCTTTTCCAACGGTTCACTTGGAGTTAATGTGAGGCATAAGTCTCGAATCCAAGAACTTCCTGTAATAAGTTTCCCGCTTTAGATCTAATTATTATCCTGGTCTCAATCCTCCTAAAATGTGATATTTCAGTACATAGGTGTCCTATTTTTACATTATGTATGTAAATAGACGTACATATGTATATATGTGTTTGTACAGTATTTCTGAATTATAATTTCTGGAAAAATTAAATCAAATTTACCGTGTAATTCCTGGAACAGCACTTGTGACATGATTGGTTGTTAATTTGATAGGAATTAGGATGATATCACTGTGTCAATATTTTCATAATCTGCTATTATATTGAACGGTATTTCGTATAATTCACCTTCCTCGATCACGGAATCTAAACAGAACAATAATACTGTTTACTACAACCTCAGGTAAAATATTACGATAGCCCTGTAATCTTTTATTTAAATAAGGGCTTCTAGGCACATTTTGCCACTTTACAAAGGACGCATATACCAATTCCACTGAGACCGCTACAGTAAACCGAAAAGCGTTGCCCTTACTTCACGTTAGGAATTTCCGAAAATTAATTTCGTGTAGTAACTTTGAATTGTGACTTGATTTAATATAATACTGATCATTGATGTTGATATTGATGATACTGATATTATATTTAATAGAATTTGTCACTTGGTAGGTATTGTCAAACGACAATTTCAATTTTCTAATGTGTATTGTCTGACCAGCTATAGCTGCGGACAAACACATGAATTCCTATATAAGATATAGCAAATTACAAAGGGATTACCGTATCGTGTGAACGTTTGTTCTGCGTATTCATTCCCTTCTCTTCTCTCTTCTGAAGTCTCTTTCTCACATCTCTTGAGTGGTGGAAGTGCGGCTGCAATGGAAGTAAGCAAATCAATTAAAGGCAGATTTGGCAAAACGAAATTCTGATAGAGTGAGCAATTTTTGGGTACAGAAACTTGACAGGGCCTTGGAAAAGGTCATATTTCCCCAAATTCGTATGTAAGTGAGACAAATCGCTCTGGCCTAATTAGCCTAATGGTAACGCCGGTCATGCCCTCTCTTAAACCGGTCAGGAATGATTTTGAATTCGTAAAAGGTCAAATCATGTCCCATGTTAGGTTTTTCTGAATGTCAAAGTGTAGGTTGTAGTGTATGTACGTATCTAACTCTCTCTATATATATACATAAAGAAGTAATGTAAAATCTAGAATCAAATTAGAAATGCGTAGTAAAAGTACTCACAGGCAGATAATTCAATTGGTTCTCTCTTTGAACCATTATTGCTAACACAATCTGTCGAGATATTGCAGAAAGCGTTTGAGCTTCGGGTATTCTGCTTGGCCAATGCTGTCCAACAACGAACTTTGCAAATCCACACCAATAATACTGTAATTGCTGTTACCAATATTCCAATTAGGAAACAAACAAAAAACTCCCAACGCAGAATTGTGCTATCTTCTGGAAAAGATAAATGAAAAATATTCTAATGGTATGACATTAGCGGATTTTAAAACTGAAACCGGAATACATTACCTACTATGTCGACCGATTAGTCTACAACAGCGTTCTTAACGTGGGCGGTATCGCCCTTTTAAGGTGGCGTACAGAGATCATGGGTGCGCTATGAAGGGCGCTACGTGTTTACATTTACATAAATATCTTTGAAAATTCGCAGTAATGCGAGGTTTTTTGCGTGAGATATTTGCAACAGTGTTGTGTGGTTAAGATAGTCTTGCAAGTTCAACTACAAGTTCTATTAGGCTGCACCTATTGTTGTGTTTGATGACCCCAAACCTTCAACCTCAATTATGTAACGTTGCCCAACCACCGTCCCCCAGAGCCTGCCCGCCTGTTACTCTTGATTTATTTCATGATTATCAATGATACGCTTAGCATTATGCTTTCAAATATACTTACTATGTTGAATAGTAGCCTTATAATACATATGTATTGCCTTGTGATAATGTATTCGTGTCTTTTTGGTAGGAAATGGTGATTAAATTATGATTGTAGGTTGTTGTCATAACGCATCCCTATTCTTCCCGTTGAAATAACTATTAACACTATGCAAAGTTATCTCGTTATCCTTGCATATAATGAGGATCTGGTGTACTTTAATTTCTAACATTCTTTACTGCTAATGTATCAGTTTGTTTAGCGTTACTGCTTAGCGCGTGAATATATGCTCGAGTTCATTTACACCAGACCTTGGCATATCACGGCCCGCAGACCACATAGGGCCCTTTGGCTGACGTTGACCAGCCACCGTGACGTCAAATGGAAATTAGAAAATAAACGTATTGTAGCATTTTTTGTAAGGCAATCTCACTTTTCCATTGTTTAATAATCATAACATTTACTCTTACCAGTCACAGCTTGTCAAAACAATGCAATTTACCGCTTTTTTACAAAGAAATAAAATTAATGTTATACAGAAATGAGTTCAGGCTATTAACCCTCCACAATATATTTATTGTTCTTCATATGGGAAAAATTAATTGCCCACCCCTGATTTAAAGAGTGAAATTCTTTTATACTACTTCCTCGATTCTCCATCGATCCGGGAACTCTATATTTTTTATCATGTATTAGTATCTGCATTTTGGTATATTCCAGACTCTGTGTAGAGTATTCTATATCAACACACAAATGTATATTACCCACACGTTCGAATACACATTTTCCTTGAACCACTGTCTCTTTTCCATCACCAGAACATGATGCGATAATGACCGAGAAAGAATAATTATACCCAGCAATCGGTTGAATAGGTAAAGACGAATTTGTCGTTTCTTTTTCAACAATGATATCGTTCAAAGCAGTGTCGAATGGACTAGCTTTTATTCTCACCTATAAAGAGGAAGTCATTTGTTTCAGCCTCTCCTTATAAAGCCACAAAGTAAATTCATTACCCAAATATCAAACCCAAAATTGATCACAAAAGTATTGCCGTCCTAAGCATTAAAATGAAGCGTTGAATGACCTTAGCGTATCCTATCTAACGCTTCCAGTCTCACTTTAATGCTACCGATAACGCAACCTCTACTAGATTGTCTTTTGCATTACAGCGGAATGCGCTTAGGTGCTCGTTTATTACCTCACGTTTTTGAACATTTCCATGTCTATTATGGTGAATCTTCAGGCCTGTGTCTAATGGCCAGTGGGTGCGAGATCAAGCGCGATTTAATAGACGTCTTTAATAAACTGAATAAAAGTTCGTGGGTACAGAGCCTATTTTGAGCTATCTAGAAATCATATTTACTGAGCGTATTCTACTTGAGTGCGTATTATGTTCGTAAAATTACGGTAATAAAAATCCTTCTTTCTTTATGTTCGAAATTAAATATTGACATAAGCTATAGTAATATAGATTGTAAAACCCGGTAAAATCGCATATATTGCGGTTGAGATGAGACATATTCCGAAATTTGTAAATAGATAATTCGTTACAACGCGTGTATCCATAAATAACCAGGTAGAAAAAGTATGGAGTACTTATACATTGGCAATCGATTTCTGTAGCTACACGTAAAGGCCTCTATGAAAATCAAATTTTATTCACCACATATCTTGTAACTTTATTCTCTGATGAACCTTGAGGAAGTGACCACGTTACGTTGCATATTCCACCTTTACGAATTTGATCAACCCTTATGTTTGTCATTTCATCGATACCCGTTGTTTCATTACGGCTGTCACTCAGATCTGCAGTGTACACTGTGATCTAAAGATATATATATATAAGTCATACCTAGTGGTGGTCATTGCTGCATTACATATAGCGTTTACCATCCCTTTCCTTCAAAGCATGAAGACTCACGAACATTAGGGTTTCTTTAGTTCCGAAAAAAAACTGTATTACCGACACAAATGTCAAAATAACCAAAAGGGTATTTATTACTTGATATGCTATGTGCTTTTAATTAACAGAGACCTTATATGTGATGTCGTGATGTTAATTTACAATAGCGACCCCACAATACAAGACTTGTGTAAGAAACAGCTTACGATTTGAATTACCTAGAAAAAAACTAATCAATGATGTAATGTTGTATATTATCATTACCGAGTGACCGAGGCCGCTGACTGCTAGTATAGATTCAGGTATCACGAGTTAAATATCATGTAAAAAAAAATCAATCAAATTTTACCTTGATATTATAGAGAGTCCCTGGTAGCAGGTTGTCAAATGTCGTATCAACGATATCAGTCTCGTTTGGCGTTATTGTTTTAGATTTCGTATCCACTGAGATTGGAGTGACGGGTGTCGCTGTTATTCTGGGGAAGAATCGGGTTCTATTGGTATACATCACTTTTAAGGAGTTCGCGTAACATAGACTTAAGTTTTTTAAATTACAGCCGTGACCGTGGCCATCAAACAAGGCCCGAAAAATTAGCGTGTATAATAGTACTGTAGAAATAAGAATTGGAATACATACACTCTAAAGGTCTATACACACATAAAAGTTATGTATCGTATTTTATACTGTAATATTAGTGAGTTATATGTTTATATTATTCGTATATACATCTTAACTGTACGAAAGTCATAACAAGAAATTGCGCCTGGAGTCTCTACAAGACTGGTTAATGGCAGGCAGGGATTATGCAAATGCGCAGTTTCATACTAGCAGATCATTATATCTTATATCTAAGGCACTATCACTGTAATGGAATCTGAGATTCTGATAAAAAAAAACACTCAGAAACGAAAATACGTGTTACATATACCACCATGTTATTTCGCCTATGGTTAATACCATCAGCTTACTTATGAACCATATCACGGCACCCGTGTCCAGGTTTCCAATGCACATTGATAGTGGTGTTACAGGGAGCACTGTAGAGCAGTAAGATGATGGGTGGTTCGTACACTGAACAGAAAAATAAACAAGCAACTATAACGTCTAATTGGACTGAAAACTTAATCCCGTATCAGCACCCCTTCTAATCCCGTATAGCACTACCATATTTTATATGGAAGGTGGCCGGCTGCTTGGGTGCTAGAATGGGATGCCAAATTATTCAGTTTCTCACGCATGCAATGATGTTAGGGAATTATATTTAGGTTGATAAATCCTATCCCAAACACCCCATGTTTGGGTGAGGGTAGTGCCAAAAGACTCGAATGAGCTTGCCTATACAGAGTTGCTAATAGATTTAAGCTAGATAACCTGATAAGCCTAATTTGTGACTGCCTTTTAAGCATTTTATAATCAGTGGTAAACATAATTCATTATTTAAACATGAATTGTGTATGGGTATATACATGCGCAGTCAGTGGTCTATTACTAGAAATACAAGTTGAAAATGTAGTAGGGTATATTCCTGGTTTTAAGGCGACCAATAACTTTACAGAAGGCATTAGTGTTCACGTGAGACTTATCAACCTTGGATGTATTAATAGTTAATGATAATAGATAATAGAATATTATTAGGATTCTGACTGGTTTGTTTGAGATTTTTGAACGCGTTTCCGCCCCACTTCACCCGGATACGGTGTGAATTGTGAATGGTGTACTTACAGATACGCTAACATATCAATATTTTCGACCAAAGAGTCTCCCTTTGACTGTAAAAGCTTTGACTGTAAGCTCTGACTTAACCTAAGGTCGATACCATTTGAACTGCTTACCTTCAACTTGTATGCTTTTGATATCACACTTCCCATCTCCCTTGCATGCATAACACTTGTATTCACCGGCATCAAATGCATTAGCATTAGCTACGAAAAGAGTTGCTTCCATACCATTTACATTTACTGATTGATAAACTCTATTTTGTTGGTCAAAAGGAACAGGAGAGAGATCTTCACCACTCAGCCACTTAACTGAAGAAGTACGAAAGCTATATGCAGTGCAAGTTACATTATCGATGCCTGGAACATGAACACTGGATGGCGAAAGAGTGATGATACTTGGTTCAACTGTCGATTCAACAGCGACACCACCACCACCGGAACCTGCAAGTATAGAATACATAACACTGGTGTAGGAAAAGTGAGAATAAACGAGACATGGGTGACAGAAGCTGGTTCATTATGTGGCTAACGCGGGCGAGTTTTGACTTGGACCCTGGGAAACACTAATCAGGCCAATACACGTAGTTTTTTAAAGAAGGGATTCAAAACCTTATTCATCTTTTTATAATCAACTACCTGCTTGCGTTTATGTGATATGGGGACCTCTATCTGAAAAAAAGTAGCCTATAACCTATTACTGCCTGAAACCGATCCCTTTGCAAGTTTTCAGAGCGCCTAGTCAAGAACCCTTGGAGATATGCGCGAACGAACATCTTCACACACACACAGTTTCTCCTTTATTTATGAGAATCACAATTATGCATGGATTTGCATTTAGGAATGCTACTAACCATCCTTTACCGTGAATTGATATGTAAACTAAAGTAACATTCTGCATATGTATATTTCTTAACATATACAAATACAGATATATCTGAGTTTGAAATTATTATTTTTTTGCTATCTTACCTTGGCATCTCGGCAAGTGTATCCAAAATACGGTAAATAAACAGAAAAACTGCATGGATTTCACACGAATAATATTCAGATTGAAAAAAAAATACTGTGCTGTATTTAACTGGATTACTTATGACCTTATACTAAATAGTAAAAAAATCAATGATTCAAAATTTACGTCCACTACTGTGATATAACAATGGGTGCTAGCCAACTAAAATCCTTAGTCATATATAGGTAGCGCTACCATATTTTCGTAACTAAAAACCGGGACGCTTCGAAAAACGGCATTTTATGTTTGGTTCATATTTAAAAGTATATAGCTATTAATTAGATGCTTTTTGGCATTTTTTAGCTATCGAGAATTTTTGTACGGGTGGCTAAAGCGACACAAAGACGGGAATCGAGTTTATCTTGGTTAATATAGGATATACCTCTGTGCTAAATTTCGTAAAGATCACACAGTTGTTTCAGGACAACCAGATAAGCATTCTAACGAACAAACTTACGGGCTTATTGTACGAGTAAACTAATTAAATTCACATGTACTATCGTAAATAGACATTCCCATTACACCAAGCTTGTAGTAGTACATTAAACCAGAAGTATGCAACATGGAGCACTCCCGGGCCAAATACATTTAACCGGATTGGACGGCGGGCCGCACTTGCATTTCACATAGACTATCTACTAGTGACTTGCATAAAAAAATCGATTTGGTTTTCTTGCAAATCAAATGAATCAACTTTAGGGACGCTTCGCTTCGTTATTCATATAACATCAAAAACAGAGGCGCTGACGTAATCTATTCAAAAACCGCATTTGGCCGAGGGTTGCAGGTTCCCCACTTCTGCATTAAACTGTACTAGTATTGGTCATCTATCAGTAGATAAACGAACTTATATATATATATTAATCTTTTATAGCTCGATATTCACGTTGTCCCCCTATCTGACTATCTTACAATAGGAAACTGCTTTTACTTGACAACAAAATAATTTCATCAGTGACGTATTGAATATTGCCTAATTCCTGGTATCATTCAAGAGTAAACGTGAAAGCAAGGAAAAGCAAATTTATAATAGATAGCAAGAGATAGAGCTTTACAGATAGCCAGAGTTGTGATGCTCCCTGTAATCCAATCACTTTCTACATACAAGACCTCTCTAATATTTTCACTATGATGATCAGGGAAATTTGAATTTTGAATCATTTCACTTGCCAAATAACTAAAAAACCAACTGGTTTGCGGATGAATAAACCAACAACAAATAAACTGTCAATAACGATGTCGGTTTAGAGGGAACGTTGGTGATATTAGTGATTAGACAACAAGTAGGTAAATAACAGAAGGAAATCAATACGTTCGTGTGGTAATATAGCAAGGGAATACAAAAATACATTCATTCATATATACATAAATCAACTCACCGATTTCCTTTAGCCTTTTTTGATATATCCATTGAAATAAGTCGGCTTGAATCTACTTGTTTTAACTATTCGTTACTTAGATCTGCTTGCCTAACATTAATACTGTGTGAAGTTTCTGTTGATACTGTTAATTCAATATTGTAAACACTCTGGCTGTGTGTTAACGTATTTCTAACACGTTCATGTTAGTGGTGAACATATCCCTACATAATCATGATTACTTTGACCAATTAAAGATTATCGTGGTAGATTGAAAACATTAAATACGTCTTAATTAAACGAAGCGAGGTTGTAAACCCGAACAAGTAAACTGTAATGCGTTTAAGTTTTGAGTGCTTTGAAAAAGAAAAGACAGAATTGATCGTAAGACCTAACCCGCTAACGTAATATATACATCATTCAAAATTGTATTTTCATGCCACTGTCAAAACAAATCGTCGCTACCCTCCATATGCAAGTTGTCTCAATGACATACTGGGTCAATTACCGGATATTTTGAATATTGATAATTTGATTTTGATATATTGAAAGTCTATTTAGCTTCAAAGTCGAATATGCTTCCACTCAAAGAAAAGTCATCGCCGCATGCCGGCCTTTAAGGTCCATCATGGACTTAAGTAACCTATGCCTTGATGTCATATAGAGTTAGGTATTCTAAACTATGTCTTTAAATAATGCTTTAAATAAAATAATCTTTCGAATATTTATAGCTCCAGACAATCACCAATTCTTAATTAACAGAAGCGTATATGTAAGATATGGACTTTGTGTCCTATAATACAATGCTATATGATATTGTTTGAACGCTATCTCCCCTACAGCTACAGTTTCGATTCTCTTGTATGTAATATTACTAAAGACTGTGAGAAAGGTCGCTATAGTCCCCGGGTATCAATCCCCATTATACATACATAAACCATACACACTCGGAAGCTGAATTTTGACATGTTCTTGGGTCCATCGAAGTCAAAGGGATATCCGAGTTATGAGACTAGCATTTACTGGTTACCTATATCCGCTAGATGTCACCAAGAGTCGTATAACGCTTCTCTCGTTTATTTAAAGTTTAAAATGTCTGGGGTGAAATCGGTTATGATTTGGATTGATGTTCGCACAATGGAGCGAGATGAGAATCATCATTTCAGCCGTTACACTCTGCTGATTTGTATTATTATCCAAGTGGACCTAAACTCCTGCCGAATATCTATTAAGCAGTTAATGATGATGCATTGTGAAATATTAATTCCATGTACTTGCTATTTGCGGATGGTTACATACACTCAATACCACTAAGTAAGGTCACGTCTCAGATCCATGTACTTGCTATTTGCTGATGATTACATACACTCAATGCCACTAAGTAAGGTCACGTCTCAGATCCGCGTATGGTACTTTACGCCACTAATAGGAGCTAAATATAGCAACAATCAATTCATCAACAATAATCAACAGCAATCATACTCGAACTATTCCCAGAATTGAGTGAAATGAGCTGACACAAAACCAGACATAAAAACTTTCGAGAGAAACAGAAAGCAATGCAGTTTTCCGATTTATATTCTTATAACAAGGGTATCGTAATATATTGCATCATTGCATTCGTTGTATGGCTTTTTATATATATTCTCGCCTTCAAGGACTTGAAATTTTGGCCGATTCTTGGCTTAAATAATAATGCTAGCTCTTAACTTTAGGCAATTGACTGAGGCTCCTGGACAAAGCGGTCGCAATAAGGAGGAGGATGGAGGATGAATTCCAATATTAAAAGTAGTACGAGAAAATAGGATATTGCAGTTGGCCTTTCACTATTTATCCCTCTCCTATCAAAAAGTAAATATGTTGGGCAATTATTAGCTGAGGCCAAGAAAAAGAAGTAATAATGCGAGCTGTAGTAAGATTCAGTATTGTAATGAGTGGAGTAAGGTATCTAGAAATAATCCTTGGCTGGATTTGACTCGAATCAATCTACTACACTGACCTAACTTGACTTAACTCAAGTGACAGTTGTCAATAAATTAGATTTAACCTATGTCAGTGTGAGTAAATGATCAGACTTGAGACTCGGATTTGCAAAAACGTAACTTGTGATTATTTTACAACATTGGTCAGATTATTAACATTAACAGGCTATTGTATCATATAGACTTATCTAATCTAATCTGAAGACAGATAACAACAGAATGTCAGGATATCTGTATGTCTGTTTAATTTTACTTCTCGCCTCCATTGATGAAGCACAATGCAACGACAAACACTTGATATGCAAGCAAGTAGAAGATGTTTTTGATTACCCAACGAGAGGGGACCAGTCAGGAACTAACTTGCCAAGATTACAGGGACCACCTGGTAAAATGGGACCGAAAGGGGTGAAAGGTGAAAAGGGTTCAAAAGGCAATACTGGTAATGTTGGTTTAGCTGGGCAAGTAGACTATGACAAAGTCAATGCAACAGTGCAACAAGGTGAGACTATTTATTTATTTCATATTAATGGTGATTTTATAAACCCGTTATTTCATTTCATAGCTTTGGAAACTTTGCTGGAAAGAATTGAAAGACTCGAACGAGGTATGTACATTAAATGTATAATACTTTAAGTGCACCAAGTCTCGCTAAACTATGAGATTACTTACTCGACCCCCGTCAAAAAATACACGCCGTGCTTATATACTCAGCGTTCAATTTGAAGGACTAAATGAGCTACTATTGGTCCGTTAATTCCGACTGTCCGTGGTTTTGGGTGGTGCAAGTCATTGGTTTTGGGTTTGAGCGGTGCAAGTCATAAAAACAAAGTAATAACATAGCAATGAATCCAACATAAACAAACACCCTATTGCGGCTAGTATAGACAAGCTGCAGTGTCCCCCGGATACTTACTGCCAGGCGCAGGACTCCGTCAATCTCGCAATGTTTTTATATTTTATTAACAATTACATTTATAGGCTGGATTTTCATTGATAGGAAGTTTCTTTCATAGTTACTACTATAACGATATTTATCGGAGGCACTAATTTGAGCAACGATAAGCTGCATTCGGTGCAGCTCAGCTAGGTTCCGTGTTTACAATGTGCGAATGCAGTGTAATAAGACATGCTTGTTTTGAATAATTCAATTGCTCTCCGGAAAATAATGAAAATGGAAAATTGAGTAAACTCTAAAGTATTTACAAAGTATCCACTTTTCCAGCAGGTATTAAATGAAATGATAGGGCTTACATTCCCCTTCATACTATTTTTTCGCTTGCCGCCACTGGTCACACACACGTAATATATATAATGATAATAAGAGTGTGTTACTGGGTAATCCCCATTTACAAAAAAATTATCAACATTGTAATAAAATAATGTGATAGTATACTGTACTATTTTTTTCGCTGTACCAGCAATCCGGTGATGATACGGTAAATCAAAGATTGCATAAGTTGCAATAGTAAACTATTGCAATCTTCATTTAAGGTTTAAAGAACATAACCTGTGTAGGGGCCAAATACGCTGACAAATGCTACAAGATTCTTCAGTTCTCAACAACGAAAACATATATTGATGCCGAAGCTGATTGCAAAAGTTTGGGACTTAAACCAGCTGACATAGAAAGTCGTGAGCAATACGACTTCCTGACTAACTACGTTCGTTCGACAATGACTAGCGGAGATCTCTGGCTGGGAATGACCTACGATACAACGGTAATATTTTAAAAACTTTGATATTGAATGGAAATATGGCCACATTGAGACGGCTCTCGAGATGATGGGGTTCTATGTGATCGCACCAGCTAAATTTGAAATATTTCAGTTTAGCTTTAATGGTAACTGTTTTACTACGTTTCCTGTATTAGCTTAATCGAACCTGAAGTAACACATAGAAACGGTAGGTTTATCACGTTATTTGCAATTTCTTGGGTCCTGAGATTGTCATTAGTATATACTTGGTCGTATCTACTCCCTTTTGCGAATACCGGCGTTTGAATGCCTAGGAAATGTCAGTTGTATGTTTAGCCGGGTTTTGAACTACATGGCTCCGCAGAGGAGGCAAAAAGCATCGAAACAACTGCTAAATTTACATTATTTCACAGAATGGGCAATTAAAGTTCTATGATGGAAGAGTTGCATCTTTTGTTACTTGGTATCAGGGGTATCCGACTACAATTGCTTCACATGTTCAAATGGGAATCGGTGTACAATCAGATCCTGCTTCTGCTAGTCAAGGAATGTATAACAATCCAGGAACAGGTTCAGCCAATGGAATGATTTGCATGTCATAATTTACACTGCTTATTATCGCATATACTGCGCAGTGAATTCATCGCTTCCGATGCATTGTGAATAAACCATATATCAGATGAATGTACCTTCTGCATAGTAGTCAATTCTTATGAATAATTACTGTTAGCTTAAAGATTTACCTCATGAAGCTGTCACAGATTCAGTTCAGCATTACAGTATCGCATCGTAAACAATGCAGGTAGATTTAGAACAGTCGTTCTCAAACTGGGCACCGCGTTCTCCAGGGGTATGCAAAGCCGTTTTGAGAGGGACCACGAAGTACATTGAATTGTACTGAATAAATGTAATGAACAAAATAATGTAATGTAATGTGAACATAATAAATGTAATGAAAATACATTTTCAAGTTACTTTCCTAGTTTACTATAATAATAAAAATGAGTTCACACGTGTTCGAACTGGAGCAATCTTGAACCACCATAGGCATTAAAGTATTTTGACTGGCAGTCCAGCGTCATAATAATTCCGACACCCCGACAGACAAAAAAAAAAATTCCATTGGACCACAGATCATTGAAAAAATTTAAGGGGACTGCTGCGTGATTTTTTTGAAAAAGTTTGAGAACCACTGATTCAGAATATCAGGGATATGAAGAAACTGCAGTTTATGCAGCACCGAAGGAAAATGAGTATGTGCAACCAAAAAAATATTCCTAAATGCACTCTGCTTCCAAATATTCCGTGCGAAGGTATGAAATCAAGGTAGAAATAGCACATGAGTAAAACTGGGTTATTGAAATCAACAGGCATAATCCATAAGATTGATTCGCCGGTTTGCATTTGTGCTATTTTTATCATGCACTGTGGGAATGTTCCATTTTATTGGTTGTCTATGTAGTGATTGCTCAATAGCAAAGTTGTAAAACTGGAAAAAATGAATCTTGAAGTATGCCGTTCTACCTTTCAAGAAAATAATTTTCCGAGTATTTAAAGCTCCAGACAATTACCAATTCTCAATTAACAGAAGTGTATATTAGGATATGGACTTTGTGTACTATAATACAATGCTATCATCATTCATACATAAACCATACACACTCGGAAGCTGAATTTTGACATGGCCCTGGGTCCATCGAGGTCAAAGGGATATCCGAGTTATGAGAATAGCATTAACCGTTCAACTATATCTGCTAGATGTCACCAAGAGTCGTATAACGTTTCTCTCGTTTATTTTTTAAAGTTTAAAACCGTGTAAACTGTCTGGGGTGAAATTGGTTATGATTTTGATTGATGTTCGCACAATGGAGCGAGATGAGAATCCTCATTTCGGCGTTACACTCTGCTGATTTGTATTATTATCCACGTGGACCTAAACTCCTGTCGAATATCTATTAAGCAGTTAATGATGATGCATTGTGAAATATTAATTCCATGTACTTGCTATTCGCGGATGATTACATTCACGATCTCTCTATGGTACTCAATGTCACTGAGTAAGGTCACGTCTCAGATCCGCGTATGGTACTATTGGAGCTAATTATAGCAACAATCAATTAATCAACAGCAACCATACTCGAACTATTCCCAGAATTGAGTGAAATGAGCTGACACAAAAGCCAGACCTAAAAACTGCCGAGAGAAACAGAAAGCAATGCAGTTTTTTCGATTTTTATATATTCTCGCCTTCAAGGACTTGAAAGTTTGACTGAGGCTCCTATAGTAAGCAGTCATGTTGACGTCCACGTTCGGCCTCTATTTTGTTGTCGGCCTCTATTTGCCGAGTAAAAGCTACAAATACAATCCCGCTAACAAGGGAGGACGCTCCGAGTATCATATCCTCGTCACGAAGTCACGGGAAACAAACGTGATATTTGGTTAATCGATTGTAAAGTTTAAATCAATCACACAATTTTTTGTGTCTGTATGCTCTGTTTTATTACAAGGTTGTACTACCAAACACAATCTACTTCTCAGATAGTATTAAAATCACAATCGTATTATTACGATGTCGTCAACAAGCATTAAAATCACCAAGTCAATATTACAATGCTGCTTACACGCATTCAAATCTTCAACTCACTATTAGATGAAAACGTTGTACTGAATATCTACATTCCACGTCTATCCATACGTCATGAGACTCTCTATTTTTCTCTATCGCTTTTCTATTCAGCTTATCTCTATATTCGATGTGGGAACTCTGAACAATTATATTTCCCACCGTTGAATTTAGGGAGTGATATTTGGATTTCACATATTTTCCACTTAAACATTCACCCGTTATCGCGCTGTAATTTTCCATTGCGATCGTTATTATTTTCCACTGCTATCAATCACAATTATTACCGTCATTAATTGTTTTTGCAATTCTATTCCCAATAGTCACAATAAGCAGATGGATGGTGACTATATAATATATCCAATATCAAAAGCAGTACGAGTAAATAGGATATTTTAATCGAACTTTCACTATAGAATCCTCTTCCATCAGAGAGCAATTAATAACTGAGGCCAAGAAACAGAAAGAATAATGAGAGTTGTAGTAAGATTCAGTATTGTAATGAGTCGAGTAGGGTATCTTGAAGTAATTCTTAGCTTGATTTGATTCGAATCAATCTACTACACTGACCTAACTTGAATTAATGACATTTAATTGCTTCATTTTAGACTCCAGTACGCTTTGACTCGACTCGAGACCCAAACTCGAATTGACTCGATTTTCTTGTCTCAAATTATCTCTGTTTCGACTTAACTTGAGTCACAGCTGTCAATAAATTAGATTTAACCGGTGTCAGTGTGAGCAAGTGTACAGACTTGAGACTCGGATTTGCAAAAACTTGACTTGTGACTATTTTACAACATTGGTCAGATTATTATCGTTAACAGGCTATTGTATCGTATAGACTTATCTAATCTAATCTTACGACAGATAACAACAGAATGTCAGGATATCTGTATGTCTGTTTAATTTTACTTCTCGCCTCCATTGATGAAGCGCAATGCAACGACAAACACTTGATATGCAAGCAAGTAGAAGATGTTTTTGATTACCCAACGAGAGGGGACCAGTCGGGAACTAACTTGCCAAGATTACAGGGACCACCTGGTAAAATGGGACCGAAAGGGGTGAAAGGTGAAAAGGGTTCAAAAGGGATTGGGATTTAAACCAGCTGACATAGAAAGTCGTGAGCAATACGACTTCCTGACTAACTACGTTCGTTCGACAATGACTAGCGGAGTAACAGAAGTCTGGCTGGGAATGACCTACGATACAACGGTAATATTTTAACAACTTTGATATTGAATGGAAATATGGCCACATAGAGACGGCTTTCAAGATAATGGGGTTCTATGTGATCGCACCAGCTAAATTTGAAATATTTCAGTTTAGCTTTAATGGTTACTGTTTTACTACGTTACCTGTATTAGCTTAATCGAACCTGAAGTAACACATAGAAACGGTAGGTTTATCACGTTATTTGCAATTTCTTGGGTTCTGAGATTGCCATTAGTATATACTTGGTCGTATCTACTCCCTTTTGCGAATACCGGCGTTCGAGTGCCTAGGAAATGTCAGTTGTATGTTTAGCCGGGTTTTGAACTACATGGCTCCGCAGAGGAGGCAAAAAGCATCGAAACAACTGCTAAATTTACATTATTTCACAGAATGGGCAATTAAAGTTCTATGATGGAAGAGTTGCATCTTTTGTTACTTGGTATCAGGGGTTTCCGAATACAAATGCTGCACATGTTCAAATGAGAATCGGTGTACAATCAGATCCTGCTTCTGCTAGTCAAGGAATGTATAACTATCGAGGAATAGGTCCAGCCAAAGGAATGATTTGCATGTCATAATTTACACTGCTTATTATCGCATATACTGCGCAGTGAATTCATCGCTTCCGATGCATTGTGAATAAACCATATATCAAATGAATGTACCTTCTGCATAGTAGTCATTTCTTATGAATAATTACTGTTAGCTGAAAGATTTACCTCATGAAGCTGTCACAGATTCAGTTCAGCATTACAGTATCGCATCGTACACAATGCAGGTTGATTTAGAATATCAGGGATATGAAGAAACTGAGGTTTATGCAGCACCGAAGGAAAATGAGTATGTGCAACCAAAAATGATTTCTAAACACACGCCGCTTCCAAATATTCCGCGCGAAGGTATGAAATCAAGGTAGAAATAGCACAGGGGTAAAACTGGAGGAAAATGTCACATTTATTGAAATCAACAGTCCTAATCCATATAATTGTTTCCCCGGTTTGCATTTGTGCTATTTTTATCATGCACTGTGGGAATGTTTTATTGTATTGGTAGTCTATGTAGTGATTGCTCAATAGCACAGGTGTAAAACTGGAAAAAATGTCACATTTATTGACATCAACAGTCCTAATCCATATAATTGTTTCCCTGGTTTGCATTTGTGCTATTTTTATCATGTATCAATGTTCATTTGTACTAGTAGCCTATGTAGTGATTGCTATAGTACGTCAGTTTACGATAGTGTTGGCCTAAATGAAGATAGGTATGGGCTTTCGAGATATCCAGTTGGCAAAAGGATAATTTGGGCGTACAATAGCGGCAGACAACGAGCCCTGATAGTAAGCAACAAATATTCGTAATGAAGAATAAATCTTCTTATTCCCGTTTCAATTTCGGGAGTGAACTTGTCAAGTTGGCTTCACATTATAACGTTCAGTCTCAATTTATTATTGAACCTTGAATCTACGTTCAACATTGATTCTCATCACAGCCCACAGCTCTACATACAAAAAGAATGTGAGTGCAGCCGACAATGCAACATATCCACGTAAAAACGAACGCTGTGCAAGAGCAAAATGGTTATTTGTTTTCCTGACCGGAGCAGTCATTGTAGTTATGCTTATCGCTTTGATTATACAGGTAAGAATATTATTTGATATTGAGTCATAGGTTAAAGAAGAAGATTATATTATTCAGAATATGCGATAGTTTGGCTTATGTCGGTTTCAAACTCATGCTTATACTAGGCACAGGCTAGATGGGAAATGTTGGCTAATTTTAGACTGCCAGTTAAGTAATTTTATGTCATCATCATTATATATATTATGTTCATATATAGCTATGTATGTATGGTAATATATACATGCACATGTATAAGATGGTATAAACGATTAATACTTTTAATCTCCCATGTATATTCCCTAAATCATATTTTAAGCTCAAGGGTACCCTTTAAGCCTGGTAATACGAATTCTGACGATAAAGCTCCATTAGCTATTTCTGCAGGTCTGCTCGTTGCTGGCAAATTGACGCCCTTTGCACGTTTAATGTTAGACTACAGACTGTAAAGAATTTACAATTCTATACAGTACAATATAATGTAACACAAACTCGTCACTCGTCACTCGTCACTCCCCCATGCCAATAAATTGAAAATGCTATTTAAAATATCGTGCGAACAAGGCTGCATGTTGTTGACTGTTACAGANATTGTTTCCCGCTGTGACTGGCAAACGGGGCCACTTGGGTTAGTTATACAGCTACTTTATTGTGCTGGTGGCGATAGTATATTCATACTTGCATTTAGTACATACCTTGTTCCGATTTTCAATACGTTTAAATTTATTACACGATCGGGTCTAACCAAAGGTTTCAATTAAAACGGTAAACGGTGTACTATATTCTACCAAGTATATTCCATTAACCTTCCCTGGAACACTCGGAGCCTAAACACGGGTATTTGATTCACCTACAGCTTAGGCCACTTTCACAGCAAAGTTTCTCAAAAACTTTATATTTTCCCATGCTAACCCATAAAACCAACTATGATAGATTGATCAAAACGTATTGAGGTCCAGTGGCTGTATAAGTATACAGCATATTATTATACTGTATGGTAAATACGAACACTCCGTCAATATTAGATAAGCATTTCTACTAACATATTCGTAAGCTGACAGAGGGCGTCGACCACCTTCGCGTCGTTTTATTGACGTAAGGTCAGAGAAAAATTACGCTGAAAAAAGTAGCGTAAACAGACGTTGACGTGGATCGATGTAACGCGAGGTATTAATGTATACTGAGTTATTGTGATTATTCACTCTGTTTTTTCTTAAGGTATTTCAATCTCCCTCGGCCACACGAATAACAACGCCAACAAATGCACCGAACATTGGGGGCACTATCATCCCCAAATCTTGCCTTGAAATCAAGCAGTCGGGTCAAAACACCGATGGATTGTACACAATTAAGCCAGCTGACAATGCGGAACCATCTGAAGTAAGTTATCGCTCTTAACACACAAACTGCAAGTCTTGAATCCATTATAATAGTAAAGATTCAATGAACGACAATAAGAATGTCGCACGTGTATATTAAGTTACACAAATATTGTACTGTACTGTGCTAGTAAGCTGCCACGATACAACGACGACTAAGTGAACTAGCTGCATCTCAGTACAGGCCAGTCATTCCGAATTAGATGAAAATATGACATTTTTCAAGTACTGTCCCACTTTCTCAGTTGGGCCTTCAACCGTGCCTTCAAGTACAGATTTTAATGATTGTATAGTACTAGCAAGTCGACATGGGAAATCATTCGAAATAAGAGTATATTACGACTTGTCAAATACCAACTTAGTAACGGTTTATTCTAATACTAAAATGATATTCTGAAGGACTTTTCAAGAGAAATTCAATCGATTCTATTGCGTTAGAATTAAACATATCATTACATTGTAGTCACTTTAACGAGAATTACCGGAGTGAATTGTTATGCCAGGTATATTGTGACATGACAACTGACGGTGGTGGATGGACATTGGTTGCCAGCGTGCATGAGAACGACATTAAGCGAAAATGTGACAGTGATGACTTGTGGTCTCTATATGCAACAAGGGCAAGGACAAATATGATTGGTTAGCGAAATCAAATTCATTATGACTTATTTAGTCCCTTCTAGGAATTAGAAAACATATGAAAGATCATAAAAACACATATTATGACCGATTTATGTCCAAATGGAGGTTTTTTTTCGCGGGCCAAGAACGCACGGTCGGACTATAATGACATTAGGACGATACAAACGGGTATAAAAATGTTGGGTGAAAAACTGCTGAAAAAATCGTCAAAGAAAACTCATCCCCGGGGACTTACATGATAAATATCAAAATCTCCGCCATGACGATCATTATAATTATTTAAAGTTATAGTCTACTAGTTAGCACCAGTACATGTTTCGATCTAATTGGCACTAGTAGGTGAAGGATGACCAGGCCGTTATAAAATCTGGTCTGCTACTGTCATAACGTAATGGTATCGTAATTCGACTGTATAAAAACTCCATATTTTAGGTAAAACTATGTGGGAGAACGATCTGAACTTCGGAACAACCAGAAAAGCGAATAAAGGAGATTTCAAAAGCAATGGATATCATCTTATAAACGTATGATCCCACTAACTGCCTATTTACTTTTTGAACTGGACATATTTCATACAGTACATCATCGTTTACAGTGTATTTTCTGGGGGTGAGCCGAAACGTAATCGATATGATCCTGAATCTCTTTATGGGGTAAAGAGACGGTCTTGGGGTGAAGCACTGGTTGTATTAAATGACTGGAAAATTATTGTGTTGTATGGTAATAGTACAAAGGAATAAGTTATATTGTATTGGAAAGTTGAATGTCATAAGGCATATCTGTGCAGTGTTGTATTATAATGGTAACAAAAAGATAAGTAATACTGTAGTATATAAGCTTTTCCCTTCAATTGAATCAACAGCTCATAAAGATATTTGTATTTAAACTTATTATTAACGTATGTCGCATAGTGTAAACGCGTATTCATAGAATTTCTGTACTAAAAGAAATGCCAGATCACGCGTTGTCGGAAATCGTTGGTGTATATAGGAAGGAGGCGTACAGCATATTATAGACTCTATAATATAGAGAGTGGAAAGTTACTAGGAAAGAATTTGGTAAACATGTTTACCATATAGATATGAATAACTCTGAATATACTTAGTCATATAAAATGAATCAGCAATAGCACGTCAAACCGCGTAGGAGAGTGACTTGGTACTGCTTTATCACTAAGTCGTTCCGATATTGTTAATCACATTCTTTATGAATATACATCTTAATACTCTTTACTTTGTAGGCATCAAACGTCATGGTATGGCATGTCCCTCACAACGTACCAGTAACCTCGTATAAATCATTGGCTAAACTCAGATATCGAACAGATAACAACTTCCTTGTTGGGTATGGAGGAAATCTTCGCAACTTATATGTCAACTATTTCCCGTTTACCTTGGAAACAGGTAAGATAAACAATGAAATATAACTTTGACAGGGACATGAGAGATTGACCGAGTAAATGTTGCGGAAAAATATTTTTATTCTATCACTCTGTTGTGTGGAACCTTCCATACTCCACCATTGGATTGTGGATTAAGTGCTAAAACTATATTCTATTCACAATTAAATTAATTTCATGTGTTCAGCTGTATTTACCCCTTCAGAGTGGCGGGTGAAAAAAGGTCGTGCAACCTATATATTATGAGAAACAATAAGAACCTTACTTTGAAACTTTAATGTTCGTAATATTTTCCTTTTCAAGCTTCCCACTAACACGGCAATATGTTTGTGGAATGAACTGGCGAGATTGGGGTTGAACATGTGTCATATGTCCTTAAGGGTCGGTTTATCGGCGTTTTATTTTGTACGACAATGGTAAGGTCCCAACGTTGTCGAGGGTAAAGAGGTTCAACCTGTATGAAAATAAAAGATTATTTTCAGAGGATTGGTGAGTTTGCACAATGTACGCACAGCATGTAAAAGTTCATAAAGTAAGGCGCGACATTTATTCCTGCAACTATTTCTTCGTATTTTGTTTAGTGTCATTAGGGCCTAAGAGCTTATTGACCCCTTATTTTTTCTAAGAGGAAGACGATTTAAAAAAAAGTATTTTATGGTTTCCCTATTCCTTGATGTCTTATGCTCGTACATACTTTGCTCGATGCAGTGGAAGGTCTTTAGCTCGAATTCGATAGAACAAGTTACTTTGAAGTAACAGAAGTTCGAGCAATCCGATGTCGATTTAACGAGCTGTCACTGTAATTAATCAAGCATTACACAAAGATTCCATCAAATACAGATGTCTTGATTATATTGTTATTGAACCACAATTCTTCAACGTACAGCTGCAGAATACCAAGAAGCCCAAGAGAAAACTATTGACGTTGTGCTCAACGCAGTGGGAAATAAAGCGCAGGCGATTCGTAACATATTTCCTGAATGGTATAATTATACCACGCCATCTACCAGCACCATACTGGACACCAAATTATTTTCCACTTATGGGAATCGGGTATGTTTGAATCAAATATAGCTATAAAGATATAGTTGTCTCCCCATATCCACGGGGAATACGTTCCAAGACCCATCGTGGATACCAAAATCCGCGAATAGTAGCGAGTGGCCTATAGTGCATATGGCGAAGTTTGAAATTAGAATATCTTCGTATATTGTGAACTATCTTTGTTCATGCTGCAATGATATATGGTGATGATGACGATAATACGACGATACTGTACAATGCTCTTGAAACTACGGATAACTGGAGCAGTATATCTAAACCCGCGGATACGGTTGAACGACAATCCGATGTTGTACTACTATTGATAATTCAAGCAATATATCATAGAGTATATTTTTTTTTACCTCTATTGAAAAAGTAACTTGTTAGTAGTTATAGCCCTTTTCTATTAATATTAATATTCTATTAATAACTATTAATAAAGAAAAATATGCAGCCAATCTTGTGTTTGATAAGGGGAAAAGTGAGTTTCAAAACAATTCGGATACTTGTTCTGAAACTTTCGTAAATTTAGTAACCGGTTCGTTCGAACCAGCTGAATCTTAACCACTGAAGACAACCCTCAATTGATAGATCTATAGCTCGAATTTATTAAAATTAATACAAAATCAAGATCGTTTTATATAAAATTTTAAAACCATTATGTTTTCCAGATAACTTCCTCCTACCCAGGATGTTATAGTACGCATTATTACGGAAGAATTTATGCGTAAGTGATTATTTAAGACAGCGAGCGGTTGCCAATTACTTTTCGCGCCCCCAAATTCTCAATGACCTGCATTTGCAATTGTTCTTAAAATGATTTTCTTACTGCATACACTATAGTAGATAAGACAGACTTTGTCAGTTATATTCTTGTTCAGTTATTGATCCATGTATAAGTCGTTATACACATTGCACACAACTAGATCTATATTTGTGCGAAATGATCGAGTGTGATACCAGAAACTCGTAATAGACGTTTAAGTCACAGTTAAGCTTATTTCGATACTGGACTATACTGTTGTATATAGTGACGATAGGATGTGAAAAAACCTAAAGTTTTATTGCTTTGTGAGAACATTTGGGTCGCGATCTGAAGTTGGTATTCGTTTGATTTAGCAACATAATAAAACGCAATTAATCAATAACAAAGCCTTTAACAATGTGTTTCTATATAGATGCGGTACAGCTATTTCGAAGTCAAGTGCGACACACCCATTTTTGTTCGCTTCTATCATCAAGAATCATCCCAAGACGATTGCATATTATGAAATACGAGTAAATCTTAATTTGTAATTCTTAATCAATAATAACAGGCTGTCCCGATAAATGTATCCACACTTTGAATGATTATAAAAACAAAAAAATTCTGTGCACTCGGTGCCAGAATCTGTCATGCCACGGATTCGAGAGTAATTTGGAAATGAGGATTTTAATTTCAAGCAATATGGGACACCTCACACTACCATCTTCGCGAAAATTGGGCAAACAGATGGGTTGGGTGAAGAGGTAACACAAGTTTCCCCCACGTTCACGAAAGCATTTCACCCAACCCACCATACACACACACACACACACACCCACACACACACACACACACAAACACACACACACAAACTCTTTTTTAGAGATCAAAGATAAAGTTTATTGCCCAAAGCCTGCAACAATTAATCAGCTGAGAGCAGCAAATGAATTTGAATAATTATCCTTTAACTTGGAATATAAAACCTAGATATAACTTATTAAACATTTTATATATAATCATTCAAAGTGAATATACGTTTTTGGGACACCCTGTAATTCCAAACTACAGACAGAACAAAGTGAGGCCCTCAAAGGCATTTTGCGTTCAAGCAAACTACATTTGACAGTGCTTATATTCACCCAGACACAACGTGCCTTTCTCATCGCGTATATTGCAGATCAGAGGCCGTGTATATAGCGAATTTTTGTAAAACTGGTACCACTATACTGTGCTCTTCCTTTAATAGCCTGTGAGCCTCCAAAGTCGGTCTCTCGTCTTAAGCGGTTGCCTAGTTTGCCTAACCGTAGAACTGAACCTGTACTCTATAAACAAATAATTATTTTGATAGGTGGAGTCATACAAATCAACAGCGCAAGTTGTTACTGAATTCAGCAACGAAGTAACACTGGGAAGTATTAAGCTTCAGTACCATGTAATACAATATTCGAGCTCCGTGAATCCAGTAGAATGTCGTTTTTTTTTCGCTGCTTCTGATGTCCAGGTAAGTTTTCAATAGTATACAGACACTTCTCATTTGGCTATCATCTCGTTTAACGACCAACCGCTCACATTTACGTACGTCTACTATCATAAGATTAGTGTACGAAAACAGCAACTAGGACAGCGCCAACGAATAATAAATGCGTCAGTCAGTCAGTGCTCCACTGTATCGATCACAAGTTATTGCCTTTACAGTTATAAGAGAGCAAGCAAGGTCGTTAAGACGGAACATGGTCGTTACATGAGGAGTGTTTATATCGAGATAATAGGAATTTACACGGATTCGAACCGAACAGTTGAACATTTTTTTATTGAATTTTAGAACTGGAATTCTATGGAACCTACAAGATCCTTGCAATTGTATAACACAACGTCATATTACCGGTCTTATTTCAGGGCATCACAATATCCAGTTAATGTAATTATTGGCTACATGCTACTGCTAAGGTATTAACACTTTGTTCTTTGCCTTGCAGCATTTATTTCTTGATTGCACTGTTTAAATCATTAGGCCTATGGTAAAATTGCTCAGTCTGAATTTACGAGGACCGAGGTGAGTTTACCTTTTATTTTGAATTTCTCTTACAGGAATGGTGCTGCAATAACACAGAACGAAGCTGCTAAAGTAGCACAAGAAGTTATTGAGGCAATGGCAACAGTTCCCGCAAGTTTATTCGATATCGGTAGGACATAGAAACAATTTACTATAGATCCTAGCACAGAGGTTTCCAACCAGTGGATAATTATATACAAGGGATGAATTTCAGCATTTTAGGGGAGGAATTGGGATCACAGATTGGTAGATTCAAACTATTGAAATATTGAAGCGTTTACGTCTCACCCCTGCAGGGGAAGCGTGACTCATGAGTATCTTTCAGTGGTCCACAAAACTTAGAGAGGACGTATTATTTGTAATGTACCATTTGAGTCAAAAAATCTTGGAAAGGAGGGTATGACATTAAGACATTCGTGAATAGGGAAATGAGACAAAAAAGGCTGAGAACCAGTGATTTACCACAAGTCAGAACACAAAAAGCGCGGTATCAGGCACTCGTAGATTAATCATATATAACTAAATATTAGTACTTCAAGGGAATGCTGAGCTAATATTATGCCCATGCCAAATGTGAAATCTAAGCCATTTTTTAACCTTCTTATTAAGTTTTATGTAATCAGTGCTAAATATAAAGGTACAACATATATGTACCGTAACAAACTAAGCAGTGAAAAGGGCAGGCGTTGTTTCTTAAAATTAGTATTTCAACGACATTTTTACTTAATCTATCCTCCGCTATTATTATTATTTTATCGCGAATGAAGATTGTCTCTTTCGGGAAATGCTACTATCCAAAACCTATGGACATTAGGGCACCGTAGATTTTGCGTCGCAACCCTCAGATGCCCAATCCTACCACGAGAAACAGATAAAAGGGAGATTGTCATGTTTTATATGTTTATTTTGTGTTTTAACAGGATCCGGTTTATCCGTTCCTGTGGTATTTGACTTTGGAAACCAAAATGACGTGACAAAAATGATCCCGCCTAGTTTTCGACAATCTGTTGAGCCAGGATTTATTCAGTTTCGAGGTTACGGCACTAATGGATTTCCAAATGCACTGTGTCCCGGTGTGAAGTGAGTTAAAACTACTTGTGATTAAATTGAAGTCAAGTCACAATAATTTATCGGTAGTGGTGCATTGTACAGATTCCCTAATGGCCAGTCCGCGTCTGCAGTCTAGTCTAGCGGTATGGGCAATTGGGTAATACCCGGTTGACCGATATCGCTAGGTGAAAATTGGGCCTATAAAAACGTGAACGTTAGTCGATCACAGATAGTTAACAATGGAAAATATAGAGGGCATTTACTGTTTGAGCTAGATGCCCGTGTTGCAAAATATCGCTGAAGTCAGTATCATACGGCACTGCTCTACCAGCTAGAGAATGCTGTTAATTTTAATTTTGTCTCGCTCTCAATTGTACGGGAAAACCTAAGTCACAAATGCCATATGGCTACAAGGGCCAGTAATAGATTTGATAACAAAAATACTCTTCTATCGTTCAGATTAACTCGACCAATTTCTCCATACGTGTGTGTTGGTGGAATATCGGACAACGTGAATGCGAATGGTGGATTTTGCGGTGACTTCGCAGGTAATATTACAAGTACAGGACTAATTTTCCGGCACCCCATATCCGGATACCCCGGACCACCAGACTAGTTCCCTGGGTGACCATTACCACCAGTACCCCTGGGTGGTATTGTGTAATGCCACCATTACTTAATTACTTTCTAACTGGATGCTTGGAAATTCTAAAAATCTAGAAAATGATTCAGTGAGCAGTATGCCTGCTGGAAAAGGGTTAGAGCAACTGTGATACAACAATTACAGATTTTATTCATTACTTTTTTCATTCCATGTTACTACTACCAGGCTGGGAAGGATCTGCTAGTGACGTACCACAAGTGACAACTGCTACTGGGACTGCACATTCACTGCAAGATATACTGACGACCATATTCGTGTTTTATCGTTGACAATCCATCAGGATTTCAGGATTTTTTTTCTATTTTTGACAACAAAATATTATTTGTTCATAGTTTTGATTTTGTAATTATTTCAATTCCCATCAGATAGAAATGGCTAGAAATACAATGCTAGAATGTACCTTGTAAATTATACTGTGGTAATATTTTGTAACATTGTTAGTTTGTAAGTGAACAATAACATTTCGGGAAGGTATTAGTGCTCAACTTTACTAAATTACTAACCTTGGGTGTATCAATGATAGGGTTGTAAATATGCTCATGATTATTACTGATGCATTTAAATTTCTTTATGAAAAGTAAGGAGGCACCATTCCCATGTATTCCTTCCCTATTACACCACCGATTGTGTAATAAAGTCAACATTTCTTAACTGTTATCTCGGAGAATGTTATAAATCGGGTATTGCTATCAAAATCAATTAATCGACTCAAAATATTCTATTTAAAACTAATCTGAAAATCTGTGGCTATCATCATCAAATTTCCGACCGGTTTAATAATAAAAAAAAACGTCCAAATGCGCAATAAGCGGCTTTCCATTCTATATTGCTGTATTGCGCTTTTTTATATTGTTACGGTTTTGGTATCAATCGCTGTCAATTGTTGTCAGAATTTATAGTTTATCGATTACTTTACTTTTATCTTTGACTTAATTGCCTTTCTGTACCTTGTTTACCATTAGTTATCATGCCCGAATTTAGTAATCGGGGGCTGGGCCTATTCTATTCGTTTGGCCGTCATACACAATAACTAACAAGGGGAAAATCACGTAATTTCCGTATATTGTATGTAATTAGAACTGGTAAGTTAAACACACATAAGGAAGGGTAAATGATCCAGTATATCCAAAGTGAATATATGTACAAATACATAAGCTTTTTAAGTAGGACAAATTACTAAGAACATATATATGCTACTCTATAAGCAACAATAACGGACTCAAATTAAACTTTAAGCTGTCAATACAAAAGTTTTTTGTACAGGGGTCTGACATGGGGTCCAGGGCAACTGCCCCCATTGCCTATTTATAAATCCGGATATGCGGATATAATTATAATACCAAGGGGACAGTTGCGGATTTTTTGAAAATCTCGTCTACCCACTCAGAGCCTAAAGGTCTATGCTGTACTGTAGCCTGAATTTGTATGCACTGCGATCAATGATCGCTTTCAATCAATTGAGCATGTACATAATTTTTCAAAATTCACTAATTTCATGTTATGTAAATATATAATAAAATAAGTAAGATAATTGAACTGTGTGATTTATGTTTCGTATGATAAATTGACCGTAAGATGCAAGATGGAAAAAACTGATGGTCATCAGAACGAGGCTTTGCATCTTATATGTTCGTCGTCTCCTCTCAGACCCCCGGACCGATTAAAATTGTGAGTCCACGATCGACCTTAAAGGCAACAATATGTCTCAGCGATCGGTGGTCTTAGAGGATTTTAATCTCAATTATAGTGCAAGTTAACCGAGTTTATTTGAGGAATAATAGCAAAATTTACACATTAGTAGTGCTGTACATTTTAGGAACCCGATTCGCTACTTCTTTGCCCAATCTGGCAGCACTAGTTCGAGAAACGCGTAAGAACTTTTACATTTACATCACTAGCTGTTGCTTTAAGATCTCTGTGACTAGTATTGTCTTGTGATCCCGCAATAAAGAAATCCAGCTCGGGTTGTGTTTTAATCATAGGCACTCAATTGCTCACACCACAACACAAGAAGAGTCACTCACTCGTAATCACCAAATGACGTTACAGGGATGACGGCGATTAAATCATATTTCGCGATAAACAACATTCCAGTGAATAGTTCATATATATTATATATAGCATAAGGTGGACAGAAATGGCTCTGTAACTGTTTTAAAAAAATTAAGGTAATACTGTGCGTTTATTTTTAGTCGCATGAGTTTTCTAATGACGACCATGTGTAGTGTGACGTTTCTATCGCAAGGGTCGCTAAATCAACTAGTCAATCTAGAAAATGTTTCAGCTGAGAGTGGTTTAGGAGTATCAAAGGTCTTTGAGTTATACAGTTGTAATTATATTTTAGATCAGGGTGGTCCACATGCGAGCGTATGCATGCCGATTGTGGCCTGTCACATGTTTCATGTAGAGTCGGGTAAGTCTACCACACAGTTACATAGCAACATAGCAATTGTTGTGCCACCAGTACTAAAACTGGTATGTTGCCTTGTTATTTAGTGTGCTTCGTTTATACCTGAATTTCGTAAAAGCAATTGCTTTAGTCTGTGTTGCTTCCATTACCCTGCAGGTTAATTTTAGATTATACTGAAGTGTTGTAATAAACTAGGTAACATGAGTACAAGAACAGCGTTTGATCCCAATGGATACGTCATACCAGATGCACAATATCAATCTGTAAGGGAAACAAGACCTAATATACCATTACCACACGCTCCGAATGGTGAGAATCATATAATAAACTAGGCACTAACTAAAGCAACGGAAAAAAATGACAGTAAATCTTTAATTAAACTTACTACCTGTCTGCCTACTCTGATAGTGGTAAAATTGTTAGTACACTAAGCTAAGCAAACGCAATTACTGTAATAATGTACGTAAGGGAAATCGGCTTGCTCGTTCTACAACTAAGCGACAGTCTACAAATATCAAAGCTTTTATACTATGTTGTTTACCTTTGAAAGTTGTTTGATTTACACTAACATACAGTGTACCAGTCCGCCTTCAAAATTGTGCATATCACGTTTCACGTACCACTGTATAAATATTATCATCATCACGATAATGATTCAGTTTAAATATCATAACCCCCTAATAACAGCGAGATTGCTGATCAACAGATTGTGTATCTGAATTTTAAAGGATTACTAGCAACAACCGCAAAGACTACTATGTTAATAATCATTGAGAGAATAGCATGACTTTATCAGCGTCGGGAGATAAAGACTACAGTAGACTGCATAATAATTAGGCCAAATTTAGAATGGTTTTAGGACATTTGATAATTAACTAACTAACATAACTAAACCACACTGAAGTAACCTTTAAATAGTGTAAAAACCACCATACCTGATGAAGAATAGTGTTGCACAATAGAAGAAATAAGTTAGGACTTGCTTAGTTTTTATACTACTTTTCATACTACTTAGAGAAGCTATGTAACGTCTTAACAGACCTCCTTACTCTACTGGTTCCTTGTACTGAACATCCCTGGTTAAATTTAAAGTATCAAGTATTCGAAACCAAACGAATTATACGTAAAACAATTTCAGTGTATGCTGCTGCTACATATACTGGATATGAAGAACCTATGGACAAGACAAAAACAGAGAAAGTGGAGAAAGAGCGACCGAGTATAAAGTGGAAATGGGTGGCAATATATATTGCACTTACTATCATCATAGCAATGTCTACTTTCCAGTGTATCTCTATAGTTCAGGTATACGCAAGTACAACATTCATTCTATTATGACAGTACAGCGACCCAAATCTTGCTTAAGTTTCCTTCATCGAGCTCTGAGCAATAATTCAAAAAATATATAAGGTATGCAAACCATATTTACAAACAAACGCCAATGGGGAATGACTCGAAGAGCGAATGTACTCGATATAATGTGAAATAGTATTTGTAGCTTACAATGTATATTGCCTTTCTAATTCGTGAATTATAGGAAGGATCAATATCCGTGGTTCTGTTGTTTAGCGATTAACATATTTGAAACAAATGAAATGCCGTATGAGCGTTTCATTGGGAGGGCTTATTTACGGGAAACTCCGAAAGGTAATTCTTAATCCAGATTCTCATTCGACCGATAGAGGGCGATCTTGAGCCAAATTTCGTCTCTTTCCGTTTGAATAACTTTACTATTAACCTCTAGCTAGATTGTACAATAACATGTAAGGCTAGAATATCCGTCGGAAAACTTAAATATAGCGGTACTATCACTGAGCAACCCCTGTGTGAGCTTGTGTTTTGTTTGACGTAATAAAGGATATGCATGCATACGAAACAACTCAATATAGACAAAAACTGTACAAACTACAAAAGGAACATTTTTAAGGCATCTGCAATTCATAAGAACTAATTATTGACCTGTTCAGGAATGTGACGCAATTATCATTTTTCTGATTTCATGCTTTTACTCTGAATAAATTTAGATTAGCACTGGTAATGCTAGCAGTCGATCAACATTGCAACAGTCAGCTTCAGCTAAATCCTGTTTGGAATTGAATGGTGAGGGACAAACAACAGATGGGTTGTATCAAATCACACCAATTGAAAGACTAAGCTCGACAGAAGTAAGCCTGGTCCAACATAAACTACTTAAAATACGTTACAAACTATACTATAAGCGCTATACTATACTATATTCTTTGTGCCGTTCGTTAGGTTATATAATAATATATAACCAGCGGCATACCACCAAAAAATAGCGCCAATGGCAAGCACAGATATATTGTCCTGTTCAAAAATCTGACTCCCGCCTTAATGTTATAATTGACAATTTATGCTTTCACAATCTAAGGGCTTGTTACATAGGGAATGGAATTGCCATAAAATTATATTCCCTATAGTTAGACTTTAACTGGAAGTACTCATGGTTCAATCAGGGGAAACTAACCATAAGAGCATTTGTACCATGCCAATAGCTCAGGCCCTGGACAAGGATAGGTTGCTGAGATTCATAAAAAAAATGCTCAAAAATTGTCACAGAAAACTACTGACTCCATCCCCTGAGATAATCTGCTAAATATATGAAAAATCGTCCCTAACGCTGCATTATAATTAAAGAGCAGCGGAAGCTATTGTTATAGCCTATTTATAGAGACAACTTCAAGTTGTGAACTAATTTAGTAGGTGAAGGACGACCCAAACCGTGTTTAAGTCCCAGTCTGTTATTGGTTACAGGTATACTGCGACATGACAACTGACGGTGGTGGATGGACATTGGTTGCTAGCGTGAACGAGGATGACATTAAGCGAAAATGTGATTTTGCAGATCAATGGTCAACTTACTTAACACGAGATCGTGCTAATACCGCTGGTATATACAATATTTACAAAAAGATCAAATTGAATTCGATAAACAGCAAATTGTTGATATTATTAGGCATTGGTAACTGGGAAAACCAATTAACTTTTGGGAGTGCCAGAGAAGCGAACGATAAAGACTACAAGAGCACTGCATTTTACTCCTTGAACGTAAGTACAACGTCTTCTATCTCTATATGTATAAGAACGAAAAATTGCTTGTTTGTTTTGAAAACAACAACATCCTTCTTAAAGGATATTTACAAAATTAGGCACAAGGTTCGGATGTAGAGGTAAGAGGTTCAGCTGTATCCCAAAACAATGCAGGTATTAGAAAATCAGAGAATTTGCGGTGAAGGCTTACCTAGCCTCTCTGCAAACGATTTATATATCAGTCCTAATATAACAGGTATATATTGAAGTGCACCCTTTCAACTGATATACCGTATGACCAGTGCGGCTCGCTGTTAGTGTTTGTGAATTTTTGTACATTTTAAAAAACCCGTTATCCGTTATTAACAACGGTTATTAAGGCCGACTGAATAATATTGTAGTATTTTCACTTCCGTATGGAATATCTCTGATCTATATCGGAGCATCGTTATAATTATCGAGCAATGGAGCCTATAGCTATAACACTGTATGTTGTTAACTAATGGATTGATCTAGTTAGTGATAGATGCCAAAATAAAGATATATTTCATCAGTGGTAACTATTAACTTAATCATTCCAGGCTTCGGACATTATGATATGGCACGTACGTCAGAGCATTGGAATCGAATCATTCAAAGAACGTGCATCACTGAGATACAGAACATCAAACGGGTTCTTAAAGAACTATCGAGGAAACCTACCAGGATTATTTCGAGAATATCCAATCTACTTAGCATCAGGTAAGACGAATTACTGTTCGATCGGATGGCCGGATTAACATAGTATATATGGATATCTTGTGATTATGAGTTTTGATAGCTGAGGTCAATAGCCCATGTCAGGGTTCGGCAAACATTTTTGCCATTGCCATGCCATATGATTCAGTAACAAAATATTTAACACTTCACTCTTGCCTAAACATTCGGAGTCCACTTGTCTCTTCTTTCTGGTTTAGCTAATGGCATGACCGATATAATAACACTAGAACGAAATGTCGCAGAACTAGGATTCATGTGGAAACGCTGCCGAATTATAACCGCGTGATGGCGTGCGACGACGTGATGACGCCATCTGTGCCCGTGCGCAATATTTATCCATTTAAATTGATATAGGAAAGAGATGAAACAAATGACGAATAAGATAGTGGCAAAAATAGAAAATGCGACGGGTCCCGATGTTTAACCTTTTTGTCGAGCTTTTCTGCAGCATTGTACGCTCAACGGCTCACGCGTGCAATGCAGAATTCTTTATTAGTGATCGCGTATGCGAATGGAAATTTCTATACTAATCTGAAGTTAGAAGGTATATGTCATCAATGGAAACATGCACGGGAAATAAACCTTGCTGTGGACACTGCATTATCCTTGACTACTCTCAGCCTAATGATGTGAATTCTATTTTCTGTGCAGAATCGGAATACAGAATAGAAAGGACGCGGAGAATATCGAAAGTGCTGAATGCCCTCGTGAAAAAATCTTTTTCTATAAGATCAAGAATTACTGGATGGTACAACTACACAACATCTGATTCCTATCACATCATTGACGCGAACTTGTACAACGAAGAACGCGGAGGAAACGGGGTTTGTATTATAACATTAGCTATGAGAGGGTAACATAGATGTTTCTCATAAATGAGAAAACATTTAAATACAATGCTATTTGAAATGCACAAAATCCTAAAAAAGATTCTTCCTAGGTAGAAGTCGATAGTGTAAATTTACACTCAATCCCACATACATTGTTATTGTTTAATGAAGATCCTACTTTTCAGGTAAATGCCGACGCTCAAAACTGCACTGATGGACCAGGTATAACTTACGAAAGGCCAAAAATGTGAGTACAAGTTTTTTTTAGGAATAAACGATAACGTAACAATGCAGATATGGTAGAGCCTTGTGACTGCTAGTTAGATTATATTTATTATATATCACTACTATGTTGAATAAGTCGTGGCTGTTATATGGTTCAGTTTTAATATAAGTGAAGTTTAATTATATGTATTCCGATCTTAACAGATGTAGACAAGCCACCTTCGATAGCAGCAGAACGCACCCATTCTTCGCAGCAGCAGTTATAACCAATCATGACATGACAACGGCGAAGTTCGCGTTTTATGTAAGTTTTAAGCTTTCAATTTCGATTTCATGTAATAAATTATCGGTCGATTCATACGAGCGACGACAGAACGAGCGGGAAAATATCGATATCAAGCCAGAACAGAGGAGGAGACAGATGGGCTATTTCCGATACGGTTTTGTGGGGGACCTACTTCCTCTGGTACAATAATAGGGAGATCTATTGACAAAGAATATTGATATTGTGAAGAAGGATATCCATAGTAATACCATGTTAACACTTGATTTGATCGCAATCATACAATTTTTGCTGGCAATTGACTAATGCTTTTGAAATATTTCTTCCGTCGGATCTCTGTAAAGGCCTTCTTGCTTAGGAAATTTCCACTATTGATTCTCAATAGTTATAAGACCATTCAGAGAAACCTAATGATAACCGACAATATGCTTTGATGAATTCCAAGTTCGTCCCACAAGGGTTATTGATGATAATGTGACATTTCAGTGAGAGTATTCATTTAGATAACGTTTTTGCTTACTGCTATCATTGTGTTGTATATAAACTTTGTGAGTTGACTTTTATACAGGTAAACGGGCCATTTACGGTGCCTTACCCATTCACATGCCACCACTCCTTCGTATATATATAATATTAGTCGATCACACGACATTCATACATTTGGAAATGTAGCTAACAACGTATAACGTATTATCTTGGTTCTACTGTAATAAACTTAGTAATAAACAATTATTTCCTATCTTTCCTCAGGTTTATTCACAGAGGCCAACTACCTCTGATGTAACTAGCTATTATAATGACGTGATGACAAACGGGAACTTTAATCTGCAGTTTTTTACGATTCAATATTCAGATTCAAAGAACCCTACTGAATGCAGATTACACTTCATGATCACTAATACAAAGGTATAGAAAAAACTATTTCAAAGATAAAGTACGTCAGTGCAAGGGTTAGCAATATTTTTTAGGAATGGGAATCAATTGAACCACAAAGCTTTTTTCACGAATGGAATGGTGATGAAAAACAATACAAAAGGAACACATTTACTGCTAATGGACAACCTTCAAACATTCTTCTTGGATATACTTTGCTACTAAGGTAAATGAACAAAACAGACATTGTTAAAGGTAGTAACAGGCCTCTGTTATATCCTAAGGCGATTTTCCATTTTCCCCTATATTACCGACATCAATATTAATATTATAACAAGACCTCTGTTCCATATTACGGCGATTTCCATTTCACCTTTTATTACTGACATCAATATTATTTAATAATGATAATAATAATGAGACTATTGATTGAACATTGGATTTATATTGTGTTACTTAAGATACTTGGGAATTCTACATGGAGGATGCTCAGATTTTCAGGCAATTTTACAGGCTCCAATACTGCTCCAATATTCATATTTTTAAACAATATTCCGAATTTAAACAATAATTCAACGACTACAGAGGGTGATGTAGAGTACAGTAGCATATAGATAATCCAATAAAATAGGTGAGATGACGCACCAGCACAAGCTACCGTTACTGTATACAATTACTAAGCGAGTCAGCAACTCCGTGCAAGCCAGTACGTGGGCAAATTGCGACTTAGCTTAGACTTATAATTTACTGTACTTCTGAAATATTTCGCATATAGCTTGGCAAGGAGATCCACTAACATAGGGAACCCGCGAGCCAAATGCGGCCGCCAATATTATTTTATTCGTCGAACAAATGCGCAAAATTTTAAATTATTACCGAAAAAAAACGTACAACATCCAACAGCAAAGCCAGAGATACATTGCAATATTATAGCACCATTTCAATATTACGTCCTGACAAGCGATAGCAGTTACTCAAACTAGCTTATGCATAAAGTAATGTACTTAATTTCAGGAAGAATGGATCAATTATACCACAAAATGAAATCCGAGCTGTGGTCTCAGATATATTGAAAGCAATCGCAACAATTCCTGATTTGTTTTATACTGGTAAGAATTTTTAATACATTTGCAGCCAAGACACCGGTCAAATTTTTTAAGTAAGCATACATAATGGTTCGAAGCCTAGGCTAGCATTGAGAATGAGTTACGGTTTAAAATTACGATACAACATCCTCCCGTTTTCGCACCATGGTAAAAAATGAACAAAAAGCATGGGAATCGGGTCCTAATGAAACATTCTCCGTAAAAGCAATTGATCTCAACTGTCTATTTGATATTCTATTTATATTTCCAGTTCCTGATTTTTCTGTCCCAGTCGTATTCGATGAAGGAACGACAAGTGACGTCATGGACGCGGTTCCGACCTTGTTGAGACCATTTGTTCAACCAGGTTTTATTCAGTTTCGATCATACAGCGCGTTTGGAAACCCAAATGCAATTTGCCCTGGAGTTAGGTAACTTTCACTATTTTTCGATACAGTATAGAAGCGCATATTGATGGTAATCGCGATTCATCTAGGATATATTTTACTTTAGTAAATTTATTTATAACAGTATTTCATACCGGAAGCTCACTGTATGAACGGTATGCCACGTACCATGGGCGCCATTAAAAAAGTGAAGTTGTAATTTCCATGCAATGCCATAATTTGTCTATTGAAAGATTATTACGAGCTTGACTTCATTTTTGAGTTGATATTATGGCAAAGTTATCTTAAAGATGTACGTCAGATGTTTGGACAGGGGCGGGTGGGTGTTAACCATGGGTGATGTTGTCGGTAGGTACGCCCACTGTTTCGTGAATATAACTAGGGTTAGAACAATGACAACAACAACTAGTGGTAAAGAACGAAAGAACGATCATAAACAATATTCCCAATGACTTTTCAGATTTAACAAATCATTTTCTCAATACCTCTGTGTGGGCGGAATATCAGACGAAGTTCAAATTCTCGGAACATGCGGAGATTTTGCTGGTAAGTAAGTTGTATCAATGCTCGGTCAATGAATGTTAATAAAGATACCGTGATATCGTACGACCAAGCTATTGTCGATTGCTTGTTTAGGTTGGGAAGGAAATTCACAACAAACTGGAACAGCTCATTCATCTAATGACATCTATTCAACACTTTATATATTTTATCGGTAATCATCCCTTCACCGTGTGCTTCTTTCCCAGGTCCCAATTAGAGGGGCCATTTACCACGGGTTCACGATTTTGAAGGGGCTCATTGATGAAGGTAATGGCGGGACCCTTGGATAAAGAATAATGACAATGTAAAGTATTTGCAAGTATATTATTCACATCTGTATCTTCTTTTGTGCTGCCTATTTTTTATCTAAAATATTTCCTTGAAACGTTTTTGATTATGGCTAGCATTTTTATCACTTGCAGCTTAATAACAAAATTAGATATTTAGATTTACTTTACGAAATGCACTGTACCCCGTAAAAACTTTGAAAACCTTTTGACATATGCTACTAATACATTACTGAATGTTTCGAAACTAAACTAAACTATGACTCATCCCTCGAGAGCGTGAAATGATTCGTTCGTTTCATAGAAAAAAAACGAACAGCTTTTTGGTAAAGAGACCTAGACAGTCTATTTGTTTGCTTTCAGTTGTGTAATAATGCAATGGAAATGGGGTTGTTATTCCTTTTTCTTTTGAGTGAGGGGCAGTTGAAAAAATGACATTTTCTGCTCCCCGAACTGTTGTACAGGCAGAACCCTCCTATGATACCTATTATAATTGACGGGACCCTTTCAAGCTGACTGATCTGTGCTAACTGTGCTGACTGTGCTGACTGTGCTGACTGTGCTGACTAAACCTCTTAAAGACCCTACACATTAAAATGAACGGGGCCCCGTTTTTTGAGGAAAGGGTAATCAATAAATGACGAGAACCTTTCCGGATCCCTAAACTGCTGAACCGAACTATTATTGACTTCATTATGCTCAGACCAATTGTATATATGTTATGTAGCATTATATAAGGTCACATAGGTTTAATGTATTAAAATTTGCCTTGTATATATCCTTCAACTGACACGAATTTAAATACTGGTGTCACAGAATGTGATTCTCCGATGCTCGAATAAACTGCATAGAAATGATTAAGTTCGAATTTGCAACACAGTATTACACATAGGCCAGCAATTCATTATACAGCCTATAAAGAGCCCGTGCACGATTGAAGTATACGATATGACTTGATACTCTGTATGCTCGGTTATTGCCAGTTACCCCTCTAATTTTGAAACAATTTAGGAACTGGTTTTGCGAACTGGAATGAATTTAGTAACCGGCTGGTAAGAACCGGTGCAAACCAGTTGAATCCTCTGGATAAAACATTTCTTTATGACGATATTTTGCTGTATAGGTTCAAATACATTGTATAACCCTATAAAGGATGTGTGACGTATTTTCTACGTTAGCTACGTAGAACTCTGCATTGTTTTATAATTTTATATATGGTATCTATTTCAGGATATTCCCTGCGCAAGCTTTCACTCTATTGTTGATAACTAAAAGGAAGTTACCAAACTTATATACAGCTGGTAGACTAACATAGGGAATTTTCCACTACACTGTACAGATAGTTGTTCACTGCACGTATGAGGAAATACATACACTGCAAGATTTTAAGACTCAGTATGTAATCTGATGACGCAGTTCAGTTTAGAGCGTAGAGCAGCTTCCAGTAAATGAAATAATGAGCAAAGTCCATTAACCTGAAATACGTATTCATATAAATTAAACACTCAGTCGTAATGCTTAGAAATTACAGGCCTTATTGTAATACTTATAGATAGTTTTTCTGGAATCGTTATGAACAATGTGTTAGAACTGTCACTTTTTCGTAGTACTTGCTCGGTTAGAACTAAAATCTTGTCGCGCATCCTTTTCGTCATACTCACAGTATACTGTAGATAAAATACATCGTTTTTTACTATTATGATCGTGCTACAAATATACGAGTTTACTTGCGTGAATAATTAGTAAAATAGTGATGTACTGTTGTAGAAATACAAATGGAGGGAGGCGCCTTGAGAATTAAGTATGTTAGTAGTAAGAAGTAATGAAGTAACTCTCGCTAAGGCCTCAGAAACTTCGTAAATGTACGACTTATACATAATACGACTCCTATCATTCTTGAAACTGCCAGACAAACAATAATAAAACTTAAGAATGTAATATTACGACTAACAAATAATTACCCTTATGAGCAATGCAGGTGATGAGTAAACAGTTGTTTTTAGGTTTTTAGGTTTTTAGGTACAGTTGACCTAGAGAAAAGGGGCCCAGCACTTAGAAGATTCAGCACTTGTACACTTCACACTTACACATATACAGTTAGCGATGGCCCTCATTATATACATAGTATACAGTATATCTAGTAAACCGTATAATGCTAAGAGTCATAATACTTGGTGGAACAAGTTTAATTGGACGATTTACATATTTACTATTTGTGTCATTCCAAAATAGTAATACAATGGATCCTCATAGTACGAGCGACTTATAAGACGGGAAAATCGCTATACGAGCCACCATTCGGCTTTGGAACGAATTAAACTTGTACTATGAGGTTCCACTGTACTGTTTTTCAAATCCAACTATGAACAATAATGTTACGGTTAACAAACAATTACATTTATCACCACTGCACGTGTAGGTAAACAGCTGTTGTAGGTGGCACAGGTGGAAAGGAGGCTCACTCAGAAAATTCAGTACAGTGGTTCTACAGGCACTTTTACACTAACTTAGTCAGAGCTGCGTTAGTCAGTCATTTCGCATTAGGGCAAATTATGACTTCCCAAGATTTTCCAAGAGTTGTATTCTTATTATTATGAAATATGCACTCACTGCGGGAAGCAGGCAAAGGTGCTTTTATAATTGCGGTGAGGGGCCGAATTTTGCGCAAGAATATTTGAAATTGACTCTTTATTGAGACTATCCCGCAATACTTATTCAGGCTCGTCTCGATACTTTCCTATCAGAGCAAAATAAACATCAAAGCTCATAATGCACGACTGTAAGTTTGGGATCTTTCGCGGAAGTAATTGAAATTGAAACTTTGTTAACATCCGCATTACCAACGACCTTCAGCACTTGGGCCGAGAAGAGGACACTTGTGATTGTTTTTCTTAACAAATTCTTGGATATGTGGAATATCTGATCAGAATTTAAACACTCTGAATGTACCAATGCGTGATCCCAATGCCTGAAATGCTAAAATTCCTCCAATAAGTCATACTCGTCATATAATACTAAAAATCCTAATGAAGAATACAATTAATAAGATGCCTTTTATTGGGATATGCAGAGTATTTATCCGTATATCACCAGTTTAAATCTGGGAGCATAATTTCTCGCTTTAGCTGCTGATATTGCTCGCGTGGGAGGAATTCCCCTTGGCTGAGAATATTGAGTGAAAATTCTTGTTAACTCGGCATTTGTTAACTCGGTATTTAAGTCGAAGTGACTCAGCCCGCGCAGTGCCGAAATTACGAGATCTATATTTTGTTCCCTTTCTAAATGGCTCAATTTGAGCTATTAAATTTATTATTGCTTTCAGATTTACGATTTGAACAAATTTATAACAGAGTTATGTAATAGATGCGTCAGAATATCAAGGATCACAGAGTCATGTACGTTGGGATACTTCTGCTTATAGCACTTCACCTGTTTAGTGATTTTGCAAAAGGTAAATATTTAACTATTTTATATACAAGATAAATATCAATACCAGTATATGACATGATACTGTAATATACGAGGTAATGGATAAGTTTGTGGTAAGTGAAACTTTAAGTGAAACGACAAACGAAACTAATTTTAGCACGGCCATATTGATAAAAACATTGCACGTTCAGCGCTCATTCTTGGTGATAAATCAGGGAATAAATGTTGATGGGCAAAAATGATACGGAGGAAGACCTAAACCAAAACATTGAACCTGCCAAGCACTTTCGTACAGGCATTGTTTATTATAATACGATTGTGTGATTATCGTTTTAATTAAAATTTTTGGATTGCGCCTCCCTTTCATCATCCATAAAAATGGATGCGCCCCATTGACCACCAAATAAGCTTCCCGCGGGCCGCACAAATTCGCAGGCTGCATTTGTCCCGTGGGCAGCAGGTTGCACACCTCCGAGCTAAATAATCAGTGTAAGACGAGATTAATGAATAATCAATAAAAAGTTCATTTTTTAAAAAACTTCTTCCTTATTGACATTCACCCCCCCCCCCTGTATTGACATTCACCCCTGCTTTAGGTATTTTATTACTTTACATTTTTTTCTTATCAACGTTATAAAGAAACGACTTTATTCGAGGACTTGTTGTAGAAGTAAATTTAGTCAAATTCCGTGATTGCGGTACCAAAGCTACTGAAAGATGAATTTACACACACATGAATTTACACGCCACAAAATACCGAATTAATTATGTTTACACATGAAACAACCTATAAAATCCCAACCCGAATGAACTAGTACAGACAAACGTAGTTTAACTTCATACGAATAAATCCCATTCACCGTCGTGGTTAGGAGCCCGAAACCCACTGATTTAAATGAAACCACAAATCTTATACATGGAGTTCAACTGCTATATATTCACAATTATCCAATATTGAATAACGTACAGAACCTCGATTCCCGTTTGTATCAGTTTTCGTCAATTTTAATTTTGGTTCCGTTTCCTAAGGAAAAAATAGTTCTAGTTTTCGTTTGAAATTTTGGTGTTTAATGCTGCTCAATACTCAATATTCCTATCAGTTGGCGTCGGTTGCATATACTGCGGTTATACTTTAGCCTCTGAAGATATTTACAGTTTCTGTTACACTACCAAATTTTTTGCGCTGTTATTGAAATAATATATGATAATTATTAGTGACCATGGCTCCCAGGAAATACTGTTTTCGTCATTTTCGTTTTTACCTACTGCTAGAAACTGATTAATGATGATAACCAAGTTTCCGCTGTACCCTGCATTCCCGAGAACTCGCAGCATACAAAGCGAGCAAACAAAACATTACGTCACAGCCTGCGTGCGTCAGAGTTTGGTCAGCGTCAGATGTTTTTCGCTTTGATGTTTCACGTTTGTCGAACGACTGATCCTTTTTTAACGTCAAATGAATTGTAATAGAACTTACCATAAATAAGACTTATCGAAAAAATATGTCCATGAGCGCATATCTTTAGTGGGGCGTTTTTGTTTCAATCTTTTAATCAGTAAACATCAGAAAAATAAAAAATATGAACCACGAACAACTGCGATTTTACCGCGTAAAAATCGTACAATGTACGTCCTATTAAACCATGGTTTTCAACCTTCCGATAATTCTCGATAACGTGGAACAGACGTTGTTGTTAGCTACAAAATTTTCATTGTAGATGGAAAAATACAATGTACTTTTGCTGTTCAAGTCATTTCCCATTTATAAGCTCATCGACGTTTTTTTGTGAATGAAGTTTGCATTCCTCATACGGTATTTTTCGAATTACTGCTAAGGGCTCTCAGTTCTCGGAAAACTAATTAGAAGAGTTAAATCTGTATATTTGAGTGAGAGCCCTTAATGGAAGAGCCTGGGGGCCTTTTCACGGTCTAAGACGATGCAAGTATATATGGCATCAACGAAAAATGTTATCAAAGTTCGTGCGATATCAAGCAAAGGGTAGGCATTTGTTCTGATTATGCACATTTTTTTGAATGACTGTGAAAAATGGATATACCAGATTCGCTGTTCGGAGAAAATTGTATTTTACACGCATTAACCTAACTTTGTGCCCCCGCGCACCTCCCTCAGCTGGGCGGATTTGAGCCAAAATGACCAATTGCTCCTAATATAGCCTCTACCCACGTCTTGTAAAATACAGACTTACAGAAATGTGTAAAATACAGAATACATTGCAAGTTTTACAGAGAACCGCAACGATTTTATTTCTTTATGAATTCTACAAAAGTCAGTAGTAATTGTTTATATTGTTAGTATTTTGAGTTTTTTACTGTACAGGTAAATAATATATTAATTAGCCATTGCATAGCGTACAATTTTATTTTCCGAGGCTGACATTGCTTTGAAATATGACACAGGTAAAATAAATAAATTAAAAGTTCAGAACTGAAATCCTTGATTAAATATGTGAGCCCTCCTCGATATCTGCAGGAATTTCTACGCGAAGGTAGCGCTACATATAACTGACTTCACTTTCATTTCAGCCGCAAAGTACAACTACATAGTTATCAATGAATACAAATATAGGGCAGATGCGCAAAGTGATTGCAATAAACGAGGTGGCGATCTTGCATCGATAACAGATAGCACAATACNTTGTCGCGCATCCTTTTCGTCATACTCACAGTATACTGTAGATAAAATACATCGTTTTTTACTATTATGATCGTGCTACAAATATACGAGTTTACTTGCGTGAATAATTAGTAAAATAGTGATGTACTGTTGTAGAAATACAAATGGAGGGAGGCGCCTTGAGAATTAAGTATGTTAGTAGTAAGAAGTAATGAAGTAACTCTCGCTAAGGCCTCAGAAACTTCGTAAATGTACGACTTATACATAATACGACTCCTATCATTCTTGAAACTGCCAGACAAACAATAATAAAACTTAAGAATGTAATATTACGACTAACAAATAATTACCCTTATGAGCAATGCAGGTGATGAGTAAACAGTTGTTTTTAGGTTTTTAGGTTTTTAGGTTTTTAGGTTTTTAGGTACAGTTGACCTAGAGAAAAGGGGCCCAGCACTTAGAAGATTCAGCACTTGTACACTTCACACTTACACATATACAGTTAGCGACGGCAGTCATTATATACATAGTATACAGCATATACGAGATTTATATTCTGTTCCCTTTCTAAATGGCTCAATTTGAGCTATTAAATTTATTATTGCTTTCAGATTTACGATTTGAACAAATTTATAACAGAGTTATGTAATAAATGCGTCAGAATATCAAGGATCACAGAGTCATGTACGTTGGGATACTGCTGCTTATAGCACTTCACCTGTGTAGTGATTTTGCAAAAGGTAAATATTTAACTATTTTATATACAAGATAAATATCAATACCAGTATATGGCATGATACTGTAATATACGAGGTCATGGATAAGTTTGTGGTAAGTGAAANTATTATTATTACATCGGAGCAAAACGACAGGGCAACAATGGATGGGTTTGGAGTGACGGTACACCGGTTACAGACAACAGCTGGTAAATATATGCAATACGGGTTCGGACGAAGTCCGGCTTCCTTTTCCGTGCATTATTGTGGGATCCACGTCAAAAATAAAAACTTTCTGATGTTGCTAAATTAAAACCTTTCTATTTACATCAGTCTTAGCTATACGAAATATTTCATTAGTTCAGTTATTTAACGACACATGTTTTAGGTATAGACAAGCGACATCTGATGGTGACTGTGCGGCTATATCCGGTTACAATGGGAAATTGTATCAACGGTCATGCAAGTACCAGCGACGTTATATATGTCAAATAGGTAAGAATTGGAGTATTGCTCAAAATTACTAACAAGCAACATCATATCATCCAGTTACTTATTTTTGAAAACTTCTTGGTTCAGTATTGAACAAAAACAATTTTACCATAGGCCCAATGATATAAACATTGCATGTTCAGCACTCATTGTAACAGGGAAAATTGAGGAATATATTTTCCGGACGAAAAAACTTGTACGGAGTAAGTCTTGCAACCATTCAACTCGAAACCAAACAATAACAAACATGGCGCGGTAGCAGTAGCACTCGCTGAGCGCTTTCGTACAGCATTGTTTATTGGTATACGTTTGTATTACTGTCGTATCTGTACTATCTTTTATCATCAGCGTTATAACAAAACGACTTGATTCAAGGAACTAGTGTACCAGTAAAGACTAGGATAAATTCATTAACCGAAGACACACGCAGGTTTCTGGAGGTGTGGACATAATTTACGTCACAAAATTCAATTTTAATTATGTACATACAAATAAAAACTTTTATATTGAAACTTAACTGAACTAGTACAGCCAAACATAATTTACCGTCATATGATTAAACCTCAATAAACGTTACGTGCACGAAACCTGGAGCTTTCACTAAAACGAATAAAACTAAAATCCCTATAGATGTTTCATTGCTATATATTTATAATCATCCAATATGAAATAATCTCGGTTTCGCCCGTAATACTTTTCGTAATCTTTCTTTTAAGGAAAAATTACTCCCTAGCAGGTGGCGTCAGTCTTGCGCACAAAAAGTGTGTCCAAAGTTTCTGAAATATGTTTCAAATATCATGTAAAAATACTAAATATATCAACATTTATAAATTCTTACAAGAATTGTATGATGGTAGGAGATGCATGGCGCATCTGAACTCGTGTGTGAAAAAATTGACGCATGGAATCCAAAGTTTGGCCTCCCCTTAGCTAGAGTAAGATAAATAAAAAAGCTAAAAAGCTGAAGAGCTATATCTTAATGAAAAGGAATATCTTTTCATCTTGGGTACATCTTCACCTTTAATACTGTATAATATTTCATTTCAGTCGTAAAGTACAACTACATGGTTTCGACTGAACGTAAATCTTGGGCAGATGCGCAAAGTGATTGCAAGGCACGAGGTGGTGATCTTGCATCGATAACAGATAGCACAATACAAAACACGGTGTATGATCTGATCAGAAAGTAAGCTCTCATTGCTTCAATTTCAACTTTATGCATGCTCTTGTTTTGAAGTAAAATCAGTGGAGTTCATATATTATGAACTTTTCGGAACCCTGAAAATCATTTACTATAAACCAGGGGTGAACCTATTGAGCATGCGCCAATATTGACGTATTGGATTATTAGAAGTGGTTCATTGCACTCCTGTGTATGCAATAAAAAAGTAACCGTACTCATGCAAAAGGTATTGACCAAAAACCTATTCGAAGATCTATAACAGCAATCCAAGTATATTGAATCGAGAAATAGGTTTCAATATATCATGCTAAAATACTGAATATATCTACATCACCATATGTCTACAAGAATTGAATGAGGGTACAAGAGTTGTATCGCGCATCTGGTATAAACGATGTTAACTGTTTACTAGAAACCAAGAATAAAATCGTTACATTTTAGTACCACATACTTTTGTTCTTCTAAAGTTTTCACAGTATCTGATAATACAATATACCAAAGCATAACTGTCTGGAAGGCGTGTAAGATTCCAAGAATTTCGAGAGGTATATAATCAATATATAGGCATATATTCAAACTATCGGAGTCTTAATAAGATGCATAAGGGTGTAAATCCACACTCTTATATTGGATGCTAAGAGACGGTAGAGCTATCCTAGCTAAATATTATGATTTATAAACGAAGCATTAGAGAGAGCGCTTAGAGCAATTTTGTTTCTGTAGTCATTTCGTCTGCTCTCGTGATGATCTCGGCATGATTCAGATAAAAACCTTTCTACCAAATGTTCTTGATTTCGATCATACTTTCATAAACAAGAATTTATCAAGCGTTTCATTTTTAGTTCAGGGTATTATTATTACATCGGAGCAAAACGACGGGACGACAATGGATGGGTTTGGAGTGACGGTACACCGGTTACAGATAACAGCTGGTAAATATATGCAATACGCGAGAAATTTGTTGTCAAGTATTAAAAACCATTGTATATTTACTGATTTTGACACAGAGGTCAAAATGCAGAATAATGCATGAACAAAAAAAGCTCCGTAGGGGGATGGAATTCTACCTAAGGCTGATTTATGGCCCTGACCAAATCGCCCTTGCCCGTGTAATCCTTTAACAGGAGAGATCTTATTGAGTATTAAAATATATGATTATTTTGACCGATATGGACCAGCCCAAATATTCGGGTTCGGAGGAAGTCCGGCTTCCTTTTCCGTGCATTATTGTGGGATCCATGTCAAATTTGATAAAGATCCGTTGAAAAATTGGCAACTTTGTTTCAATACAAACCAAAAAAACAAACTTTCTGATGTTGCTAAATTAAAACCTTTCTATTTACATCAGTCTTTGCTATACGAAATATTTCATCAGTTCAGTCATAAAACTAATCATGTTTTAGGAATACACAACTGGAATCTGATGGAGAAGACTGTGCGGCTATATACGGGGGCTTTGAAAATTGGTATAAACGGTCATGCAATAACACGCATCGTTATATATGTCAAATAGGTAAGAATTGAAGTATTGCTCAAAATTACTAACAAGCAACATCATATCATCCAGTTACTTATTTTCGAAGACTCCTTGGTTCAGTATTGATGTTCCACATATCATATCATTCTGCTAATACGCTATTTTAATTACAACCTCCTCTAATAAATTTGTGTCGCCAAGGTCCAGTTAACAATTAAACTTCTTTTTAACGATTACAGGAGCTTAGTTACAAGGTTTATAAAGCGTTGAAAATGCAACGTTAAGCAAAACCAGTTTACTATTGGCCCAATGATATAAACATTGAATGTTGTTTAGTGCTAATTGCAACAGGGGAAATTAGGGAATAAATTTTTACAAATGCATTTTTTACAAATGCACGTTACAACGAAATAATTTTAGTCCCATTACTTATCGAGATTCTAATTTTTCACGCTAGGTGGTTTAAGAGCGATGTGAAATAGAATTTCATCCCCTCACGGCATGTTGAATTCATTGGATAATAATCTCACCATGCGCGTGGGTAGGAAAGAAATTTGGTCGAGTATAGTCTATGAAACTTTCTCAACTGGAAAATAACTAAAAGAACTAAGTATATTCATTGAACTTTAATATGGAATTACCATCAGATTGTACTATTATCACTGTAATCGAGTGTCCAAAGCAAAAGACTCGACAATTCGAGTCATTAAACCTTTGTTTAAACTCACATCATAGAAGTATGGTCTTTGTGAAAGCTAAGTATTCTAGTGACAATAGAAGAAAATGCAGCAAAATTGCTAGTTGATTTGATCAAGCAGTAAAAGAACGCAGAGTAACTGTAACTTACAAAGATTCCTGAAGAATTAATATTGCAATTTGATTTCAGAATTAATCAAAATCTGGCCAGTAAACGCAAAAATTGAATTTCAAGCCGCTTCTCAAGTGGAAATAAAAATCAACGTCATAACTCGTGCCGGTCCTCTAACTATCTACATGTATCGCTACGGTCGGAGAATATTATCCAATCAAAATGTCCGTAGTGGCACTTCTACTTTCTCTATTTCACACGCTTCAAGATCGTCCGCAGGAGAATATAAATTCTACGCGTATCCTGCGGGTGGCGAATTCAACAGAACAGCAACTGTCACTCTCGTCTACAAAGGTAAACGAAACAAACTAATAACTGATGTAAGATCCATCAATCTTTTTCAATCATCTACCCTTTCCCGAAATTAAACTTAAAACCAGCTGTCACTATCTAATAATCAGGAACAAGATAATCATTTAGCAGAAATCCCCGAATTTTCAAAGGCTTCTATGAAATGAAAATAACGTGCCGAAATGTTAGGTAAATACTTTAAATTACCGTTAACTACGCATAAATACGTGCTAGCATTTGCAACTATTTACCAAAAGTAGCATATGGTATGGGCCCTGAGCTATATGATTTTAAGCTATTAATTCAGATTTGATGATTCTGCGCTTGCTTTATTACTGTAGTACATACATATGCTACAGGCTACCTATATGCTTGCAAGTTATTAATTGCCATTCATCGAACCTTCACTTGCTCTATTACTATATACTGTCTTCAACTTTTATTAACGACTGGGTGTTAAAGTTAGCGATTTTAGCTAATTATCTGCTTTCGTTGCCGCTGTCGCTGAACTCTGGATAATTACAACGTAATTCGAGTATGAACTATTAATTCATATGATCGCAAATATAGCAAAATATAATTAGAATAAATATGGAGCCCTTTCCAGGTGATACTAATTACACCAATCAGCATACATTACTCTATAACTGGGATAATTTCAAGAATTTATAGGTATGCGATCATATCTTATCAATCTGTGAAGCTTTTGAAATAACGCAAATTTATCGTGTTTATGAAACTTTGCTTTCACTCATACTTCACATTCATAAATCGTACTATTCGTGTTAACCGAGAGTTACATCGTAAGTTCACAATTTTTTTGCTTATTCTTTTTCCAGTTCCAGTTAAAAAAAGCAAGTTACTGAGCAAGTTATCATTTTTCAGTTTATGTTTTCTATTTCTGTTCTAGTTACAACACCTGTGGTAAACCCATCGGTAATCTATGCACCGGTTCCTACTAGCGGACCTAGTGAGATAACCTGTACTGCAGAAGGGTATCCAACTCCTACTGTGAGATGGTATACACCACGTGATAGTCAAATTGCATACTCCAGCAGGACCAGTAGAATTTACCAATCTACTGGAACCAGTCTCGCCAGTCGCAATCTCGCAATACACAATGCAATAAAGGCAGATGCAGGAGTATACACATGCAAAGCCTGGAATCGCATCAAAGGGGTAACTTATGAAAAAACTGCAACCGCAACGTTAAAAGGTGAATGCTTAATTGTAATCTTGAGAATTCGAATCTGTATGAATGAAGATTTTAATCACCACTCAGTTCCTGCTTGCCAATACTGATGCAATACAATTTGTCCTATATACCCAGACAGAGGTAACATCTATCTATACCTTCCAAGGCTTTCAATATTTATCCCTATCCCATATATCTTAGCCCAGACAGAGGCAAAGTCCGGCCCTACGTCAAGGTCAAACTTTGAGGGCGCAGACGTTCTCGCGAATTTTTGATTTTTTTAGAATTTTCGATTTTTTGTTAGAATAATGCGCTTAAACTCAAGCTGTAAGGTGTGAAATTTGACCGCCGTTTAAACGCCCTCCTATACCAAATAAGGATCTGCGATTGTTATTTGTTTAGTNCTTAATTGTAATCTTGAGAATTCGAATCTGTATGAATGAAGATTTTAATCACCACTCAGTTCCTGCTTGCCAATACTGATGCAATACAATTTGTCCTATATACCCAGACAGAGGTAACATCTATCTATACCTTCCAAGGCTTTCAATATTTATCCCTATCCCATATATCTTAGCCCAGACAGAGGCAGAGTCCGGCCCTACGTCAAGGTCAAACTTTGTTATTCTTGTTATTCTGGAAACTAGTGGGCGTTAGACCATCCTCCGGGTGTACTCGATATTTTTAATAGAATAACGCCGCTGCAACCTGCGCAAGGATCCCCTAAGTCACAACACTAAATTTGGTTCAAATTTGTCTGACCGTTTAGTTTACGAAAAAACATACAAACTTTTTCGTTTGTTATACGTTTTCAAACATGGGCGTTTTCCTTCCACACAGAATCAACAGTACAGTAATCCTTCACCTATCGCGAGTATTACGTTCCAGAGCCTCCCGCGATAGGTGAAAATCCGCGAAGTAGAAACCGTTTAAACGTATATTTTAAACCATTATAAATCGCTCACACACTCTTATTTACCTTATTTACCTTTCACACAATCATTTGACCTGTTATTTAATTTTTTTTTAACTTTCAGCGCTTAAAGATACTTCTACTGTACGGCCGCGGCCCCAGATAACTTTTTTGATTAATATGATATAAAATCCGCGATGTAGTGAATCCGCGAAAAGTGAACTGCGATATAGCGAGGGACGACTGTATATCATGAGGCATATAATACGCAGATAAAAATATATATTTTTGTACAGTACTAGGAAAGCCCACGATATTGAGAGTGAATCCGAGTTGCAGTCAGACCAACATAAGCGTAACAGTTGAGTGGAAACCGGATCCAGATTCTCTGTCTATCGCTCATAAGTATGTGCAATGTGAGGGTTTTATTTATTGAAGGAAATCCAATAAAATATTTCATATTTGCGGCATTGGACATTGGTTTCAGAATAAACGTTATTAAACAAAACAGAAGACGGATGGCTTCAATAGCTGTGAAGCCTACTAAACAGCAAGAAGTGACAACTATCAGCGATCTCCAGAAACACACCAGATATCGCATACAAGTGAGATTTGGTTGTTGTATTTATTGGGGACACACACTGAGCAAAAATTTATTATATATGTATATGGAATAAATGAGTTGTTATTATTATTCCATGATTCCATACTGAGTCACATTACTTATTACAAGGACTTAATATACCAATCGTGAAATAATACCACATTGTTAGATATATTAACATATTTTAACAGATATCTAACAATTCAATAGAAAATCATGCAACGTATACAAACCTACGTGCATACCCGACTTTATCTGGCGGAAGCCATAAAGGGAAAAGGTCATTTAGGTTTATATGGCCGAATTATCATTTTTGGCGACTAGCGGGCGTAAAAGCTTTTTCAACTCTTACCCCGGGCGAAGTCGTGTATACCAGCATGTATATTATATACTTAGTGAGATTTTCTACCGTATGGTTAAATATATGTTCATATATCCAATAGTATGATTTTACGTCTATTATATGGACTCCTTGTAACAATTCCGCGCCCTGCAAACATTTCGACATCACTAACATCACTAAGTTTAAAATCAGAATTTAAAGGCAACCGTTACCTGCACCGTTTGTAACGAGTTATTCGTTTCTTACAGATTGAGGTCTGTCCTAAATCATGCATAAACGATCTACGAGTGTACTCTTCATATTTTAAAACTGCTGGAGGTTTACAAAGCTCAGTTTCAAACGCTCAAACGCGGCTTGTTGACTCAGCTGGCAAAAAGCAATGCGTTGTCACTTGGACCGATGATATATCTTCCGATGAGGACCTTTCATACGAGGTGAAGAGTAGTTTAACATATAACTTTCACATTAGCTTACACTGGTTCAAAACAAAACAATAATGAGGTTTCAACAGATCTTAAACAGCGCTTATACTATAAAAGCAGTCTCCTGACTGACCTTTGCATAATTACACGGGATATTAAATAGATATTTCAACCATTTATAAGACATGAATCTGTAAAACCATTTCAATCCCAGAGCAAAGCTATAGTGAGTAGACTTGTACAAAGTGCCAGATGTTAACGTGAGGAAATCAACGAGTATAAATGAACTCAACATATAAATATATATATACATATATTAAGCCATGATAACTTAAATACATTATGAGTTATATGGATTTTCCTTCTTGCAGGAGTCAATTACAAGTTCTGCACGGGTGTATGTGCATGATAAGAAATAAATTTACTTTACATTAGTCTGAGTTTGAAACTCTTTGAATATGATATTTGGAACATCAATCAGTTATTTAATTAGTATTTTTATTGATATAATTTCCTGTATTCATTCAATTATTTTTATCCAAATCCTACATTTAGCATTACCCCCTAATATTTGCTTGACATACATGAATACTTAATTTAGATAAACGCAACATCATCACTGGTTTACAAGTCACCACTTGCCACCTCCACCGAGTTTATGGAGACTCGCAATTCAACAGAAACGTCTTTCAATTTTCAAACAGAACCGAACAGAGAGTACCAATTCAGCATCAGAGCGAGAACATGCGCAGGATTAGGCCCACCAACAAACGTTTCAGGGCAATGTATAACAGATGCTGAAGGTGATTATCCATATGTTATATCTAAATAGAACCAAACAGCTCATACAAACCTTCGTTAAAACGTTCTTTCAAAACATAATATACGAAAGTTGATAATTCGAATATCCAAGTAAACTGGTTCTCTCAACATTTGCCATAATTTCGGATGCGCGGGCAGAATATGGATCATATATGTGGACTAATTTCTATATACAAGGCAATTATATACCAGCAATTACTATACAAGGCAAAATGTCCTTCATATAATTTACATCTTTATGTTGTGTGCAAAAGTCCTAGCTGGCCACAACTCTAACTAAGCACTCGGTGATGGCCTTGTATTTGCAGCGTTTCGGCGTAGCCACTTGTTCAGCTAGTAACTTGGTCATAATGATTTAGTTGAGGGATTGCTCACGTCGCAATACATTCAGGAAATAACAGATACTAGGATGATAGGCTCCCACATAGTTGTCTTGATACCCGCAATATACTTATTTAAGCTCGCGTTGACTAGAAGATCAAACTGTATTAGCGTAAGTGCATACAATAAACTGACCGGTTTCTTTGTGGAAACGAAAATTACTTCATAATGTACACAATTTACCATACAATAATTCAAGTCAGTTTAGAAGGAGAGTTTGGCTAGTTACAATAAATCAAATTTCCGTTTATCGAAGGATAATTTTTTAAAAATTATTGTCACATACTTTATCAGTAATTTCATTTCGTTATTCAGCACCGAACTTTGTTCCGAAACCAACAACTTCATGTGCAGCCAGCAACTGCATCGGATCAACTTCAAACATGGAGATCAAGTTACCCGTCGAAACGAACGGACGTATAAGGTATTAATTCACGAAATATCTACACGAACATATATGTTTAACCAATACCGAATAACGATACTACTAAATACATACTAAAAACTAGACATATACATTACATACACATAATACATTTTCTCTTTCAGTTGTATATTTATCCTCGTGTATCTCGACAACGGCGGTAATTCTACTCAGAAGAGTGCATTAACCGTGATTGAATTGGCGGCAATTGCAAACGAAACTCAATATCGAGAATCGAATCGATATATTTCTCTTGCTATTTCAAGGTATGTCAAAACAGAGTTAAATAGCTCATTGGCTTCAGGCCAGTTGGACAATTTGCTGCTATTTCGTCCCCGTTATCTACTCTAGCCTTGTCAAATATAAACAACAACACGTTGTAATATACACCTAAAATCACATTGCAAGTTTCATAGGGAACAGCACAGTTACACTAATAAATTATTGAACAGCGTAAAATTTCATTTCTCCCCGAAAAATTGTTTCAAATTAGCCGCTTCTAACGCCGGCCCTGCCTGCCCGAGCTATTGCGATTGAAAAACTTGTCATGTAAAATCGCTGCTTCGAGACTGCTGGCATTGGCCGATCATATAGTATTCACACACCAGAAGGATGTAATGAGTCATCGGAGCGGGAATTAAATGAGAATCTTTATTGTATTTGGAAATATTGTTTTCAGGAAAAATATCACTGAAAACAACTCAGTTGTTATACTTGGAGATGATAGGGCGACATCTTGTGATATTACTGATAGACTGCAGGCAAGGAAGAAAAGAGCAATAGGTGATACGGTTTATGAAGGACGCAACTGGCCAATGAAGCAAGGAAATAATTACAGGTTTGAAACTTTTTTTACTTTATTTTTTGTAGGCTAGATTTTTGGCTGGCCCTAAGGCACGTGCCTTATTTACCTAACGGTTAATCTGGCACTGGTCCTAACAGCCAAAATAGGAATCTGGCTATAATTAACCTACGAGAACTTCTCTGCAAAGGGTTTTCAGAAAAAAGAGCCAGCTGTGAAACCGAAATATAATGAGGATTGTTTCCTAATTAAAATTATTTTTATTTTTAGTATCATTGTCATAACCTCAACACCGTCCAAGGGAGGTGAAGTTTTCTTACGAAGTAGCGAACCAAATGTGTTCCGAAACATCGCTATTCTGGAACATCAACGTTAGTTAAACTAAGAGATGAATTATGTATAACAGGCTGGTCCTACTTTACCAACATCAGGGACTGAACAAATATTTACCGAATTTTACGGGTTGCATGCAGAGACTACATAATATTTGGGGCTTAATAATTTTTTAATAGATTACAAATCTCCATACCTGAAGCAAGAAAAGATTTGAATAATGGAACAAAATCAAAAATATAACTTGGAAATGCCAGTCTCTGTACAACCATTTTATACTTACAGAAGCTATAATAGACTTACTCTACGGGCTGTAAAGAATCATGCGACCCACATTCCTACAGCATTATGTACAATATTAACGCAATTAAGTAATATTGAATTTACTCGTTGATATTCTTTCAAGTTGCCAGTTCAAGTCGGATTGTTGGTGTTATTGTCGGACTGGTGATACTCGTACTCCTAATCGCTGCTCTGATATTTTTTCTAAAACGAAGGTGAGTATAGTAAGTGGTAATGTTTGGGACTTACTAGCTACGTAAACGTTACGGCTCACAGACAATATGACTTCTATCATCCCTGAATCGTAATATTTTGAAAGAATTACGACTTCAAACAATACGACCGCAAACGATAATGTAGAGTTTAATACTGCTGTACAAGGGTATGTGGATAATCAAAAAAGCATTCCAAATTGAACCAAACTACGATTTGTACGATAGCGCTGACCTAGCAAGGGTTCACTGTAATGTCAATGCAATACAAATACTGCTAAGCTGGTTGGCTATTGAAACTTAATATTCAAGTTGCATGGATGTAAATGTAAATGAAAAGATGAAAAATAATTCCTATCGACTTCCATAGTTGCTCAAAAGATAAGCTTGCTAGCCTTTACAGCAGAGCATACCAATTTTTCCCGTGACTAACTTTTTAAACATACATAATTTCGTGACAAAGCAATTCAGTTTTAATAGCAAATCAGAGGTTAATACAATCCCTTATGAGAGATAATGGTACATAAATACATTTTAATGTCCGTGTCCGCGACACACAGTTTGGAAAGCTCTGCTTTACAGTATGAACTGTGCAGGTATAATGATATAACAGTGAATATATTATACATGATAATGTATAAGTTACCTTGTGCCTGTACCCACCTTGTGCCAATACATAGAATTAGGCAAGGAGGAGAGGAATTTTGTCATGAGAAAGATGGAAACGCTCTTGAAATGGGAAGAAATATTATCCCAGGAAACCAACAGAACGAGGTCAACCACCATGTTGGACCGCCTATCCAAGAAGAGAACTTATACCATCAACCAAACGATGGGGATCGCATATTGGAAGAAGGTTAGATCTTCACTTTTTGAAGAAAAAAATGCTATCCTGCATATACGAGTATTTCTGTAATTGGTCAACACATGACATCATAAATTAGAACTTGTATATTGTAAATTAACAGGAGGCTATGTTGTGCCAATACACGGAAATATGCGAGGAGGGGAGGAATTATATCTTGAGATAGATGGAAACACTCCCGAAATGGGAAGAAATATTATACCAGATGTGATTTACCAAAACGTTCAACCAGCATAGGAGAATGGTGTTCACCTACAGTTAAATGACTGGAACTTCAGGCTTGGAATTTGTTACATACACTGTAACATGACCGGACCCTTAAACATACGTTTATAGAGATTTTGTATAATATATGTGATTATTATGAATGTACTTGCTTAACGACCATCTCGGTTGATGGCTGCTCAGACTTACGACTGTTAAATACAGTAGAACCCACTTAATACATCCACGGTTAATTCAACCAACCGCTTATCACATCCAAATTGCTTGGGATGGAATTTTCCTATTCATTCACCCATTATAAAAACCCCGGTTAATACATCCAGCCACCGCACAATATATCCACTTTCATTTCCCCATGCAGGCAAATTGTTCTTTACTGTGTACAAATGATAGTCTATTATGAACGAATATAATGGCATTAGTGTGAAGAAACAATAGCCGATTATGAACAATCAAACAGACTGTTTCAGAACATCAGTTGAACAGCAAACGTAATTTTCCGTCTCACAGATTGGGTTACGTAATATAGTGGTGGTGCGGATATGAATGCTCTGCTGCAGTACATGTCTGGAATAGTAAACCAGTATTATACAGTAGAATTCGGTTAATACAACCACCGCTTATTACATACAAAATCGCCTGGTCCCGAGGCGGATGTATTAAGCGGGCTCTACTATATTATTTCGATTAAAACTCTACAAATTCCTTTATTCAGATAATTCATTTAATATAAAGCTGATACTTGATAAATTTTCATACTTTCATGAACCCAAATCACCTGTCGGTTGACATTGAAACAATATATTTCAATGTCCGATAAAGATATTTCACAAGTAGGACGTTAAGCCGCGCCTGGATAATTCAAGTGCCACTAACACAGTGGGTGCGGTATAGTAAGGACTATGTAAAATTTCTGCATAAAATTTCATGTATATATTATTATTATTATTCCAATTCTTTCTTTTTTTCTGTCACTTTCATGTACAAAATTGTACGCATGGTAATATGAACCTCTTATCATGTATATACAAAGTTCATTCATCCTTATTTAAACACTTACACTTGCATAACAATAACATGAAGAGGAAATTACAGAAAACACTTTCTATCTTTTGCATAGGGTTGATGAAAAATGTCCAGATTATAGTAATAAAATTTGATGATAAAAATGCAACATTCTAAGCGAATATACAGAAATCATGAATGTAGAACAGCTTTCTTTGTGAAAAAGTATTTTCTGTTCATAAAAGTATTCGCTATTAAATTGCATGTTATAAAAATTGAAAGGAATAAATTTTCCTTAGAAATATTTGCAATACTTCATAGTTACAATAATCACAGTTGAAACACTCCAAAAAGCAGGTTTCAGTTTTGTCTGAAGTTCGAATATAAGTCAAACGATCGAAGATAATCGACTACAGCTTGGTAACAGAAATAGTATTGATCCTGTTGTTAAACAATAAAAAAAACATACATTAAATCTGTATTTATCTCCTCCTGGAGAGTAAAAACCATGAGGAATACCTTCAAGATATGAAACATTATCCATCTAATGTTTGTGGTGCTAATTAAAAAGGAGGGTATATTGCTGGTTATTTATAACTGCTTCGAACACCATTATGCAGGCACAAATAACCTAACATAATTTTCTTTTAATGGCTCCAGTATAACAGGTAAGGATTCTCAAATATTCAAATACCAGTCACATCACATATCAGAAAGTTGACTGCCCACTTAATTTATAATAACTTTTCCTAAATGTTCTTACCAATGTCTGAACCATTCCTGGTCTACAAATTCGAAGATCTTTGACAGCTCTGAAAACATCAACTTGATTCTCTGCTTTCACTCGTTCGATGAGATTCACTATTGCACAGAATGCACCAGTACGTCCTGCTCCATCACTGTTTAACATAAGAGTTGTGAGAATGACATCGTACATTTGGAAATACAAATACGGTACAGATGGAACCAAAAGTAATAAGTGCAAAAATTTGTCCACGCCCAGGGAATATGAGAACGATCTGTCGAAAATGTTGGGAAAATTCACATGAAAAAATAATGTTGGGACTCAATGTAGCTATCTGCCCCCCGGAGGACATGCGGACAGACTAAAAGGCTTACCCGGGCAAAGCCGTGCCACTAGGCTAGTCCTAAATAAATTCCATCATTGTCTCGCGATACAATTTATTATGATTAAAGGTGAAAAATGAAAGTATTTGGCCATTGTGAATTAATACATAAATTTTTTCACAAATCAAACTGCTACTAAAGTTTCCAAATTTGAAAATTTAACCATGTGTTACCTGCAATGGACGAGCGCAGGTTCTTGTTTTGAGTCTCGTACAGAGTCCATCAATGCTTTTACAAGATTGAGAATATCTGTTGCATTTTCAGGGCAAGAATTTTCTTTCCAGTCCAAGTACTGATGATGCCTGACTATCCTCTGCAAATAGATCAACAAACTAGTAAACTAGTAAACTAGTCTACTAATAAACAAGTTCAGTAAACTAATCTACAGAATGATTATGCCAGGCCTGACATGTAAGCAGTGTGGTGTAATGTAATGTATTAACATCTGGCTACAAAGGTGTTTTAACCTACTATCCCCATTACTACATTACATGTTTGGTGTAGGGATATGATTGAAAGACATAACATTTTACCTGAATTGCCAGAAATAATAAGCATAAGTTATCATAAGGTTGATAGGACATTACTAGCAGCAGTATATAAAAGCTGATTTTGCAAAAATATATTATTACACTCATGACCTCTGTGACTTTCCCCTCTAGGAATATACAACTCAGTACAGTATTCCCATAATGCATTAGTTACTTGTCCCACAATTTCTGCTACATGTGACATCTATCAAAGCACAGGTGCTTCCTCAGAACTTATGTAGAAATGGAAGGAATATTACAGGAATATTACAGGAATTCAGGGCACAAAATATTATATTGGTCTCTGTGTTTATAAGTCTACTAGTACCAGTCTAAAATTCTTCATGCTGATAATATATCACTTTCATAGATTCAATTTTAACATTTAAAGTTTTACATGTCTAGGTTTAATTTTACTATAATTATATTATCAGTATGTATTATTGCAACCAGAGTAAAAAAATAGAGTTCAAATACTTCGGAGGTTTTTATGTTCAATTTTGAATCGAATCATTCGTTTCAAGGATTAAGGTTGCTACGTTTTCTAGCTATGTTATTGACGCTTTCATATTTGTTAGATTTTCAATTCTATTAAGGATTACCGTATTCTTTTTCCTCTGTACTTGTAATACACGATGTACAGTGGAATTTTCTTTGTTCTCTTGCATCAATTTCACAGTTATGTCTCCTGTAACCGACTCACTGTTGACATGAGCAGGCCAATACTGAGCACTTTGTTCCTTCATAAAAGAGAATAAATATTGCACTAAGTATTCAGAGCAACTATTGGACTAACTTCCATGCCCTTTTCCTTAAATACTTTCATTTTTTTTCTAAAGATTTGTCTCAAATAAGCAGTTAAGGAATCCACTGTGCAATACTTGTAAATTGCTTGCTCAGCTATGTGGTATGAAAGTTCAATGTACCCACCACATTGTTTTCGAACAGATCAGTCAGCATGATGATTACAGTAACGCTGTTGTCCATAACAGCTCGCCAAAATTCTTCCAATGACTCGTTGGATGCTAATGGTCCTTGCGTGGCTATCATGCGCACAGCTTCATCGTAGGTCTGTAATGCAAAAACAACTCATGTTGCATTCTGTCACGTCTATGCTACATTGATCCACGATAGAAATAGAACAGATTTTGTGAATTGAGTTTTAAAAATAACTTTGAAATAACCTGCCCAACATTTAATTATATATGTTCCTTATCACAACAGCACAGCAATGTTTCCACTAGGCGAGAGTTTCCCAACCTTTTTTCGCTGTGGACCCCCAAGTGCTGATTTAGCCAGGATTTTTTGGATGGTCAAATTATACTACTTGCTGCTTAATACAACTACTTAATCTTAGTGTACTTAGTATTAGATAAAAAGCGTACAAGGCTATTTCAGTTTATCCAACAACTCATGAAATGCACCATTTTATTAAAATTCAACTATTTTTTGAACCCCAGGGGTCCACCTAGACCCCATTGGGAAGCCCTACAGTAGGCTGTGCCTATGTCCACTCAAACGCAGATTTTTGAACCAGCGCAAACTATCCTGTATTACCAGCCTTGTCTATATACTACACATTGTACAGGACTTACTTCAATCCATGAACCATTAAAATAAGGAGAAGTCGATTCTCCTGATTTGAAATCAAGCTCCACAATGCAGTAGTCATCTGAAAAAAAAAGCTATATTTTCACATATTTAATCATGAATCCTTCCTAAGTTGGTCCTTGACAAGTAAGTTGGAATGTCTGCCCATGTCGACTTACCAGTACTGTGCAAGTGTACTCACATGGTATGAAATCTTGAGAGCGATTTTTGATCTGATTGGCAGCTTTGCTTCCGAGAACCTTTTTATTTTTCATCGGAATCATCTGTGAAAGCTCGTTGAATTCACTTGCAAGTTGAACTAGACCACCCTGTTGTCTGTATAAGAAAATACACCGTTTGACTAAACTTTACAGTTTGTTGAAAATCATATTGACTCTATATATCATATATATTAATGCTTACGATTGCTTCAGCACATCTTCTACCTCACCGCTTACAAGATCTCTGTTTCCGAACATATAGGCTTCGAGTACGAGTGTGTGGACGAAAATATATTGATCCTGTGTAGAGGAAATAATTAGTTTGAATCATATCAGAACTACTTGACTCCATTCAAGTGTTTTTTTTTTGGTATTTTTCCAAGATTATAACAGAAAATTTTGCTCCTATTCACACTGAATCATTGAAATATTTTTATGACTTTAGTGTAAGGAAGTCAAGTAGCATAAAAATGACGATTTCGGGGAATAACATCAGTATGAACCCAAATGATACGAGTATTCAAGAAAATATGCTACAATGCTCTAATAAAAGATCTTCTTATTCCATATAACATAAAACTTGAACATTAAATTCATGAAATGAAATTCCTGCCTAGATAAAATCATATGACATGGCAATGCAATTCAATATAATTACCACTGTTTGAACCATTTGCATTCTCTGCATTCTCATGGTCAGCACACAGTTGAATATATCTGCTCGGTTATAAGCTTTCCTTTCGTTAAGCAAGATGTCATATCCAATGAAAGTACCAGTACGACCAGCTCCAGCACTGTAGAAAAACGAATTCTCAAAATTTCAAAGTTATGTTGTATTGGTTTACAGAAATGTCATAGTCAGTCAGAGTCATAATTATTTCTTGCAACTCCCAACCTGCAGTGAACAATTATTGGTGATTTTTTGCCATTGTTCATATGCTGTTCCATGACTGCATTATGCATTCTCATCAGATTCGATGTAGTTGCTGGTGTTCCATGATCCGGCCAGGCTAAGAACTGATACTGGAGAACAGTCAGCGGTGCATTAGTCTGAAAAAAAATTGAATTGTAGAATTATATATTCTTTTTCCCTATACAGTGATTTGATCATCTATATAAGGCGAGAGAGCGCCAATTTGGATAGTTGCTGCTGTGCTGCTGCTACTGTGATATAATATATATTCAGCTGTTATTAAATTATTTTTTGATTAACTGGCCTTACAATACTTGCCTAAGTACAATAAAAATAGATACAAAATCTGGACATGCTACACTATCAACAGCAAGTGGTACAGGCTGTTATTTTAGTAACGCCCTTACCATTTTTACAGTAGTTTTTATTTAAAAAAAAGTAGAATAATAGCTAATAATCCTTTCCTGGCAGACAACTGACTTTTGTGATAATATATTTGTGATGTGATAATATATATGTATAATATGAGAAAGGATCATGGGATTTTATGTTCTCTTGCTTTCATGGAGTTTAAATATTGCTTTCCTCTTCCCACAAATATTATTGCCCTCTATTCTACTAAAAGGAATAAGGTTGGGATTTATATAAGTTTTATGTTGATTTTCTAATTTGAAAAACTCACTCCGACTTTGGTTTCGACTGTGATTGTTCGTTTTGAATATCCGCCGTACTTTTCTTCCTGTTGGTTGGTCACGCTCAAAACTCCCAAATCGAATGTTTGACCGGCGTTTGGCCAGTACTGCTCGCACTTTTTCTGCGATAAAAATCAAAAGCCATAGATTTCACTGGAAATGTAGCAGTATTGAGAAAGTACAGTTATCCAACATATTTCATAACTTATTTTCCAAATAGAAATTTCTAACTATTTAAATTACTGGACTTTTATACTTGGACATAAATTTGCAAATATAGTAGGTAAGGTACAGGACTACCTCGCCAAGAGTAATAAATACCACAGTGTCAAATTATAATTGTCCACTCCCAGATAAGCATGCCAGAGAGAAGAGTTAAATATTTTGTAATAATTCTAGAAATTTTCGGATCCAAATTACAATTCTCACTATGGAATTAATATCTCTAAAACAGTATGACAAATTATACATACAATAATAGAATACTTACTGGTTGTATTAAATTATTGAAGTAGGACAGCTAACACTGTTAATAGATAACGATACTGTTGCTGAGAGAATATAATGAGACTTTTATCCTGATAATTGAATAAAAACGATATCCTATACTGCCTTAACACTAGCATGTGACATGTAAATGAATCCTGTGAGAAAGCATGAGGACCAAATTGTACATGGCTGCTGTGAAATACCACTACCAAAAAACGGTACTTACTTTTCCCTTTTCCTCGCATTTTGTCAGCATAACAACAATCTTACATCTCTGTTCAAAGACCATTTGCCAGAAATCATCAACAGTTGCAAGAAGAGGGCCCTGACAAGCAATGAATTTGTGCTCTTGCTCAAATCCCTGACGAAATTATAAAGCATTTTAGTTTTCCGAGAATTGAGAAATTATTTAAATAGATAGGGTATGAGAAAAGTAAACTTTATTTACAATGAAAGACCATGGGTTCATAACCGGGATATGGCTTAAACAGCAAATGAACACGATAAAATGTGAATAGCTTCCACTACCACATTAATTAGCTCTTAATTTTTGACCGGACATATATGTATATATATTACGACATACACTTAGCAACAAACACGTAACGAGAAGGGTAAGCAACATGCAGAAGAATATAACTTTCGTTAAGTTACACATGGGCGTTTTTGAATTAGCTAATGTACAGGAAATTCCCGTAGCAATGAAATATTATTTTATTTGTAGATCTACAAAATGATGCCATCATATTAAACATTACATATTATGCATACACCTAATACCAATACCAATACTAATTTTGAACCAATATTTTAAACACCTCTCTACCTCTTTTAGTTTATTCTGGAGACGATAAAGCGACTTACATTTATATAGCATGCGTTGATATATCCAGAAGATGTAGACTGGAGCACAACACGTGTGATGTCATCTGAATGAATTAAAATAAATATGCTTATGAAGTTGTCGTCATGACATAGTTAAAGTTCTAGATTGAAACATAGCACTAGTACCAGGGCCAAATAATCCAAAAATAAGCCATGGTATAATTCTGTCCTACATTGTTGTTTACATTAAATATATACTCACATGGTAGTATATTCTTGTATCTGTTTTTCTTTTTCAGTGCAGGAGCTGATCCTACATTTGCTGGTCTTGTATGCAGCCTTTCTTTTGTAGCAAGTTCCTGTAGTTCATATTGAGCATAACATTACAGAGAAATGTTCACTACTACTACTTTACATATTTTCAGTTGGAAAATGCAACTCGGTGCAATCAAATCTGTACAGTTACATTATAGCCTGTACCTTGCCCCACTCGCTGCGTAATGCATATAAAAAATGGTAAGGTTGCTTTTAAAAGTGAATTTATTAACTTATTGTATGGTCAAAGCCGAAAACCCTGCTTGCAGTTGAATATTTTATTAATAAAATTAAAAGTTGCTATTTCCAACGTAGACAATGTGACAGTCAACAGACACCTCGAATTTCAATGTCCCTTCCCCTGTTATATTTTATGACGTATAGGAAATGACATGCACAGTGAGAGATTTCCTTGATATGAAAGTGTGTGTGCATGTACTAATAGTTGGAAATGCTTTAGGGGTTGTTACTGACTGATATATAATGGTGCTTGAATAAAGGTAGTGATACAGTTGCTAGATTGCAGCACACCCTGAACAAATACCTCAAATTCCTTTCGAAATTCTTCATTATCGTTCGAAAGCATTGAGTTATAAACTTCTTGAAAATCTTTCATTGCTATGTCCGTTGAAGATCTCTGCTGTGTTTGTTCGGCATTGATCCTGATGTTCTCATACATGACCGTTTCTGTATCATGAATATAGTACAAGGATAATATCCAGGAGGAATTAATTTAACCCCGTGGCTTATGTGCAGTCAAGTAATTGTGATTCAGTAATCAGATACAAAATATTTGATGGAAAATATCAAAAATTGTTATATTATTCAATTTACATATACATATTTGCTTGGTACATGTGCTTATTACTGTCAATTGAAAAAAAGTTTGGGAGCCACTGCTCTAGGACATTACAATATATTGCATTTTACGATGCTTGTAAGCAGAACCAAAGGCACTAGAATTTGTCTACTTTGTTATGAAATAAATGTATAGATATGGTTATGTACCTGGGATCATTGGAGGTTGATTGGTTTCCTCCGGATTGGCTCGAAATTTCCTCCTGATAGTGTCCCTAATGGAATAGGGAGTAAAAACAAAAGCATGACTAGGTTTCTAATTCCCATATTATTATTATTAGAATGCAAGATATTAAGTATTTTATTGCTAGTTTTTTCCATGTACATACTCTACATCCATTAACCAACAGTCAATAAATTATTACCTTTTCCATATAAGCAAGAATATGACAGCAATAAGAATCAATACAATTATCACTGGAACAAGCCATCTCCTTGGGCTGCCTTGATATAAAAATGGAAAAGTAAAAATACATCCATAATTTGCAACTACAAATTTTTCCATTTACCTTCGAACCTGTTTACAAATACAGTGACGTTTCCTTTTTGAAACAAAACTCTTCCTTGTGCTGCTGGAGTAGTAGTGACCAGAAATATACTGAAAAAAATGGATCCAGTTATAATATATGATATATGATATATAATATATGTTATAATATAGTAATAGCTAGCTGAAGTGTGATATGACACTAGGTAGATGCCGAGATAATGGGAGAGCACAAAAAGAGTGGGAAGTGAGCAACATTCCAGTGCACTGCAAATCCTTTGTTTGCTTTAATAGTAAAAAGCCATTTACTGATATGCTTGCTCAGTTTTAAGATTTTGGATTCTTGTGCATCTTATATGGCACAATTTGTAATTATTGATTTTTAATACTTTGTTTTTACTTTCATTTGTAGTGGATTTAACACAGTGGCATACTGTACACCCCGAAACAGTAACCAACATGCCACTGGTGAAAAGACCTACAAAATTGCATGCGGGTGAAGTCCCATTGGACGTGAATGAATTAAAAACATGACATTCATGCAACAAAAATTACCACGAGGCCAAGAATTTTATGCAAGTAATGGTAATGCCTATTTTATAAAAGAGATTGGAGGGCAGCAAATGCATTCTGAGTTAACTTGCTAGTGAAAAACAAACTTTTGTGTTAAGGACATTACGAACCTGTAATCGGCACCCTCTTGTAAAGGCATCGAATGGCCAGTGTATGAATGAGTGCCGACTGCCCGTTTTTTGCGACCTGATTGCACTGATAGAATGTTGCACGAATTTGAAGTATTTTTTCCGAACGTAAGTGATGCTCCCATGCTTGAAGTACGAATGAAATGGATATTCATTAATACTAGCATAAATTTCACTTGCACAAAAATTGACGTCCATTAAATTTAATGGGAGTATGACAGAATAATTGAATTATTCTAGATTAATTAGGGTTCGAATTTCAAGAAATTTACATAATTTATCAACACATACTTAATATCATTATAAAAATTATATTAATATCTAAATTGTGTTTAGAGATTCACATAGTTTTAAGCAAAGTAATATTTGACTGTCAACATTTGACATATTGGCCTTCATTTGCCATCTCATAAGGTGGCAAAAATGAATTACTGGCGGACACTGGCTATTAATTTTAGTATTTTATAAAATCAACAGTATATATTATATCGAAGTAATGTTTCAAATACCAAAAATGCTAATATCAGAATGGAAAACCATTATTCATAAGGCCAACGGAAATGCTAACCGATCTGGTGGTTCTGCGAATGCAATGAATAGTTTGCTGTCATTTCCCAACGACTTATTCGCATGGCGCAATTCATCCAGCTCAAAGGATGAGCTACTTTCGTTCGTATTCAAACATCCCTTTTTCATCACAATGAATAGACAACTGCAATACAAAATTAACAATGAATTATGCAGTTATAGGAAATTTTCGGCTGAGTATGAATAGTGCAGAGGATTGAATAGCTGCCACCAATAGAGATACAATATATGAACACCAGAAATGGGCAATTGCTTCCTTGTTTCATAACCTTGCTTTATAAAATTATGGTGTAACATTTTATATCCTCTATCCATATTTGAGTGACATTTAAAACTATCATGCATCATGTTAGTTTGTGGTACTAAAATTTAAAATTCAACACAAAGGGTAAATAGAATCATGATTGTGAATTAGCTTGAATTCAATCTTAGAAATACGCAGCATACTGGTAGGTAATTGAACATATTGCCAAATATTTTGAATACTGATATAAAAAAACGTAATAAATTCAATTGATTAACCGGCATATTGGTTAAGACTCTCGAAAGGATGTGGTTTATGGAGAGTAAAGGTTGGGAACCATTAAACTGGTGTGCAGATAAAAATAATGCTATTAAACACTAACAATAGGCAGAAATTCTCAAAAACTTTTCTATTGACCATAAAATTGTACAAAGAGGAAAACTCGAACCTGATTGGTCCATTGCTTTCATCAACCGTTGGTAATATTATTTTCACATCTTCATTTGAAATCACTGGTTCAGTAATTGCAGGAATGGAATCCGGAGCTGAAAAATAAAATTTGTGATAGAGTAACAGACAGTCATACAGTGCTATAGTTCAATTTCTCATTTATATAGTACAATTCAATGTACTTCGCAGTCCCTTTAAAACGGCTTCGCGGACCCAAAAAGCTTAAAATTGCCTTATGTTAGAACGTAATGGGAAAATCCAGTCCAGTGACTGTATAATATAAATAACTTCAACTGACCTTCCACATCACTTTCACAGTTCTGATTTGCATTTGTAACTGGTCCATAACCTCTGCACGTCATAGCTGATACTTCTACTGTGTAATTTCTGTTCGGTTTTGTTGATACACTGTAAGTGGTTGTCCCTACACTGATATTTACTGCCAGTTCATCGACTGGTTGAGCTGTACGAGCTGTCACTTTGACAAGTCTTGACTTGACAATTATCTGAAATATGTAAATATTATATAGTCTTACTCATACAGTAAATGCATTCTGATGATTTCTTAGTGTCAATCAATGTGGAGTTGGGAGACCCAAAGTAATGAGTAGATAAAGGAGTTACACTCATCACAACTAAGACAGCTTAAGACCGCTTTTCCTATTAACTGAGAATGATATGTCTCACCTATTTGGCTTTATATAATACAATCGCAGTAACCATGCCTTTTCCCCTGTTACATTATAATATACATATTTTTTCAAAATATTATTCTGGTTGCTGAGTTCTGGGATGCATCTGAATAACCATGTCAAGTGTAGGCAAGATTTGTTAAGAAATGGTGATCACAGAGATAAAATTACTTTTCATTCCAGAAGACTAGTGGATTAAAATATTGTCCATGTTTCTCTTCATGTTATAGCTGTTTATACTCTCTATTTCATATTGGTATACATCTAGATTAGTCTATATATGTAGCCTTGAGGAATGTAACCACAATATCTCAATAGATTTCTGCATTCAATATATGTAATTTCAATTTATGTGCAGTGTTTTCTGAAAATAAGGTTCCGTATATGCACTAATGGTTTTATTGATTACTTGGAGATTTTTTGTCGCAGTTTATTCATATTTTAATTAAGTTTATTCTTACCTTATATTGAATTCTTGACCCCGATGCTGGAGGAGGGGACCATGATACATTGCAGTATCCTGCAGCATTAGCCCGACCCAGTATCAAATCTTTCACAGCATTAGGCTTCCCACCTGTAGTTACAGTCTGCATTACCTCATCTCCATGTTTGCACTCTTTAGCAGTACAAGCCGACACCTGTAGAGAAAGAAACAATACATGAACAAAAGTACAAATTGTATTTAGTATAAATACTAGAGCAGAGCTACTCAAAGTGTGGTACTAGCTATCGTCTACCGGTACGCGGATCCGTTCCAGGATCCAACCCCCCTCCCAGCTGGATTGGCTGATTTCACTCGCCGGAACCTGGCACATTAAAGAAATAAACTGCCGGTCCGCCACATCAGATAGTTTGAGAAGCACTGTACTAGAGTATATTACTCTAGAATTAGTACAAGAAAGTATTAGGCATCCTTAACTGAACAAAATTATTTGTAAAATACTTTAGGATTAATCTATTGACAATGTTACTATTGCATTACAATACATATCACACAATCCACAGAATAGTTACAAGCAAAGTTACCGTAATAGAATAGACAGTGGAATATGTTAAGTTCTGTTGCAGTACTGTTCTAATGCTGCCTGTTGTTTTTGGTGTCTCTTCATGTGAGGAAACTTCTCTACCATCAAGTTCTGCAGTTATTCTGTAAAACACAATGAATAAATTGTATTCAAATTATGATAAAATTTCAACATTGCAAATTGAATCTGTCTCAGATTGAAAATTACCCAATTATTGCAAAATCTACAATTGAAAAATCGAGTCGAAGTATGCAACTTTCGAGTCGAGTAAAATTAAAAAAGTTAATTCGAATCATCAAACCCAATGCTGTGGATTGATATCAAGCCAAAACCAATGATATTCAGTATTTGAGTCTACTCTATTCAGTTATTCACTCAATAGAAAACTAGCGAGTGGTAACAGGAAATAACAGTAACCATGGTATAAACTATGGGTTTCAATGTTCCCATTGTGTCACAAAACTTACAAAACTCGTATTCAGCTGCGTAACAGAATTAGGCCAGACTGATAAGTCAATAACAGCAAGAAACTTTTTAGTGATCAGCACCCCCTGACAATCTGAAAATACGTTCACGCAGTCCCGTGTAAAACTTGTTTTACATTTGTATATTAAAGAAATTACAATTATTGCAAGATAATTTTATTGAAAAATAAATACATCCATTTACATATGCATACTAAATATTATCTCAATTTTTAATGGATACATTGTTGTTGTTTATTCATAATAAAAATTTTGAAGCGAGGCTCCTTTTTTGAAAGAGCATAAGACATAAGTCCATTCAAGCAATTTCTGCACGCACCCCGGGTTAAAAACCACTGGCCAAAGTTGATTTTGTCTCAATACATCTGTTGTAGGTATTGCATGTTGGGAACACTGGTTTACTCATTCACTATATACAACACATCTGACAACTCACCTGTGCTTGTGGTTCAATGCACGAGCATTTGGTTTCCAATCAACTGTAATTTTTAGTTGGCAAGGGTCTGCTCCAACTGTCACATTTGTCGGAGCTCCAGGAACTAAGATCAATGAATAGAAAGTAGTGATAAGAATTTGCAGTGTTACATTATACCAATTAAATTGGACACATAAATGTAGTATATGATTTTGAAAATTAATGATTAACTGCAAAAGATGATGATAAAAATGCACACTCTATTGCTTTTTCATATTCATATCACAAATGAGACCTGGTATAAATTATTTCACTCATGGGGAGATTGTAAGGGAATAAGTTGCAGTTATTTCAGCCCTTGAAATGACATAAATTAAATCCCTAACCTGACAAATAGAAATCTTTCGAGGATGATTTTCGAGCTCCCCATATTACATTCTCAGCTCTGCAGCTGTAATTTCCTTCATCTGATATGGTGGCATTTGCGAAATGTAGAATTGTTTTCCCCACTTGCGTAGTCTGATAAACAGACTCTGAAGATTGCTCAGGAACCTTTGCTCTATTCCTCTTCCAAACACCTGTTGTACTCGGGAAACCATCTGCCACACAAGTTTGTGTAGTACTCGCTCCATCGCTCGCAAGATCAACATTTTGAAATTTGCTTATCGTTACCTTAACTACCAAAGAAATAAATAGAAAGAGATATAATGAAGAAGGATTGGTAGTGTTAAGATAGTAAAGTAACATTTTGTCCGAATCCATATGATTATTCCTAGAGTGTTGTAATTAAATTACAGTAGAGTATAGCATTTCAGGTTAAGGTAGTATGCATATAAAATTCTAGATCATGGAAATGAATCATACATACGGATGTAGAGTACATATCATGTCATTCCCCATCCACATGTCTGGTGTGAGTGGATTTTAGGAACTAGTGTTACACTTAGGTACTTATAGCAGAGATTGGTAAAGGAATGGGATGACGGATGCTATTGGACATAAGTTGGAAACTGAAAAGCATTGGAATACTCAATTTTCCATATACAATACAGTACACTTAACACTGTCCAGCTCTTCCTCCTTATAATTAACTCTGTAACAATAAGCAGCAGTGATTTTTGTGGCAGAAAATATTTGACTGTTGTTGGAACTAAACTAGCCTTCACATTAAAACTCTTAACTTCAAGATGTCCAATCAATTATCAGAAATTCATGTCAGGTCAGAAATGAGCTTAAACTCAGAGAAAGAGTGCAACTCTGACTTCGAATTACGCACAGGCGATTACAAGATCTTTCAATATTATTCAACTAATACTGAAGAGAGTATATCAACTATACTTATTTTATCATATTCAATATTTGATTTCAAATTCTAGTCTCGAGTCAAGATGCTTTTTGTGTGAGATCAAGTCGAGTCTTTAGACAGTTGTGACTTGAGTCAAGTCAAGGCATTAATATAAGTAAAGTCATTCAAGTCCAGATGCATCCGAGAATATGTCAAGAACTAAATCTGAAGTAAAATCTTAGTAGATACCGGCGCCCCCTAGTTGTGAAAGTACGTATACGGTATAAAGGCACATTTTCGTGTGGCCACGTTTTATTTTTACCATTCATTCGGTTTTTACGCTGAGTAATAACTTACTTTATTACTGGTCGTACAATTACTGTTTTGCTAGTCAGGTTTGAGTCAAGTTCTACATAGTCAGTGCTAGAAAGGGGCCAAACAGCACTACGCAACATATTATATACGTTTTTGAATGTGTATGAAATGACATGATATGTACTTCATTTCATTCCAATGATTTAGGATAGCACGGTACATATTACAAGTTTTATTACAAATATTTCAATTTTTTTCTGTCTACTATCTATGTAATGGCATATCATTTAAGAGTTACAAGAATAATGCGAATGCCTTGGCTATTAATGCGAACTTCGTTCTCGTAAAATACCACTCGTGAATAGAAAAACTAGATTCTTCGAAAAAACGAATTCTCGCAAAACTGTAATGTGTACTTGAATATAAACCATAATACTGCACCTTGTTCGCAAATATATCCTAATTGAAGCTCTTCGCATACAGTGTCAGCCCATATAAGATATTTTTCATTATATATGTATAGGACCAAGCAATCCTGGCCATCGTTGTATATTTCGGAAGGTGAGTTCGTTTTAGAACTAAAGAAAAAAGTTATTCACATTGCTTGATTTGGATTTGTTATTTAGGAATATGTTCGTGTCTGTGTAAGGGATAACAGATCCCTGTATAGCGTCCCATGTTAACAATTAACATAGATAAGCTGTGTTTCTCTGAGTTATGGAAATGAATGAACTCATAATATCAATTTATCCAGAGAAAATAGTATATAAAAAAATGGCTCTAAATTCTGTATATCTAGGTTTCGCTGAATTATTTCAAGACGAACAAACAGTTGAAATTGTACAGGGAAGCCTTTAAGGCGAAAAATTCCAGCTATATATCCGCATTCTTATTTTATTCAATAAGGGGCGTTAAAGGTATACTATTGACCCCTCTCCGACCCACACAGAGATCGGGCCCATGTTTTCTTTGCAGGTGCAATATTCTGGGATGCATGAATCCCGTTTTTAATTCAGTAAAGATCCGTTGAGAAATGTTGTTCCAAGAAAAAACTAAATTTTGGGCTTATATATAAAGATATGAATCCGTAACCCTATACAGGAACGGTTAAAATTAACCTAAGAGGATCTGTTGATCGTAACATAATCTTACCGCGGTTCATAACTAAAATTGGTGTTGTTATTCCACTTCCAAGTTCCTTCCGCTATCTGATCAGTTCCGCCAGTCCAATAGACTATAGTTTTCTTCCTTGAAGAAATAAACGAAATATTGAATGTTCTATTATAATATTCTTCATCTATTAAAAATGAAGGAAGATGAATATATAGCAACACCTCAATTGATGCCTTGTATTGGCCTATATAGTTGTAATACTAGCATGGAACATATATATATTCGACGATAATGCGTAATGCTATTTCATTTACACTGTACTAGATACGGGAAAAATACATTGAACGGGGTCTCAGAAGTCTCAATAAGTCTCAGAGAATGGTGAAACATGGCGATAAGGAAACTAATGTGGAATTGATTATTAAAACTGATTGGTTATCAATTGTTCTGGCTTGTGGAGAAAATTATCATTGTTGAAGGAAGTTAATCTCGATGTTAAATGAAGCATTGCATTTTAATATAATTAAAAAGATTTACACTTGTGTGGTTCAATTCATACCTTACCTAGGAGTTTCAGATATACGGAATATCCTTCCTTATAATCGGGATTGTGAAAATGTGACCACGCAAAAGACTACACACTAACGTATACAGCTAAACGCAACCTAAACGCAACAAAGATACCTCAAAGCAGATTTGATTGCTTCATTTATTGCTTGCGTTGTTATCTCTACTAGTCTCGACTCTGCTTCTTCACATTTAGCTTTTGCCACGCTGTAGTTTCCGCCGACCCCCGAAAAGATTCTGATGTGCTTCCTTTTGGACGTAACATTTGCAACTAAAGTAAATTATATAATCGATATTCAAATAAAAGAACTGAAAATGAAGTAGTTGATTGTGGTGGATATTGTCTGAATATTGACAGAAATATACACACTCCCCGACTTACGAAAGGATTTAAGTTAAGTTTATTTTTGAGGGGATTTTTTTCAAGTTCGCCACATGTTCGGTTCACCACACTCTTGCAAGTGACAACACATCAGCGCAACATCATTTTTGCGTTGCGTTGATGTTGTTTGCGCTGCGATTGTAATTTTGCTTCTATTTCTAGAGTTTATATTTTATGTTTGTTTATGTTTCTTTATGTTTATATAATGTTTCACATCCTTGTCGATGAAAAGCGGAAGGCTAGTGATCCTGTGGGTAGTGGTAAAATGCACATAACATTTTATAGTTATTGTATAGGTATATTATTTTGCTTACCTCCAGCAGCAGCGGCATTTTCTTCGATGCTAAATGCAGTCAGAATATATAGAATGAAAACTATTTTTAACTTCCCAGTAAAATACATGCTGATCTATTCAAAAGGAAAAAACAAATCAGAAATCCTGTTCTGTGAAAGTAAAAAAACTTTCATTGAAACTTTCGTTAATCGGTCACTGTCTGACGCAATAGAAAACTCTTCCTAGCAATAGCATAGCCTTCCTTTTCCTTTTTATAACTTCATTTGTTTACATAAACATAACAGGGTAAGCATAATAATAATGAGCAATAATATGCAGCTTAATATAACTACTTAATCTTAGTGTACCTAGTATTTGATAAAAAGCGTACTAAGATGCACCATTGTAATAGAATTTAATTCATTTTTTGGCCCTTTTGATCACGCTGAGGACCCCTGAATTATAGTGGTTAATATTTTTGATTTTTCTGATGCTAGGTTATTAAAAATAAAAACGAATGAAAGCCACATGGTCCTCGAATATACGCTATATAGAGCAATCAATGCATGCAACGTATAATCGTGTTTGTAATTTCAGATGATGTTCTAAGTGCCGGATGTTACTGCTTTGAATTGCGTCGCGTTTATTCATTCTTATTCCCAGTGGCGTCACAGGGGCGCAAAATTTCGAAAAAAAAATTCAAACTAGGAAAAAAAATAGCGTGCCCTCACACGAAAGATCTCCCAGTAGTTGAACAGTAGAACAGGTTTTCAACATAACTGAGCATATTTTTTTCTTGCTAATTACAGTCATACTGTCCTTAAGTAATCCTTATCAGTGAATTACGTAATTCCTATTAACAGAGGGATTCCCAACCTGATGATACCGCCAGTACAGTCCGCCAGTACAGTCCGCCAGTACAGTCCGCCAGTATAGTGAGTAACACAGAGCTAAAACGTTAGGATATTGCCGATAATACGTATGCCTTACCCTGGGTGATAGCAATCCACTATACCCCACTGCTACTGCTGGATTAAGGCTCTGCTGGCTTTAAGGCACATATCGATAAGTGGCATGAAAATACAGATATTTTGGGTTCACCGAACAGAATATGATAAGCCTTTAAAGACAAAAGTGTAAATGAAGAAGGAGGCCATTACTTTACATAAAAATGAATGAGTATTTTTGTCATCATAATGTCAATCATCATGTCTGATAATTATCAATATTTTTCTACTTTATTTTTTGTGTCTGGATTTTTGAGCACTGTCCACTGCTCGTCCTTTACCCTAATCCTAACGAATGCAGCAGACTACATGATATAGTAGCAATATTAGAGCGACTAACAAATAATAAGACTGTCAAAGCTTAAAACAGTTCTGTTATTGCTCCGTTATGATATACTTTTGCTCCCTCTCACTCTTGCCTGTATCTTTTCACTCTCATCCTTCTCAACCTCCATTACCTGTCCATGTTTTTACAACTAACGAATGCAATAAAGAAACTCATGTAATGAACAGCTGGACATCTAAAGTGAGACAAACCTTAGATAGAAACAAATGAGCCGTATCTGAAAATATGACACATAAAACGACATGTGACTTATCCACTCAATCCACTTCTGAGCTAGCGAGATAACACGTTTCCCAAGCGAAACCGCAATCGGGTAAAAACACGAATCGAATACTGTATTAGTTAGTGAAGTTTCGATCGGTATGAACTTACACCCAGCACGCACCAGTGTCAGCCATCGATAGAACTTGCGATAAAGAAACGTTTGATTTTGAAACATTTCGCAAATTTTAACGGGCGAAACATCTGTTACCAAATACGAATTGAATCGAGGATCGACAAACTCATGCTTGGCGTATCAGTCGACTCCTAGTTTTTTATACTTTATAACTTATTATACTACTTATACTTCAATACTCAAGTGATACGACAAATATCACTACTATTATTTTTTACTAGAGAAGTTGAAGTCGGTTCTATCATAAATTGGAAAGCCTGGGACGAATGGTTTGGGACCGACTCCGCAGCCCTGGTATTTATCGCGTCAATTTCTCCCATTTACTTGACAATAACTGTATTAATCGCTTATGACGCACCACGAAACCTGCATGCGACAAGATTATCACGGGTCACTGGGACAAGATTATCAATAACAACAGAGGGGTGCAACTTATCTACCAGTGTGAAAAAACTGATAAACTGAAATAAACGAAATATGGATGTTGTAACCTTGAGCGCTTTCTATCAAATACTAAGTACACTAAGATTAAGTAGTTATATTAAGTATAATTTACCCATCCTAAAAATATTCTGGCTTAATCAACGCTTGGGGGTCCACAGCGAAAAAAGGTTGGGAAGCTCTGACTAACGGACTATACAACTATCATTCTCAAGATATTAAGAAAATCCGACTTTGAACAATTCTGCGATTACGAAGATTACGAATGTAGATATTCCAATAAAATAGAGTGGGAGGATTCTCCAGCACAGGCTACCACGACCAGAACACAACGACTCCCAAGTTATCAGTCACTCTGCGCTACCTGGGCCCGTCATTCCGACTTAGACTCGAATAAAACTTAACAAATACCGACTTAGCAATGGTTTACCGCCAAATTATTTTTACGGCCTTTTCTCACTCATTTATCAAATCTTTCTAAGTATTTTAACGAGCTAAATCCTGAGGAAAACCTAGAATGCGTTTATAAACCCTTCTCGGTACTAGGCTAACCCGAAATCTTATCTGCACACAGGACAAAATTCGATCTGATTTCATCATCTCACCACACGCCTTTCAATTCATTGTCAACTGGTGACTTATCGTTAGGCAAAGCGCGTTATATAATAGAACGTGCACACACGCGCTATTTCCTCCTATTTGAAACCCGAGCGACTGAAAAATCTCAAAAGCTTGGTGCATTGGTAATCTGAACACCACCACTCGCGTGTTGATTCTTGATTAATAAGTTGGATTTTTCAAGATCAAATAATGTGCAATCTATCGTCACAAAAGAAGCAACATATTGCTAAATACTTGGATCGATTTTTTGTCTATTTCATTGTCTGTCTATATTATATAGGCTTCTGATTACTATATAGGCTATCTGATTACTGATATAGCTGTCGATGTTTCGTTATAATGTCATTCAACCAAATAACAGTGGTAACTGTGTGATACATCATACACATATCAGAAATCGTTTTATGATATAATATCTACAGTCAGCGCACTATTAAAGTTCTGTACAATATGTCAGTGTGCATGGGTTTTATCCACTGTAATGTACTTCATTTTCGTCAAACTATAGAGGAATCATTCTCCGGTGTCAAATAACCTGAAGTATATCGACGTATAAGTCGAGTTTTAAAGCATAAAAAAATTCGCTCGAAAACATAGGGATTGGCGAACATATAGTTGTTGATCCATGTCAGAGACGAAAATAAAGCCATAAATAAAGCCACAGGCCTACTACTCTATCATGTCAGTCTTGCACCACAACTAGTATGAATAGAGAAGTATAACTTGACGTATATCGACGTATAAGTCGAGTTATTAACCCTAAAGAAATGATCAAAAACATAGGGGATTGACAAAGTTGTTGATACATGGCAGAGACAAACATAATGCTCGAAGTGAAGCATACGGTAGTGTACTATTCTATCATGTTAGTCTTGTAGTTAGTTAGTCGATCACAACTTGTATGAAAGATCCAGGTTGCTTACATTCTAAGCTGTTAGTTAGCACCCAAAACATAGTTAGATGTAGGTGGAGGAGGATCGCATTAAATATTGTTTGTGTGCTGTAGAGAGAGTTTATAAATTTATATTATTCTTACTTTGACAGCTCCATAGCCATAGAGAATATTATTATATGTGACGTATGTTCATTCCGTGAACGAGGAAATTAACCTGTTGATTACAGCAGTCTGTATTCCAATCGGGATATATGTATGGTTTATTGTCACTATCGTGTTATGGTTGTTTCAATGGATTAAGAGGATTCAATTTTTGGAGGTAAGCGTACAGCAATTTCAGTTCCTAGTTTAATGTAATTATACAAAGCTTAGTAACAGAAACACAACCATAGACGCAGCTTAGTACGTTACCTTACTCTTTATGTGAGGTAAAACCTTGCTACCTCACGCTTTCAAATGAACTTACAAATTAAGCAAGTTTAAGTAAGGTGTTCGAATTTAAAACCTAAAAATGCGAGGAAGAAATCCTTCGATTAAATCTTGATCTCACGAATAAAGTCGGATTATTCACCAATAAGTTAAATTAACCAGTATGGATTTGAAATGTCCCTGAAATTGATTAAAAGACTTCATTTTATCTGATCGAGATAAAATACGGTGACTCATAGACGGCGCAATCAACCTAAATGTTGGAATCAGTACTTCTCGACCCTTTAAAGCAGTGGTTCTCAAACTGGGGTCTGCAGCCCCCATGGGTCCGCTAAGCTGTTCTAGAGGGACCACGAAGTACATTGAATTGTACCAAAAAATGTAATAAACAGAAAAATTTTCAAAGTTACCTAGTTTACTATAATAATACAAATGAGTCATAACGTCATAATAATTCAGCCCTGAACGACAAAAATGGATATAATTTCATAATTTTCGGATTCATATTTCTTACCATACAGGGATGGCTGCGAAAAAAATATAGGGGTCCTGTCCCCATTTAAGTCAGTCCCCATATATAGTTTGCTGTAAATCACACGCCATTTAGAATGTGGATGATACACTGCAGTGATCTGAACTAAGCCCCCCCATGCTAGTGGTGGTAATGTGACAATTTTACAATTAAAAACGACGGGAATTCTGTATATTTGTAGCACAATTCTAGTTGAATCTGATATTCTGATATTCTGATACAGGAAATTATCAGACAGGGAAAATCAAAAATGAAAAACCGCTAAGCATTCAGTATTCTTGTTACTATATTAATTTGCCTATGTTTGGTACGTGGTATTTTATTAAATGTCCTGCATCATATTGAGGAGCTCTTGCAAAAGCATTACAATGTTCCATTACGTTGAAGCATGGATAAGAAATTGAAAGCAAATAAAATAATATTTCATGATATAGACAACTAATAATGGGTGAAAGCGTTTAAAAGATGAATATTCAAAAAAATGAAAGCTGCATTCCTTCCATGAAATAAGTGTTTCAATTGTGATAATTGTAACTATGAAGTATTGCAAATATTTCTGAGGAAAATGAATTCCTTCCAATTTTTATCATTTGCAATTATATTGCGAATACTTTTATGAACAGAAAATACTTTTTCACAAAGAAAGCTGTTCTACATTCATGATTTCTGTATATTCACTTAGAATGTTGCATTTTTATTAGCAAATATTATTACTATACTCTGTTCATTTTACTTCTACCCTATGCAAAAGATAGGAAGTGTTTTTTTTCTGTAATTCACTAAAGATTAAGGAACTTTGTATGCACATAATAAGTGGTTAATATTACCCTGTATGCAATTTTGCAATACAATGAAAGTGATAACAGTTCACTTATAAAAGAAAATCTCTTTCCAAAATTGGAATTAATATAATAATAATAATATATACACATGTTTATATGCTACTTATAAAATAGATTTTCAGTATACCAATACCAGTTTCACAATGACTGAAATTTCAACATAATGGTATGTAAAATTAGGGGGCAATGAAGTTACGTACGGGGTTACCTTAACAATATCCATTCTGTATTATAATTCCATGCAGAAGTTTTAGTCCTTACTATACCCCACCCACTGCGTTACGTCAGTGGCACTTGAATTATCCACAATAGATCAATCACATAAAATTTGTCACATTCATCGTTTTACGACGTATATTAAACATATACTTACATCTCATCTATAGTTCATATTTCTCAGACCATTTAATTGTTTTCTCCCATTTGGTGACCTTGAATCTCAGATTAGTAAAATCCATAAGCAAAAATATGTCATGTGTTTACGACAGTGAAAATAGCAGTAAAATTCCATAACAAGCATTCCTCACTTAACAACCCGGTTCCGTTCCTGTTTATGAGCTTTACAGTGTGAACGTTCCTACATTATACACTCAGGTCTCTCTACACGTGAGTTGACAGACAAAATAATTCATGATCATATGAGCTTATAATGATCACAAGGTGGCCAGATATACATGGTAGTTATACGTCATAGTTGTAAAATATCTTTAGATGTCACTTGACAGGTGATTTGGGTTCATGAAAGTATGAAAAATTATCAAGTATCAGCTTTATATTAAATGAATTATCTGAATAAAGTCGGTTGTAAGTGTGAGAAACGGTTGTTAGTGATAACAGTCGTAAGTTTGAGCAGCTTTTATTCAGGATGGTTGTTAAGTGAGGAGTATGTACATTCATAATATTCACAAGTATTATACAAAATCTCGATATACGTATGTTTAAAGGTCCGGTTATGTTATAGCGTATGCAACAAATTCCAAGTCTGCAGTTTCAGTCCTTTAACTGGAGGTGAACTCTGTTCTCCTGTGCTGGTACAACGTTTTGGTAAAGCACATCTTGTATGATATTTCTTCCCATTTCAGGAGCGTTTCCATCTATCTCATGATATAATTCCTCCCTTCCTTGCATGATTCCGTGTATTGGCGCCATCTCAATTAATTCTCCTGCTAGTTTACAATATACAAGTTCTAATTTATGATGTCATATGTTGACCAATCACAGAAATATATGCAGGATACCTCCTCTTTCTTTAATCAGTCGCGAAGTTATTATTGGGAATATCTGTATAACACCTAGTTTAAGACATCTTTAATTACGAAATAATTACCACCCCTTTCCTCTACTACACTGTATATTTATATATCTAACCTTCTTCGGATATGCGATTTCCAACATTTGGTTGAGGGTGTAAGTTCTCTGCTTGAATGGGCGGTTCGACATGGCGATTGGCCTCGTTCTGTTGGAATTTTGGGGGTGTAGCGTCAATTCTCTTATATCGTTTCCAAACCACGACAGCACCCACAACCAACACAACCACAGCTNACAACCCGGTTCCGTTCCTGTTTATGAGCTCTCCAGTTTGAACGTTCCTACATTATACACTCAGGTGTCTACACGTTAGTTGACAGACAAAAAAATCCATGATCATATGAGCTTATAATGACCACAAGGTGGCCAGATATATATGGTAGCTATACGTCATTGATTTGGGTTCATGAAAGTATGAAAAATTATCAAGTTTCAGCTTTATATTAAATGAATTATCTGAATAAAGAAATTTGTAGAGTTTTAATCGAAATAATATTTAACAGTCGTAAGTGTGAGGAACGGTTGTTAGTGATGACGGTCGTAAGTGTGAGGAACGGTTGTTAGTGATAACAGTCGTAAGTTTGAGCAGCTTTTATTCGGGATGGTTGTTAAGTGAGGAGTATGTACATTCATAATATTCACAAGTATTATACAAAATCTCGATATACGTATGTTTAAAGGTCCGGTTATGTTATAGCGTATGCAACAAATTCCAAGTCTGCAGTTTCAGTCCTTTAACTGGAGGTGAACTCTGTTCTCCTGTGCTGGTACAACGTTTTGGTAAAGCACATCTTGTATGATATTTCTTCCCATTTCAGGAGCGTTTCCATCTATCTCATGATATAATTCCTCCCTTCCTTGCATGATTCCGTGTATTGGCGCCATCTCAATTAATTCTCCTGCTAGTTTACAATATACAAGTTCTAATTTATGATGTCATATGTTGACCAATCACAGAAATATATGCAGGATACCTCCTCTTTCTTTAATCAGTCGCGAAGTTATTATTGGGAATATCTGTATAACACCTAGTTTAAGACATCTTTAATTACGAAATAATTACCACCCCTTTCCTCTACTACACTGTATATTTATATATCTAACCTTCTTCGGATATGCGATTTCCAACATTTGGTTGAGGGTGTAAGTTCTCTGCTTGAATGGGCGGTTCGACATGGCGATTGGCCTCGTTCTGTTGGAATTTTGGGGGTGTAGCGTCAATTCTCTTATATCGTTTCCAAACCACGACAGCACCCACAACCAACACAACCACAGCTATTGGAATCATCACACCTTTTGTTGTAAAAAAATAAAGTGGTAAAGATTGTTCTTAATTAATAATGTGTGGTAATAAATAAGTTTAATGTGAAAAAGAAAAGGGAAAAAAAACGTTCGATTAAAATCGATTGACTAACAGCCGCAAAAGCGCTAGACATGTGATTCAATCACGTCGAAGCTGTCCAAGAAACTACTTTATTCCTATATTAGAAATTTTACAACTTGTGTTTTTATACTAACAAAAATGTACAAGCGTACTCAATTGGCAAAAGAGACCGGATATACTCACATAAGATAATTTTAAGTTGTTCTCCTTCTCCTTCTATCAGTAAATCTACCATTTCGCTTGCTTTGTACTGGACAAAATTCGGAGAAACTGGCGTTGATACAACGATGAAAGCTCTACAGAGGTGAAGTAAAATATAAATATTTGCATCAACATATATATTAGTTAAACCTTATTGAATTGGTATTTGGAAAGTAGTAATTTATTTGAAATTAGTGTCCCGTTTACTTATAGTACCCGTAAGTGATATATTTTCGTTAGTCTTAACATTATTGTTTAAAGTCGGAATATTTGAATTATTATGATATAAAGATGATAAGAGTTGTTTTGTCTGTAGTTTGTACATTTACTCAAGTCGTGAGGGCTGTTTATATATTAGGTAGAAGATTTCATGGAGTTTCGATATCATACTTGTAAATGTGATTTCCTCTTAGAGGAATGTTCCTTCCCTTGTGAATATAAGTCTCTTTGTGTGTATCACTAACAGATGTTGAATTCCTAAAGATTCCGAGAGCATTGCATTCTGTGATTGTATCATTGCCGAGTGCAATATTGACAAGAGACTTGCTCACTTCAGATCTGTAAATGAAATTTAAGTTGAAAATAAGTTTCGCCTTCTTGTCCGTAAACAACTGTACTTGGTCTGACACAGAAAACGTTGAACAATTAATCTTGTTATATGAAAAGAGTATTCAAGGGTGCAGCTAGCCCGTGACTGATAGCTGATTACAGGAAACTAAACTCCTGTCTATAATAATTGAACCGCTTTACTTCATAGCACTATATACTTTGTTGCATGGTTAATGCATGTAAAGCACAATTAACTTGTAGCGGCAGTATTTATTTTTATTTCATATTCGGCTTTTCGACTGGATGCTAATAATTGCTAACCTTTTTATTGCAGCTGCAATGTATTCCACATTTTCGACAAAGTCTGTCATCCTTTCTGTAAATTTTGCAATCTTCATAAAATCGCGTTGAGTGAAATACATGTTCGTTAAGTTGGTGTTCATGTGTATGCTGACAGCTTGTAATATGACGTAATAGCAACTGGTGAAAAAATACGCAGTAAAATCTAAACTATGCCAACGGTACATTGGAAAATTAATGCCTACTTTTTCCAGATTTTCGTTCAATCTTAGCAAAACAAAGTAGTTTTTGAGAATTATTTTCAGCTTTAATTTGATCCCAATTAATATGGCGACGACACTTACATTAGTGGAGTAAGAATTTAATAAGTAATCGAAGAACCGCTTGTCATGATTTTGCTCCTTCGTTTAAACGTGAGTGAATAAAACAGGGCTCCAGTTGAAGCTTAGATAGCTAAATAATTGATTACCGCTGGTTTATGCAAAAGCTGAGATTGGTTACAAAAATCTAAAATAAGTGATTTTTGCGACATCCTATATATATATTTATAAAAGTGAACATACATTTTAATTCGGCATCAAGGGAAAGGCTTTTTGTGTACAATTACCGTATAGGAACATCAATCAACAGTAAACAAATACTTTACCTGACTGATCCATTTCTCTCGTCCACCTGTTTGATCGTGATCTCGTAATCACCATTCGAGTTGTTATGCTGTAGAACTGGTGTTGGTATTGTTTTCGGCGCTGGTAAATAAAAAGAAAATCAAAATATAAAAATATTTAGATCCCACGACAGTTACAGACTTGTTTTATGCATGTAGAAATTAGTCGCTCTGAGTGAAAAATAATACAGCGGAACCCCAGTCTACAGAAAACTTGCACGCCCTCTGATCCAAGCTCATCAATTTTCCGTCATTCTTTGTTCCATGACTTTTTGGATAAGAGAGGTTTAGATATAGAAACTTATCTAACACCTCTGCCGTTTGTGACCAGGACTTAAAATTATCATGCGGTCAGTTTAATAGATTCAGAAAATACTTTAATACTTAAAAAATCAATCATGTCGAAGCTGTAGAAGAAATTACCTTATTTCATTATTAGAAAATTTTACAACCCGGGGGTTTAGAACAAAAAAATGTACAAGCGGACTTGATTGACAAAAGAGACCGGATATACTCACATAAGATAATTTTAAGTTGTTCTCCTTCTCCTTCTATCAGTAAATCTACCATTTCGCTTGCTTTGTACTGGACAACATTCGGAGAAACTGGCGTTGATACAACGACGAAAGCTCTGAAGAAGTAAAGTGAAATATAAATATTTGCATCAACATATATATTAGTTAAACCTTATTGAATTGGTATTTGGAAAGTAATAATTTATTCGAAATTAGTGCCCTGTTAACTTATAGTACCCGTAGGTGATATATTTTCGTTAGTCTTAACATTATTTTTTAAAGTCGGAATATTTGAATTATTATGATATAAAGATGATAAGAGTTGTTTTGTCTGTAGTTTGTACATTTACTCAAGTCGTGATAGCTGTTTATGTATTAGGTAGAAGATTTCATGGAGTGTCGATATCATACTTGTAAATGTGATTTTCTCTTAGAGGAATGTTCCTTCCCTTGTGAATATAAGTCTCTTTGTGTGTATCACTAACAGATGTTGAATTCCTAAAGATTCCAAGAGCATTGCATTCTGTGATTGTATCATTGCCGAGTGCAATATTGACAAGAGACTTTCTCACTTCAGATCTGTAAATGAAATTTAAGTTGAAAATAAGTTTCGCCTTCTTGTCCGTAAACAACTGTACTTGGTCTGACACACTTTGGAAAACATTGAACAATTTATCTTGTTATATGAAAAGAGTATTCAAGGGTGCAGCTAGCCCGTGACTGATAGCTGATTACAGGAAACTATACTCCTGCCTGTCATTATATTCACTTGCAATTTGATATACTTACACATTTTACTCACTCCAACATAAAGTTTTCGTCAGGGCAATGTCAGATTAACATTAGGTAAGTCAGAGTATCAGATTGAAATAATAATTGAACCGCTTTACTTCATAGCACTATATACTTTGTTGCATGGTTAATGCATGTAAAGCACAATTAACTTGTAGCGGCAGTATTTATTTTTATTTCATATTCGGCTTTTCGACTGGATGCTAATTGCTAACCTTTTTATTGCAGCTGCAATGTATTCCACATTTTCGACAAAGTCTGTCATCCCTTCTGTAAATTTTGCAATCTTCATAAAATCGCGTTGCGTGAAATACATGTTCGTAAAGTTGATGTTCATGTGTATGCTGACAGCTTGTAGTATGACGTAATAGCAACTGGTGAAAAATTACGCAGTAAAATCTAAACTATGCCAACGGTACATTGGAAAATTAATGCCTACTTTTTCCAGATTTTCGTTCAATCTTAGCAAAACAAAGTAGTTTTTGAGAATTATTTTCAGCTTCAATTTGATTCCCATTAATATCGCAATGACACTTACATTAGTGGAGTAAGAATTTAGTAGGTAATCGAAGAATCGCTTGCCAGGCTATGATTTTGCTCCTTTGTTTAAACGTGAGTGAATAAAACAGGGCTCTAGTTGAAGCTTATATACCTAAATAATTGATTACCGCTGGTTTATGCAAAAGCTGAGATTGGTTACAAAAATCTAAAATAAGTGACTTTTGTGACATCCTGTATATATATTTATAAAGGTGAATATACACTTTAATTCGGCATCAAGGGAAAGGCTTTTCGTGTACAATTACCGTATAGGAACATCAATCAACAGTAGACAAATACTTTACCTGACTGATCCATTTCTCTCGTCCACCTGTTCGATCGTGATCTCGTAATCACCATTCGAGTTGTTATGTTGTAGAACTGGTGTGGGTATTGTTTTCGGCGCTGTTGAATAAAAAGGATATCAAAGTTGCCGATATTCTTGCCGAAAAATCGATGTTCAACCTGTAGGCTCGAGCATAAACTAAACTGCGACGAATTCTTCTTAAGAAATAACTTACGTTTTATATCAGTGTCGCAGTTTCCGCTTCCTATAATCTTCCTTCCCAAACCATTACAGTTGTAGGCAGTGACTGATATTTCATATTTTGTGTTGTGTTTTGTAGTGAAAGCGAATGATGAGAAGGTTGTATCGAACTCTTTTGTATTTTTTTCATAGTGATATTTAGTCTGATATATTGGAGATGATGTCACCATGATCTGGAATAAAACAGAGTGTGTATATAGTAGGTCCTTAAATTAAGTCGTTTCCTTATAACGATTGATTAGAAAAAGGAATATTAAAAATACAAAAAATATACAATGCGATGGGAAAGCGTTCAGCGAGTGTTACTGCTAGCGCATCATATTCTTTATTGTGTTTTTATTAAGTTAGCAGGAGGAAAAGATTTGGTATGTAGAATTTTAGCATAGCTGACCTTGTAACCTTCTTCTTCTTGGCTGTTGAAAATATCTTTTCCTCGAATCAAAATACTGCACGTGGAATCGACCATTTTGTTGTTGTACGTAACGCTGATGACGTCATCGGGTAACTTGTTAGCTGGCCCGGATGTGAAGTTAGTTTTAGCCGAAAAGTTGGAAATACACCCTGCTGGGCAAACTGTGATCTGCAAAATAAATATATTTAACATATATGACAAAAAAGTGCTATATTAATCCCACTTCTGGAGTAGGTTCAGAATTATGTGACTAAACCTCGTAAAGCACGAAGCAACTTGTGGTAAATTTACTCCCACAGAGTTTGGTTAGTAAAATCATAGATATGTTGAAAAAATGACATTTCTCTATAAAACTGATATGGTAAACATCATTCTACCAAATAAAGAAAGGATCCCTAAATTAATATAATCTTCTTAAGTTTCTGCTATGAGCCTGTTTATCACCATCATTATACATTACCATAAACTAACCCGTATAAAATATCTTGTTTCACTTTGTAGATTTCCGACAGTAGTCTCTTCTTGCCGTTTAGTTGGCACCACATCCACTGCAACTATCCGTTTTCCGTTTTGTGTGAAAACGTGCATTCTGAAACCAATGTTCAAGGCCGAAAATATTAAATATATTATTGGATTTATTATTTTCACTTTACTCATACCTATGTGTGACAGATAGAGATCCTGGATCTGGTTTCCAGGTTACTGTAACGCTTTCATTGACCTGACAGTAGATCGGCTTCACACTTATTATAGTAGGTTTTCCTAAAACTGTAGAAAATATATATATTTTTCTCTGAGTACACTTTCTGTTAGGATATACTGTTTGCCGATGTTCACAACATGGAATGCATGAATATTTTAAAAGAAAATAGCAGAGCGACCCAATCTTGCTCAGTGAACCCTTTAACTGAAAAACGGCTACTTGTATACTACTGTTAACATTCCCTCTAATCTGCGCTGTATTGGTTACACACACATCAATATATTATCGTACGTTTTCATTCAAAAAATGACATTGTTTTGTCACTCTACACTACTGTCTCTTCCCAAAATAGAGGACAGGCTTTTGCGAAAACTATGAGGTCATGCGCATTTCCGCTTCACTGCATGAAAGTTTTGGCCCAGCGCAGTAGCTCTTGAATTTAAAATATTCATTCGCCAAATAAAAACTAAAATTACTGAATAATGGAAGTTCATTTTACGCACAATTATAATTACCATTCATTCTAAATTATTTAGTACACTAAGTAAGTAACAGATAAAAATGAATTTGATGTTAAATTGCTCCATATTCTCGTTGAGCATGTTAATCATTCAGAAATTAGTTGTATATCAAAAATTGGCAAGAATGTCTGCTAGTCGCACAAATAGATCATG
>QRAM01000342.1:9617-21469 GCA_013436055.1 Halocynthia roretzi
AAATACATACAATATTACATTAAAATGCAACATTATATAAAATCCGCAATGTCGTTAAGTGAGGACTGTATTTATTATAATAACTGATGGTCAGAATAAAGACAAACTATGTATTAGATATCTAATCCAGTCATGCATTGCTCAAAGTTACGCCAAAATCAAAATAATAATTTTGAATATAAAGTGAGGGTCTTTGAAACAATAAAACATATCTTCTCATGCGAATTTGTGAAGTCAGGCGAGTCATCAATATACGCTGCCCAGAAAAATTACTACCATGCTATTTCATTACGTTATTGGATATCTTTTCTAGAGTTAACGTTTCTCTATAGATAGCACATTTTCACAGTAAGTGGAATATGCATTTGAGAGGTTTCTGTAAAACTCTATAAAAGCTGTAGTGCAATTCTAGTCCTTCAATCAATTATCCTGCTATTATTATTTCAAAAGTCAATGAAGAAATTGAATAAGAAAATTGATATTTTATATTATGATATAAACATTACCCTGAACTGTTGAATATGCTAGCAAAAAGTCAGACGTGTTAGGAATAATGTTGTAGTTACGCTCGTATGCAATTTGTTTAGCATCGACCACGTCACCTATCTGTGCGCCTTTGTCAAGTTTCTGTCCGCGGCAGGCCTAAAAAAATATTAGATACAAGGCTGAGAAGCTGTCCCGTTCGGAATGCGAAGTAAAAAAAAATATTCAGAAATTTGAAAGAAAATCCGAAATACTTTCAGTCTCAGGAATTTCGGTTATAGGATTCCCAACTTGCATATAAACTCTAAAAATTAAACTTTGTTGTGTAGTCTTTGAATGCAAAACATCAATAGTACCTGAATGAAAAACAATTTTGGTTTTCCGGCTAGCGAAGGACAGTGTTGGGCTTCGAACGGCTCTGTCAACCTGCTCACAGAGAATGTACCGTCATGTGCGTAAAGGATGTCGCCTTCCTCCCCGTGGGTCAGTATGGCACAGGCAAAGCAGTCATAGTCCGAATGGTCTGCTGCTGCGACTAAATGTATATGAATAATGAATGACATATGAAAGGATAGTATGGTTTTATGAGAAATTGTCAGAAATGTCAATAGGATTATGTTGCAGAGAGTAAATTTCAAATACATTAATTGTTGCGACATGGTATACTATTATTACAACCATAATGAGCATGTATATATGGGCTAAAGTGAAGAAATATAATGTATAATAATTTTTATTATAAATTTATAATTTGCCACAACGGGAAAAACAAAGCATTTTAATCATTAGATTAATTCCTGTGGGACCATGCCATGGGCTACGGCATTTGCACCACCTACCCCTCCCTCCCTATCTCAGTGGAAAAGAACAAGAACCACATAAAATAGTAGAATGCCCTAAAACCTACTCGCATCAATCCATTTTAAAATGTATTTCTCATCGAGATCGTCAAAGACCCTGACATATTCGAAACCGAGCTTCTTGGCGGTCCTTCTTAAATTTGATGCATCCACATTGGTACCAGTCCTCGTAGTCATACCGAGATATGGCAAAAAATGCTGAATAAAACAAAGAGCGAATATCAGGTTATCAGAACTTTAATTATTATCAATCACGATACACTGAACTCAACACTAAGAAAGATAATACAGACCAACTTACTGTACTTAATATAATACAGCTGCAAGATTCCATAAACAATGTTGACTTTAACAGGACATATATACTAGTTACTGGAATCAGACAATTTCCTAATTTTACTGCAATATTTTCGTACCTGTGCTTAAATCCTACGATCAAATCCAACCTCGATATTTTCCTACTGGGGTTCAAATATGCTACTGAAGTATTTTCATCATTTTCAGTGTCCAATGATACGTTAAGGGTTAGGATTAAACTTATTATATCTTTCAAAGGTGAAAATTTCATGTTCGACTGAAAAAATGTATGGAAGAAAATTTCTATGTAGGAAATTATCACTTAAGAAATAGTCCGTAAAAAATTGCTACTGAATTATTCTTTGTTTGGTTTAGAAGTTTTTTTTAGTCACCTTTTGGTTGAAAATCAAAAAACAACCCCGTTTCTTGTTCTTCATATTGTATTCAAAAGGGGGTGGTGTCGCCTTTTCCGTGCGGGCATCTACCATATCGCATTTGGAGAAAAAAGCCTTAACGCTCTCAGAATCTGCTCCTTGCTCCTCTTCTTTCCTTAAAATTTCATCAATTGTGACTTCTTTGTCTTGTTCACCTTCATTTCTGCAAAGAATTGGGAAAGATGCATAATTAATTAACGGAGAAGTGATACATTAATCATAAAAATCGCAATATCATTTGCATCATGGAAAGTAAGAATTATACCCATTATACTTCATGAGCAAGCTGCCAGCATCCTCAAAAATTTGCTCTTCCTTTGGCTGTGTCTGTACACATCGAAGTGAAGGCGGAATGTCATCTTCTGAAATGAGGAAAATATAATAAATAGCCTGCTTCTTATCTATAATAAAGCTAGCGATGCGAGTTTGCAACAATGTGAATTTTCTGTAGAATTTCTGACCTGAATCATTATGTGTAATTAGGAAGATTGTATATTGTATAGACGTATGCTACTTGACCAAAAATAAAGGTCAGCAAAAGAAGTCTTTAACCCTCTCACATGTCGATTTTACACCCTTACACACTGAATGTCCAAGAGATTATTAACTTGCTAATAATGTAAAAATTAAGTCATGTAAGTAAACAGTTATCATCAGTGATGACCCGCTCTAGTGAACAATAAAAGGCTGATATCACTTGAATAAAAAACGGGTAGTTCATGATATGCTATGGTGAAGTTGAATCATTTAACAGGTGTTCATTTGAAAACCTGTATTATAATTGTAGCACAATTAGGGCCTTTATCCAGAGCTGAACTATGCAACGGTTCAGTGTAGACAACAAATCTTTTAAATACTAAAGTTAATTTTCAAATTGCCTTACTAATTATTGAACTTACTATTGCCTTAAAGGCAGTATGCTTTGCAAGTTAATGATGAATTAAATATCAGTAACAGAAAATAGATACTACTACAATACAGCAATAAATAAAAGCATGTACATTTACCTGATTTAGGGGGCAATGGAGGAGCCTCTTCCCGAGCATCAACAATATCTTTCGTCGAATATTTTGGGTCTGTAATACAGAAAAAGAAAGGTTGAATTTTAAAATTTTTGTATTTACTCATACTCGAGATCGACTATATAAAAGATTTTAATACAGAAAGATATAATGTATTATGAAAAAAATACAATATTTCATAAGACTCGAAATTCCACACAGTTTTTAAGAATTTGTATTTAGTTACAGTCAGAGTCGGGTACTGACTCTGACTTCAGAACATATATAGTAGATGTAGATTCTTGCTGTTGCACTGGTGGCACATTCACTAACTAATGATGGATGGTAAATTCAAAACTAGTCGGACCATGATTTTTGCTAGTCAAGCAGAAAAAAAGTTATATTTTTATTAAAATATTATTTGAAGCATTCGTAACCTCATTTTAACTGAGTCAAATTATAGTTTAGCCTAAAAAACGAGCTTATATTGGAAGGATTCGACAGTGGTGGAGAAATATACTCTACGGAGAACCTCAAATGAGAGCTGAGGTATGCGGATTTATAGAAACACTTTAGAAAAACATACCAGACAAGTCGAGAGGTGCAGATATTACAGCATAATCATACACTTTTTGAGATTCTTTCTGGATCTGACCTAAAATTACAAGAATATACTAAATACAGATATAATACAAATTATGATAATGGCCTATTTTAATATGCTCGAAATTATTTTAATTTCCTTTTTCGCATACGCTCACATAAAGCAGCGCTGTAAATTATAGAATCATAGGTTATGAATAAAGTCATCTATGACCTAAAGAGCTTTAAGGTTTGAGGTCGATCATGGACTTGTTTAGTTTGACCAACCACATAATAAACGATTCAACTAAATGCCATATAGTACATGTGAAGATAAATGCAATAAACTAATAACTTTTAATTTATAAGGCAGAGTAAGTTGGGTGTTTACAGATTTTGTCCGGATTTTCCAAAATTCTGGAAAATAGGGAATCAACAGAATGAAACAATGAAAACCTATCGAGTTTACTTACCAGACGAATCAGCAGGAACAGTAAATGCAACATCATCAACTTGTGAATCTTTTTGATGAAGTTCTGCTTCCCTGGGTGCTGTATGATTTAGTAAATTTATAATAAATCAATGATAGGCATATCCCAAGGAATAATAGCTAATACTATAGCTCAGGGGTGGCCAACAAGTCGATCGCGAATATATACCTGGTCGATCGCGTGTATATACGCTTTCAAACAGTATTCTTGAAAGGATAAAAAATTTTCATCAAGTCAAGTCGGATAAATTAAAAAGCAATGCTTTAGCAGTTGTAATGTAAAATATCTGCCGTACACGGCTAGTGGAGCACAACAACATAACAAGTAACTTTATGACGTGTGCAACTTTCGGCGTCGATATTGCAAAAGTACCGCCGATCTCAAAGATGGAAATTGCGAGCAGCAAAAACATATTGATGTTTGTTTTGTAAAAGGGGGAAGGTGTAACATTCTCGACCCAAAGCGTCATGTTGGTAATTGTGTGGTAAATACAAAGCCGGGGACAGTAACAGAGTCAAAGGAAAAAAGTTATGTTATTGACCGTTCGATCGCGAGGTATTAAGAAATTTTCTAGTCGATCTTAAACTAAGTGAGGTTGGCCACCCCTGCCATAGCTAATCTTAATCCTAAGCCCCCTCATCCAGTGGTTGCAATAAAAAAAAAATAGGAAGCAGTCCTTGCATACTTAACATCCCCAATTTTTGTTGTCGATAGAATTGACAAAAATAAATATTTACTTAATAAACTATTTGATTTGGGAAAATTGTAATTCTGAAATAATTCAGGAACTGATTCTTCGAACTTTAGTAATTGTAGTAACAAACCCTGTTAAAACCCTCCTCTGCTGTTTTTGTTAAAGCTGTTGTTTCAGCTCTTTCAGCAGAAATAAATTGTCTTGAATTCTCGAATTCATCAATTTTCATGATACAAACTGAAATATACTCACGTATGTCAGCCATTCCGATTTTCCAGTTGCAGTATGTCCTAAGTAAACAGTTCAAATTTTTCAAGTGATGAATAATAATACAATACTCTCTCCAGTTATAGGTTTCGTTAAACTATATGATTCATTTTAAACGGAAGTCTGTCAGCGTTCGTTCTAATCATCGGGGTGACCAATATCTGATAAATCTCATTTGAAGAGAAAGATAATACTTTGAAAAGTCAATAACAAAGCTATAGATATAAAATGCGCTATGTTGATTTACTATTGAGTTAGGCGCGAAGTATGGGTCTTCCCCCTCCAGAAATCATTCAAGTGGAACGAATTGCGCTTTCACTTTCGCTCGCTGGATTTTTTTTAAATTTTGGTATTGAATTATCGATAGGACATCACAACAAATTGCCACAAAATATATAGCTATTCCTCTTTGTAGTGAGTATATCAAAATAATAGGATTGGGCTGCAGCATCAGCTACAACCACTGCTGTGACCTTTTCAGGGGAGTTCAAGGGAATATACGTTTTCTATCATATATTAAAAGGTGTAAGCGTTTAGCTATGCTATTCGTTTAACGTACAATGAGCAACACGAAGCTTCGCGGATGTTCTGAAATATGACTAGTTGTTTTGTTCAGAGCGCCCACCTTCGAGTCGAGTGGGCCAAGTTCATTTGTTTATTATTTGCATATAGGTCGTAAGCATTACGCAAAGCCGAATAACAAAGTTACCAATTCACACTAATAAAGGTCTTTCAAATTGCAAACATCAAGCTAGTTATTAGCTAATACAATACAGTACACAATAGTGTAAAAACTTTGTCCGCAAGATGCCGCTGTTTATGCGTATTAGTATAAGGTAACAAATTTTAAAGACGCTGACCGGAATACTAATTTTTAGCGCTTTCCGGAGCGGTTAACATAGAAATATGGAAAAAGTATGTAAAGTGAAATAAAAAAACAGGAAACAAATACAAACCTTCAATTAAATCTTGATCTGTCAATTAAAATCAGACTATTTGAACTGAAAAAAAAAATCAGGCCTAAAAACATCTCAGAAATGGGTAAGTTAAATAAATCATTATAGCACACAAACCAGCGTTTCTTAACTTCTGGTAGCTTCTGGTAGCATGGTACCTTCAAATGAAGATGTTGTGAAGGCCCAAGTTCTATGTAAAGTGCTGTACCAAAATGGTAAAAACATTTTTATGAAGGGTTAGACACATGAGACAATTACGGTCGAGACTTTATGAAGATAAAAAAACTTACGGTTGAACTGTGTACACTTAAGGATTTGTAGATTTGTTAAACAAGCTACATTATAAAGCAATATCAACGATAAAATTACTACTATTACGCAACAATGTTTAGTTCAGTGAAGCGGCATGATAGACTAATATACCAAGCTGTTCTGTAAGTCTGTTTTGTCAGGTTTGCTTTTTGTAGAAATCAGGGGTAAGTTTCACTGTTTGATGACATTTTTTGTTATGATCAGTTACGTGATAATAGTTGAGCGATTAATGCGAGTTAGTCCAGTTAGAGCAGTTTGAGGTATAAGTCTATCATTAATATAAGATAAGGTCAAATACAAGGATAAAAATCCAACTAAATGAGTCTTTTTTATAATAACTGACTTGACTTGAGTCGATAATTTTCAGATGAAAGAACTTGACTTCAATTCAAGTAATCGAGTACTTCGTTCTCAATCTGTTCCAGGATGACGTCAAGGCAGGCAATTATCCCCATTAGAAATAATGGAAAGTGAAAATCCGTTCCCCAGTTCGTCCTCGGAATTTTTCGAACCACCCTCTACTAGCTTAAAATCTTCAGCTTCGTCAATTGTACTCAATAATTGTTTCAACAAATCGCTATGTAAAAGCGTAGCCTTTTCACAAATTACAGCTTCAGTAACACTATCACCAGCTAACTGTTTTTCATTATTCCACACTAGTAACAATATCCTACTTCCTCTAGGACTTTAGACCTCTGTTTCGCCATTACAGTCATTCTCTTTGCTGCACCAGCAGCCTTTATAGTCGCTCACCTTTTTTAAGGTATTTTTTTAAACAGAAAACGTACAGTTGGAAATAAAATAGCAATACATGTGTACATGTCTTTAAAATCCTCAGCTTCGTCACTTGTACTCTGTAATTGTTTCAACAAATCGCTATGTAACAGCCTAGCCTTTTCACAAATTACAGCTTCGCTAACACTATCACCAGCTAACTGTTTTTCATTAATCCACACTAGGAAACAATTTTCTACTTCCTCTAACGCTTTAGACCTTTGTTTCGTTATTACAGTCACTCTCTTTGCTGCATCAGCAGCCTTTCTAGTCACTCGCATTTTTTAAGGTATTTTTTAAACAAAAAACGTACAATTAGAAATAAAATAGCAATACATGTGTACTGTACATGTAATAAAAACCTAAGAGATTATACAATACATGAAAAGGTTTATTAGTGTTCGAGCGTGGATTGAGCGAGTGCAGGCTGCGCTTGGTGAGAGGAGCGCGGTAAATTGAGCACATGCTATTTCTTAGAATTCTTAGAAATTAGCAAATAGCTAATAGCCAACAAGAGCTAGCAACGCCTTCCTTTACCTGAGTCACCGAACACCACTGTAAGGCGGCCGCTAATACTACGAAATTTTTACTCATCGTACGATACAAAAATACTCACGAATGGTGGATCGTGAAGCAAGTTGCTCGCACAGTGGTGCACGCGTAGTACGAGGTTCCACTGTACAGTACTGTGAATTCGCATAGTCTGAAGACGCATAAAACGAAGGTCTAGTGTACATGAAATCCCAAATGCGTACATTTCGAGAGCACTCTTCTGATAGTTGATTGATTCTGAAAACACCTGTCAATTCAAATCTTAAAATATAACTTCATACACCTGAAATTTTAATTTTAGAAGAGAGTAGCCATTGATCATGCTTGCGATTTAAATTGTGCTATTCATTATTTCGACGAAATATTCTGTGCATACTGCCACACCGTCGGTATAAAAACGTGACAGAAATATATTTCTTTCTCGTTCCAGTAACTTATGTTCCCCACTGATATCCGCAGCGTGAAATGACTCGTATACAAAGTCTTGGAATTGCTCCAGGTCGCCAGACTTGGCGAGGAAATCAATCTTTAGTAAGCATCCAATATGTACAATCCGATGTGAATCATTTTCTAATTAATTATTCAGGGTTTAATACACTACTGACAGAGTGAACTAGCATTGGCACATTTGTCAATAAGAGCACAGGGCGATAGGCAACAACAGTGCGCGGTATATCGGAATGTAAATCTCGAGAACAAAGGCAAACGGTACTAGTCTAGTACACCCGGCTACGCTAGGGTAGGTTAGACTAGATTTGCTGAGGATTTGGGTGAATTAACATGAATCCCAATCCTAACTTAAGCTACCCTAACCTAAGAAAACGTATCCATGTTTATGGGGGGACACTACTAGACTAGTACCGCAAAAAAGGGCTCAGTATGAATCGGAACTGTAGAACTATGCTGTTGTATTTGCCAGCAGGATTATGCTGTTGTATTTGCGAGGTAAGAAACACGCTTTCCATTTCAACACACGGATCGGTTGTCAGTTTTTAGAGTTAATAGTAAATACGTCACGTTTCACAATTTACCATAAATGCAAGGCAGAGCTTGTGCGGAAACTAGAGCAGTGATTTATTATTTTTGTTGTGTCACTACTATATTAGTAGCATTTCAGACGTGCAGGAAACTGACTTGAATCAATATACAGTGGTATTATATGTACGGTAAAGCACTATATACTACAGGTTTGAGTTGTCTCAGTTTAGTATTTTAGTGCCCAGGAAGAAAGGGAATTTACGATAATTTTAATTGCTAAAATGGTAAAGATAGTGCTTGAGTAGAATGCATTTGAACCGTTAATTGAAGAAATAACAGGCAGTAGAAATAGTATAGTGTTACTACAAAAAAATTCCCTGTTTAAGTATAGATAAAAATAAGTTGGAACTTGAATGCCTAGAATGGATGAATGATTACTTGAGAATAAAGAGTTTCACGGGTATTGCACTTCAAAGGCGAATAGTATAGTATGGCTTCAGTGTGTGCGAATGCAGTATGTTGCGATAAAGGTTGTTAGCTTTCCCAATTCCGCGATACGAAAGGAAACTTGAAAATCCTAGGTACGGATGTACTGTATGACACTAGGGCATTGTTTGTAGAGGAAACTTGAAAATCCTTGGTACGGAGGTACTGTATGATACTATGACATTGTTTGTAAAAAGCACATATTGTCTGTTTATATTTGCTAAGTTTCTGCGGAAGAATTCGTAATGTGAGGAATTACGCACTTGGTATGAAAGGAACTTCATGTGACGTAGTCGTTGGCTGATAGATTTCCTTGTGAACTGAACCGGATATTTCTTCATAATAACTGCATGAATAGCACAGAGAGTTATTACAATTTGCCAGTATATGAATAGAATTGTTACATTTTCTGTACAAGTATTTTATGAACTCGCATATGTCGGGGAATTTATCGACTGTGGAAATATGATCTTCCGGGTTGAAGGAACTTAATTGATCCTAATAGTGGGCTGAGGTATTCTCTGTGATGCAAACCGAGTCGGATATTTTCAACGTAATACCTTTATGGATAGCGGAGGAGTTGATACAATTGCGAGATATATACAGAGGCTTGTTGCATGTTATGTAAAAGTACATTAAAGACATTAACGGGTTGTGGGATGACTAGGACCTTTTCATTTCCCTTGATTGCGGATACATTTAATAATATTTAGATTCAAGTTAGAGATATTCGCATTGCAGTAGAGCGCCAAAAGTTCTTGAAGGCACCAGAAAGATTGAGTTTAAATGATTTTTGCTTAAAACAGTTAAACGTATGAGGCCTTCGTAATAAAAGTCTTTACGACCAAGCCATATGTTGAATGGTAGAGAATGAATAGCGGTTATGGCGTGATAACTTTGCGGTAAGGATGGTCACAGTTGAATGATTTTATGACACTTCAAATTTCTCAACGGTTGGCCAAGGGAAATATGGAGAACTAGACTTACAACGAAATTTGTGGCGTTAGATAGTCATTTTTCCAGCGGCACTATCTTTATATTAGGATCAACTAAAGAATCGTCACCCCAGGATAGCCTGTCTGACAAATTGTCAACCTACTTAACTCTAGGGTTGATCCGTTATTTTTCGTTTAAATAACTTTGTCTCGCTTCTGGATTTCTATACCACTGACGACAGATTTAGATCGCCGAAATATCCATATATGTTCGTAGAATAAATATCATGGATACGGAGGACCCGTTAAAAAATTACGTGAGCAGGAATAAAATCTCTGTCAAAAGTCTACCGCACCTGAAGGGCGAACTGTACCATCACTTACTGGACACCGTCGACAACCGAATCCTATCCCAAGCGGGGAGAATTCCCGACGAATTACTTCACCAATATGCAGACAATCTGCTTGGTGGTGTGAAACCGGATTTCAGCTACAATTCAAACAAATGCGTTCTCGAAGTAACAGTTCACCGAGCGGAAAACCTAGCCCCGAAAGACGTCACCGGAACCTCTGATCCTTACTGCTTGCTCGGTTTGGTGTCGAGCGATATTTTTACAAACTTACGATCAAAAAAGCGCGCGCCTAGCTACAAGACGACGTGTGTCCAAAGAAATCTCAACCCGGTGTGGAATCAGTGCTTTGAAATCCCGATAGAGCGAAATAAAATACCGGAATTGAACCTGCATATTCAGATATGGGATCGTGATGAGGACGAGGGCATTTCCGCCACCCTTGGGGCCCTGAAGGACGTGAAAGGGATGCGTGGAGTGGGCAGGTAAATAAGGTGAACTTTTGTCGGGAAAAGCGAGGTTAGAGGGCGATAAGGAATGACGCTATGTAAATAGAAAGCCATTAAACCACTAAATCAGTGCCAGTTTTCTTAATTCGTCCATTTTTTAAGAAAAAAATAGATCTGGTTCTCGTCCGAGATTTCAGTGTTAACCGCTGCTCAACATAATTTTTCTATCAGGTGGCGTCACTCTTTCGCACATTGCGAATTTACTTATTTTTTTTATATTAATACGTTTTCTGTGCTACTTTTGTAAGAATAAGTGATAAATAGCAGAGATCATGGCTACTTGAAAATAGTGTTTAGTTATCGCCATTTTTAGATTTCGACCCACTGTCGGAACCAATGAATGACAAAAATCGAGGTTCTATTCGAATGTACTTTATTACTATACTAATTTCATAATGTGAATGTATTAATACCATATATCTATCTTCATTTAACGTGCAAACAACATGCAAAAAATTTTCTAACCAAATATAGAACTGGGAAAGATCGAACTAACGTTTTTTTGAAACCACCCGAGACCTCGTAAAATCAATTAAATTATTATCGTGAGAATACAATGTACACCCATATTACGCGTCTAAATTCAAATTCGGTTATAACGGTTATAACGCAATGGACATTGGACTTTTGGTAGATGAACGTTAGAAAGCCTCGTGTTTTTCGGCGGCCATTATCAATCAGTCCAGAAATCCCAACGAACGTAGACCGGCTGTATAAATACGGCGGTGGTGGCTACTACAGTCATGAAGGCGACCTTGATGGGGTTATAGTGCCATCCTGTAATAATATAATACTAACTACCAGTTATTGAATACTTTACACCTTATAGGAAGCTATTAAATGTCGCACACCTTATTGGAGAATATTAGGAAACAGCCAACAGCCAACAGC
>QRAM01000342.1:22658-68630 GCA_013436055.1 Halocynthia roretzi
AAACAGCCAACAGCCAACAGCAAGGGGTAGTAGTACTGTAAAGGGGGCATGAAGCCTATAAAACCCTTGCCACTCATTTTTTGTCAAAATTAACAGATTTGAATTGAACATGAATAGCTCTTCCAATATAATATTTAAGCAGTTCTGTGGTAGGTTGTAATAGCTGTTGTCACGTTTGCTATATTGATGATTTATGGAATGCTTCCAGGAAGTAGCATTTATATTAAACCATCAGTTTGAATGGAATGTTGAACTGTCAGTTTTCAATAACTGGAAATTTTAGGGAAGCCGAATATACTAATACTTTCATACAGTAAATTTCATTGAATTGTCAGTGGTACAAACAGGCTAGTGTGCTGCAATGAAGTACGGGGGATATACCGCATAAAAACCAATACTCCTGTTCATTTTATTTGGGGTATGACATCACCCATTCCCAAGAGGATATTACGTAAAAAACATGTTAAGGTTTAATTTTAATCATACTCTGATTTAGGTATATGAAAGAAGTCGCCCAGACCGTGACCAAAAAGAATGACCCGGACGATTTCATGGGTTTCAGTGTCGAGCCGTTGAAAAATATTCCGATGAATGGATTAGAAAAATGGTACACCGTACGTTCTCACGGGTCTTGGCAGGTAATTATATCAGGGTAAAGCCGGCTGCCGAAATCACAGCTTATTATTATTATTTTATTGTAATTAAGGATATTGAAAATATTACTGGGGGCCTCACATCAACTGTAGTTCAGGGGCATACAAAATGTTAGGGCATTCAGAGCATATACTGTGAAATGGTATATACTGATGAATGTATACTAATTGATATATGGTCTAATATAATATATCTCAAATAAGAGTAATACAAGCAAGCTATTTTCAAACTGTTGACAGGAAATCATAGGAATTATATTTATAATATAATACAGGTTGTGTTTCAACGACTTGCTCGTAAAATAACTGCGGATATTTTTTTTTCTAGGGCATTTCTGGTCGGATCAAAATCAGCCTCAAACTATACTGTCCTCACAAACTGATAGTAGAAACACTTGAGAACTCAACTTACAGGAACGAACTCAACGATTCAAGGAAGGAAAACTATTACTCAAATGAAGTACTTTATGGAGGACTTTTAACAATGGTCGTTAACGGCAGACACAATGCTTACAAAGTAGCACAGATCCATGATGTAAATAAATTACTTTTGATTGTGGGTTGGAGTTACTGCATGTTTGTTTTGTGTAATAAGTAGCATTGCATGTTACAACAGCTACATACAAATTTATTTGGCTGGATTTAAGAATAGACATTTGAAAAAACTTAATAAAACCTTGCGTAGAAAATTTCATTCTACCTGTTGCGTTTAATTCTTCAGGATAAAAATGTAGATGGTTGGGATGGCAAGTTACAGGAGGTAGAAGAGGTTGTTCTCAACGAATTTACAATCCAAAGAGGACTTGGAAATTTCACCTGTCGCCTAGCAAAGTGGAATGTTTATGTTTCTGAACATGTCAAGGTAACTTTCTCACACAATATGGTATTTTAAAAAATATTAGATAATCTCCATTATCAGAAAAAACGGTTAAAGAATGAATATAACATGCGTCCCTTATTTCCACTAAATGTATATTTGCTGATAAGTTTTCAAATTTGATGGTAAAAAACCTTCTTATTAGCACATTTGCTGTGATATGGTTTCAATATTTTGTACGATTGTATATTCTTTATAAATTTCAAGGAGTGAGGATATTTAAATTACTATACTAAACTTCCAGTGCAAATTATATATATTCAGAAAAATTATAAGGGACCCATGGGATATTTCCTTTGGTAAACATGAATCCTTCATGCCTACAAATGGAGTAATCAATTATTAAACATTGTACATGAAGTGATAATGATTATTTTTGCATTCCTAGATGATAGACGGAATTAAAATGATTCAGATGACGACACAGCTTAAAGAACTTGAACACGCTTACAAGAAAAAAGGTAATATGGAAACTAATGTTGGAGGTGGCAATGTGATTCATAGTCTTGAGTTTGGTATTTATCGGGTATTATTCTAATGATAATCAGATGGATTACAAATACATTGGAACGTAGGAAGTAGGTTTAGAACTGAAGGGGTATTTCCCAGCAGCCATGGTCACTAATAATTAATACTTATTATTAGAAAACTAGTACACAAAATTTAATATTATCACAATATCAACAGTAAATGCCTAGAGACTATCTAAGACACAACTGAGGTTCCACTGTAGCGGAATAAAAAAAAAACGCTTATAGAAATGAACTGCTAATATGACTCTTTTACCCAGATTCCTCAACTCCTAAGGCAAAAGAACCGATAGCGGGTGAGAGCGAAGTTTCTCAGGTATTCACGCTCGAAAATGTGTCAAGTGTTATAGACCAGTTCGTCCAACACAGCTACGGGAAAATTGTAAATCACAGAGTTGTTTTTCCAGTGAAAGAGGTAAAAAAAATCAACAGAATTTTACACTTTAGTTCGGAATACTTAGTATTCCTTATAGTTTAGATCTCCAAACTAAGGCCTGCTGGCAAAATCCATTTATTTTGAATTATGCTTACTACCGAAAAAATCAGCTTATTTTCTTTCTCTTCACTAAGATAATGTGTGAAATCAATGATCTGTCTTGCATATTTAAAAGTTTGTAAAACCAACATTTCTATCTTGAAGAGTGACACGATCATACGACTTGGCGAACTACTGATCTGCCTGAAAACATTAAGACACCTGGAACTGTATTTCACGGCGAGACTACTTGACACATCCATGTTTGGGAGCGGTGACATAAACACCGACATCACAAACTCGCTACGGGAAAGCGTTCATATTCTGTACAAAGAAACTTGCTTGAAACTTGAAGTACTTGGAGCAAACATTGCAAACCTTGACGAAGGTATTCATAAATCTTACAAGGCTAGCCTTTGCATTAAGTACATGACTACATAGAAAAGACTGAGAGCTTGTTTTTCCTAAAAAAAAATCCTATTCATTTTACCTCTCTGATGAAAATAATAATGCGAATATATACATAACAGCTTTTGCATTAAAATACGACCATGAAAGTATTTTTACTTACTCCTATCAACTGAAGTACTGATGGGAACTACAATGTACTGCATGTGTGTTATCAGTGATATCACAATCAGTATATCTGCAATCACTTTGTTACCAGAGCCCAGACTCATTAAGTCACTTACGTTTTTATTGCTATTTGGGAAACTATGAATAGTTGGAGCCTTCATTATTGGGAATGGTAGTTTCCAGTATTGGAATCTCTGATCACATCTCTTTTTACACAGGTGATCCGATTGAAGAATACAATATAGTAGGTCTGATAAAACTTGTGGACAAACTAAAGACAGAATTGATTCATGGCGACACATACTACAGACCCGTGTTTAAGAAGATACTGAATATCGACTACATAGCTGTTATTCTGGGTACGATAGGGACCAAGTTATCTGAAGACCTCAATAACATTTTGAAGAAAGTTAATATGGCTCTGTGCAAAGTTGAAGGTGAGAGCTCTAGAAACTTCTTAATACACATGATGTCTTATATATTATATTACACACTAAGTATGTAAGAGTTGGTCACATACCTTGATGATGTGGTAGATGCTCTTGACTAAAGTCATCTTCAATTTCAGATCCAAGAGAGACGATAACGGTAGACAGAAGTTCGGAAATGTTTCGACTATACTTGACTTTGCATGATTTCGCAGAGTATGTGAAGCATCTACAGGGAGAAAATGAAAACCAGAGTAAGTACAGCAATTACTCCAGCATCCTAGCATCCAAATCTTACAGTAGACCAGATGTGGCTGGCATGTCTGCTCTAGGATAATTCGACAAGCGTACTTTTATGAGGCTTTGAGGTTTCATGTATATTGAATTTTCTACACAGGAAGATTGCGCCGTCTGATTAGAGGTCGGGTTTGTTTAATTACGATACGTTAGTGGTAGGAATTATTATTTTCATTCATTTACAAATAGAACACGATTCTGGGGTAGTTTTTTTTTGGTCAATTATTCTAGTAGGTAGATTGTTGGATTGAGCCTTTGTCCCAAGGGGTAATTTTACCCAAAGAAGCACATGTGTGATGCTTATTGTTATGCGTGGTTTCTACATTCTGCGGACATAAATATTTCGTAAGTAAACTTATAGATTTATTTAACAGAACACAGAAATGATTTCAGTATGCAGGATATGACTGATGGCAGACAGGAAGTCCATACTCACATTAACGCTCTCAAAGGTGAATCATTCAAGAATTAAAAGTTGGCAGCAGATTGTAAATTAAAATCCGGAATGTCTGGCCACATTCAACAAAAAGCTAAAATTAGTAAATACTAAAAAGTATCTGTTTGTCCATTATTTGTTTAATGTACCAGGTCCAGGGTTTTAAAAGTAACTATCCGTTCCTGTTTTCTAAACAGCGAAATCTAATTTTACTATCGTTTAAAACTGTTATTCTCCCATATAGAAAATTTACTCGAATGTCCGCAGGCAGCACCAATAGACCTTTTCCCACCGTTGTCTTGTATATGATATTGACATATTGTCCGACCCTAATTTGCACCAATATGTTCTTTCTCCTGGAGAGAGAACAGAGCTTTTTATACAACTTAAAATCTGTTATCTTTTATATAGGATACCACAACTGGTTCAGGCCCACAGTTCTTCGATGGTTGCAGATGTCGCGGGGAAGAACAATTCAACTCTTGTCAGCAGCCGTGAAATTGGATAAAGTCGAACGTTTGGATGACATCGTGAAGCACAGTTCATCGGCTGTGGACGCCATTGGATGTTTGAATTCGATAAGTATTTTTATTATCGATTTTTAAAAGTCGCTGTAAATTTAATGGAAATCCGAAAGAAAAATTTTCTGGAACAACTCAATTAAAAGCATCGCTGACACAGATGGGCTGAAATTAAGTGAATTCAACAGCACTAATCTAAATTTTGTATTGTTTTCAGCACGTGGTGAGATTTTGGTTGCAACTGAAGTGGCCGGATCCTGTCGACAGCATCGTGATTGCCACACGTATCATGGAGGATATTTCGCACGGGGTCGAGTACTACGCTGACCTGGTTGAGGGTAAACTGAAAGCGGTCGGATTTTTCGATGACGAGGGGCAGTTTGATGTAACAGAAGAGCTGTGTTTGGCTTTGAATAATTTAGAGGTACTGTATACCTTGTATGGCATGTCTCAACAAAAATGAAAGTATATTAATTTTCAAAATATGCCGAATGCTATAGTCAGGGATGTACCTTGAGATTAAAATATCTAATCATTGTATATCTAGTAAAGCGACCCAGATAAGCCTTGCAGTATATCTGTATGATTGCGTCTGTCCTCAAGCTATGAAGGCAGATATTTTGTTAGGCCCATGGCGCCGTGACCCAGATTTTTTTGTTTATTTATTATTCCGGTATGTAAGTAGACCCCTGTGGCGAATTTGCTAATAATCGGTTCAAAAATATGCGAATGCGAATGCGGAGATATTCCAATACATTTTTGAATTATAGAAACGAAAAAGGATTCTATTCTAAAACTAACTATTGACGCTGTAATTTACAACTCATTCCATCAGCTTCTAATTCATTTTCAGAAAGTGAAGTTGTATCTGGAAGGTGTACTAAGCAACATGGAACTGGACAACTTAGCTGTGAAAATTGGTTCGTTATATAGAAGTTAATTCGACAAACATTGTCAAATTATAAGCTGGCATAAACTATTGTAAAATTATTAATTTAGACGCACTGGAAGAAGGCCCTAGCGGGGAAAAACTAATGCAGTCTTTTAACTCGCTCGTGCGTAATGCAGACAACGGCATGATCAAGAAAATACAGCAGGTCATGCAAGTTGTGGGGAAGAAAATGGAGGTAACTATGTTAATGCTGTAATTAATGATGTAGTTGGGAGGGGGATTCAAATATTTTGATAACAGATTCTCACATGCTTTACATCTCGAAATATTTTTGTTGTTGGGAATGAAAAAAGATATTCAGCTATAATTTGTTGGATAATGGAAACCTTAAATTTTAAAACAATTCGGGAATTGCAAATTTTGGTAACCGGTGCAAACTAGTTGAATCCCACCACTGGATGTTACTCTTACCAGAATTAGTGTACAAGCTTGAGTTCTGTCTTTGTCTCAGCCGGATATCAAACGAAACTTGCGGGAATTCAGTGACTGCATCCAAAAGAAGAAACCTGTCAGACAAGGGAACAGTCCGTTGAATGGTCATGATTCTGATTATGCTTTAAATAGAAAAGAGTGGGAAGAGGATGCAACTGATGCGATTTCTCATTTGATGGAATATTTGACCAATAATATCATAACATTGAAAGAATGGCTATGTGAGGTATATCGAGCTATTCATATTACCACTATAATGTCATTATCAAATAAGAGAATCAATTCAAGAGTTCTAATGACTCATTTGATATGTCATGTTGGATAGGAAGTATATGCTTATTTCGCCAAAAAAAATGAGCTTAAGGAACCTTGAAGAACTAATGTTATAATCATGAGCATTAAGCGGACCATTGCTGTATATAGTGTTAAAATGGAGTTATAAAAGTCAAGTCAAGTTAGTACTGATTAAATTTGAGTCTGTCAATGATCAAGGCTCAAGTCAAGATAACTACAACTTAAGTCAAGTAAAGTTATTGATATTATAACAAATATTATCCAACAGATATATATTTTATAACACAAAGAAAAATCTTTCAGCCGAATTTCAAGCGACTCATCGCAGTCTTGTGGAAGATCTGCGTAGAAAGCATGAAAGAAATCGCCTTCATCGAGAACAGCAATGAGAGACGACCATACTTTTTCAAACAATGCAGGTCTTTAAAAACTTTAACTCAGAAGAGAGTACTTGCCTGCCTGCTGAAGTTGTTTGATAAAATTTCTGGTTTGATTGATTTTAGATACGTTTTGACGGACCATCTCATTGTGTTTTACCATGCGGATGGAGAAGGCATGTCCCTGGAAGATATGCACGGCTTGAAAGAATACAGCGATCTCAACGCGGAATTAAAATTACGTGCAGCAAAAACACATGATATCATGAGGCTGTTTTTTGTTGAGGTATTTATCTACCCATTAACCTAGCTAAACATTTGATCCCTGAACCATGTTGAACAAGATTTCATTGATATAGTAATAGGAATAAATGGACATATAGGTATACCATATAAAAATTATGAATGAATATATACAGGCACTCCTCACTAAGTCTTAATTTATGGCTGAAACCCAACTATTGTCAAACTAATACCTCAAGATAACCAGTGATGCGTTATGCGACATATTATATTCATTGTAACATGTGTATAGGGAATGACATGATATGTACGTTGATCCATTCACATAATCTAGATTTGAATACTACACTAGCTCTTATTCCCATCTCTGTTACAGATGTATGAAGATCAGATAACTCAAGAAGAAGAGCAGAAATATGGATGCTTGAATGTTTATGCTTGGTATAACCGAAAATCATCAGAACTTATAATCGACGTCTTGAGCGCTGAAAACCTGGTCCCACAAGACATTAATGGACTGAGTGACCCATTTGTTCAAATAACGTGAGTACAAATTAGGTTCTGGGGCATTAGGTTTGTCGGTGGCCATATAATTTTAGTTTAAGTAGGTAAATAAGGTTGAATAGACTTTCAGCCTACATCAAGGGTCCCCAAAACAGTCAATATCGACTCGGAGGGTTCTACAGTATATATTTACATCTGGATAGAAATTTTCCTAGCTAAAATGTTGAAACTTTCTTATTAAAGATGTTAACAAAAGCAAGATCAGATGTTTTCCAAAGAGCTCAAGGGTGGATAAAGTAATAAAATAGGTAGAAGAAGACACTGGCTAGAGAATATATTATAAAAAAATACATTACCTATTATCATTACAAATCTGGATTCATAATTCGGTTCCAACTTTGCAGGTTGATGCCAAAAATCCTTTTCTCAGAGCACAGGATGCATCAAACCCTTGTTGAGAAAAAAACCGTCAATCCTGTCTTCAACGATGAGAGTTTCAGCTACGAAGTTGACCCAGCATTTTTAAAACTCGAAGGGATCATGGTTGTTTTTACGGTACTCGATCACGACGTGATAGGAAGAAACGACCTCGAAGGAGAAGCGGTTTTACCTCTATGCATTTTAGATGGCGCAGACGAGACGTAATTTTCTTTCCAAATCAAATTTTTTTTAAATGACTATCATATAACATAACAATTATGATATGGGGCTTGACTTATATAATTGAGCCATTGAAGTATTTTCCTAAAATTAGACCTGGTCTTATACTCAAATATTTACGCTACTTCTTATTTAAACAGACCAGGACGAAAGCGCACAAGAAACTTCAAGTTACCCCTAACCTTGCCGAAAAAAATTGCACCAGCTTCTCCTTCCAAAGGGGGGGAAGTCCAGGGCGCCGCCTCTGCCGCCAGCAACAACCAGGATGCGTGGAACAGTCCATATGCCATCCTGCAGCAAAGGATAGCTTTTGACAGGGATGCCGCTGAATTCTATAGGTGGCGAAAGAAGTTGGTTGAGAGCATAGACGATGACAAAATAAGTAATACTTTGAGGAAAAGATTTAGCAAAAAATCTTGAAAAGCATTTATAGTACATACCCGTTCTCCCGTGCTTTTTCTATATGCTGCCGAAAGATATGCAAGGATTTATCGAATTCTTGTTATTTATAGCCTAGTTGACGCAATTAAACAATGAATTACTTAGATTGGTGATTACCGGAATGTTTATCATGCTATTCATCCATAAATATGTCTCCTTTTTACTTTTTAATATTGGTGTCTGACAACTATCAAGCTATCAATAGACCGATCTGGTACAAGGAATTTGGATATAGCAAGATCGGTTTTTCAATCCCTTTTTTCTCTTTCCTGAATGTTAACCCAGATTTATTGAAGCCCCACTTTTCACAATGGCATATTATACTCATGATCATATAATATTCAGGGTTATAATGGGGGTTTCGCAATACATATCTTGTAATATTCCCTAAAGTTCAAAATTCCAATAACTTAACTCGGGCAGTCATGTTGGCTTGTACAGATAGCAATGAATTCTTTTGTATATTCGTAACGTAATTTGCGGAATATTTAACACAGCTCTTTTTAACAAATACTGTAAAGCTTATATAGTATTCACTTATATCCCTCGAATTGCTTACCTGAAATCTGATATTATTACATACAGGTTACGCTTTGTGAAGGTTTCAGTGTATTGAAGGAAAATAGTGCACTTTGGAAAGAAATTTAGAACAGTATAGAATAGTGACAGACCAATTGAATTAAGATGAAGAAGTGAGGGTGATCATCATTTTCTTTAACTCAAGATAAGCCAAAAGTTTTGCGCACGGTTGGTAATGTATTAGTGTTTTTCGTGATCCGACGAGAACCATCTTGTGCTTGGCCCGGGTGAGAGCAACGTTGAGTCTCCGCCAGTCGCTAAGGATCTCTCCTTTCTGAAGAAAAGGTGTTATTTTTTACCCGTCTGAATTCTAATACCCTTATTGGTCTTTCTAACTGTAGCTGTATAGTTGGACAATATGGTATAAAGCTAGAATATAACTGTTCCTATAGAAATTTTGAAAGCATTAGAAAAGTAGAAAATATCACCTTATCTCCAAGATCTTCATCTTTTCTCGAACGAACAAAAGACATAAGGATGACACTTTTGTCTCTTCCTTGATATTTGTCGACGGTGTTTATTTCGACCTTGTCCGTGCAATCTGAATACAGGGATATACATTTTCTACAGTACTTTATACCAACCTAGCTGGGTAAATAGGATTTTTACATTGCATTAAAATCAGATATCAATTCTGAAGAAATGTTTGGACAGATTCTTCATATGAAATATCTCACATCTATCATCACTTTTGCGTGAAAGTTATTAGATTTTTTTTGCATTTTATAAACATTGTAGTTCAATTTTAACCAAGATGATTTTTCCTGCACCAACACAAGGTAAAATGGAGGGTGTGCTCAGGGTTGGGATTCAACTGGATCACACTGGTTTTTACCACCCGATTACTAAAACTGTGAATATTCAGGGATATAGAGTATGCCAGAACCGGTTCCTGAAAAATTGAATCCCACCACTGGGTGTACTGTAAATTAGCAAAAATTTACCTGATATCAAGTCAAATTTTTCTTTAATAGTTTTAAGTTGTCTTCGAAAAGGAGCAATAATCCCGATGTTTTCAGGGAGACATCCAGCCTGTTTTTAATATACAGTAATAGAATGGAACTTCAAAAAGAATAAAATCTATTACGGACTTGTAATAAGTATTCCACAAGCGTCTTCAAAATCTCAGCTTCGGCATTATTACAAATCCCATTTTCAATTTCTTCTTCATAAGCTTCAAGCTATATAGAAATTGAGAGAGATCAAGTATTTTAGATAAGTAAGTATGGTTGTTGGAGCTGCATATGTAGCCGGAGTACTTGGAATATTTGGCGAGTTGTTCCCAAACTATGCCATGCCATGAAATATTATTGTGTCACAAGTCAGCGACTAAATTTTTTTCTAAATATGTTCTAAAAAACATTCACGTTTGTAGTTTTATAAGTTACAATTAAATAAGGTACCCCGATGTGGGAAGTTCAGATGATCTGCTCTTAAAATTATATCACACACACAGACCTTAGAAGTATCGAGGAACACAACGGGATTATCAGGATCCAGTGAAGGCAACAGCCACGACTTAAGTTCCTCAGCCAAAGCATCCACTTGCTTCGAGGTGTCTTCCCACATAGATAATTTCAGGGAGGCAGTGGCAACAAAATCTGCTGCACATTCCAATCTTCCTTCGTATGTCACATAATTACTGATGTCCATAATGGTACTGTTAAAATACAAAATCAGTAGCAATGGGACCAAGGCTAGGAGAATATATTGTGGTATGAGGCTTTTTCCTATATTTGTATGAAAGTTTTGTATGATTAGAACATCAGAAAATATATTTTTCCATGAAAATTTTTGAGACTCTGATAAAATGTATGTATTTTTTAATAAGTAATATGCTAGCCTAAATTATTTCAACAACAGGAAGACATGAAATTACGGTGCGATATTTTACCATATGAGTAAGGTACAAAAATTATTTTTAGTACTGTATGAATTTAAGATAAACTCTGGGTTCCATTTGCAAAAAATATTGTTTTATCCTTCTGTACTTTCAGCCTTGATTGAGACTAAGAATACAGATTTAAAATTGTACCTGTTCATTCTATATTGAAGTGTAAGTTCACTGAGAGCTTCCTTGTGATGAGAAAGTCTCCAAAACAGACTTTCATCTGCTCCCATCGATTTGGCTTTCCTGCTTCGTACCAGTGGTGGAAGCTGCCGATGATCTCCTACCAGGACGAAGCGGTCTGCGTGGAGCAACGGAGCTAAGCAAGCTGGCTGAGCGATCTGCGAGGCCTCGTCTACGATGCATACATCGAATTTGGCAGCCACGGTGGAGGTGAACAGTGCATGAGATGTTACTGCAAGACAAGTACATCCAACGACGTTCTAGGTAGAAAAATTTGACACAAATGATACTCAACTATCGAATACATCTGGTGATTCACTTGCCTAAATGTAATTTCAGAATAAAAAGTTGTATGCAAACATTACATATTTTTCACTCACAGCTTGACAATAAATCGTGTTTAGTTCTTCAACTGTTTTGAAATCCTTAGTTAGCTCCTCGTCACAGTAGGGCTGGACCGAGGAATGAATCTGGGCCGCTCGTCCTAGGCGAAGAAATTTTACCTACAGGGAAAGAAAATTGCTAGCAGTGATTTGAATGTCAATAATACAGGAGTGAGGTACTGTTGATATCAAATGTGGGGGAAGGAGTTAATGTAAACCTTACATATACATTGATATTTCTCATGAATACAGATTTTTATTTTTCAATTTAATTATTATACACCACCAAGAACCTTGGTACCAATTATAGCTTCATATCAAACCCATATACTGGAATTTCTTTTGGTCTCCTATGGAGGGCTATCATACCATACGGTCTCTGAAAAAGCTTCGAAAAGTTTTCCACACAAGTATAATTTGCTTTTAAACAGTCTCTTTAACAGGTTATCGTACTCCATGGTAGGACAGAGGCAGAAAGCAGGAATACCTTAACTATGTCTATGCCGATACTGAAGTATGCCATATATATATTCAGATGTGTCACAAACTTTGTATTTAATGAGCTTGATGAGGAGATTGTCTACGGCGGAGTGAGTGTACGAAGTCAGAAGTACTCTACATCCGCATAAGAGAAGTATTCGCACCATGGCCACAATGGTTGTCGTTTTTCCGCTTCCAGGCATCCCTGTTTAAGTAAAATAATATATCAATAACATGTTTAAAATTTAAAATTTATTAGTGCAATGAATCAATGGAATGTGAAAAAAAACAGATAACCTTACTGACACTTACCTACAACTAGAGTGTAGTCCCTCGATAATAAAACACGTTTTATTGCCTGCCGTTGCGTGCGATTAAGACCTCGTAACATTTTAGCCACATTTTCCTTTGAAGATCTTGGGATCACTTCATGAAGACTAGTTTTGAACAGAGGTTGTCTGAAATGAAAATACAATGTAGGATAATATACAATAAGTGTTGTGAAATACAGCCTAACAATCTTTCAAGAATTTCAAATTCTATTTTGAAATTCAAACTTTAAATCCATTGCCAATCATGCTAAAATTAAGAGTTTACAGAGGTTAATTGAACCATTCCTGTTCCAACATGGTAATTGAAACTCAAGTCAAGTCCAAAACTGAAGCTCACCTATGGCTTATAATCAAGTCTCTGAGTCTTGCAGATGACGGAGATGCATCCATGACTACAGAAAGGTTACGAAACAGTGGTTTAGAACTGCTCAGGGAAGACCATTCATGTCGGTCGATGGAGTATGTCATGTTGTCAGGGTAACCAGAAAAATTCCTGAATAATTATGATGAATAAAATAGATAATAGAAAAAAAACTAGTTCATTTCTCAAACAAAAAGTTAATTTCAATCAATGTTAGAGCTAGCATATACCTTTCTGTATATACAGTGATGAAGCTCCTTTGGACACTTTTCACAGTGCACATATCCATACCGACAAAGTGAGGTTCCGACCCACTTACGACAACGAGATCACCGGGGGAAAATATATCGAGTGAAGCTTGGTTGGATGCGTCTTCAATAAATTTCTGTTCTGAATTATCAGTCCTGTAATAAAATCACAAACTAATCAGGTGAATATGAAATTGATCAGGTTAGGTATCCTAAAGTATCTTATGTCTAAACTATCTGCTTCATATCAATAATAAGTAGAAATTACAATTTAAAAGTCTGGAGCAAAGTTCCTTCATCATCCAAACGTGTCGCAGGTCCAGCCAGTACAAGTTTAGTTACGCATAAATTTGCACAGTTCCTTTAAAAAAAAGAAATAAGCAATACTGCAATAGATAGAACCAAAACAAAATTATTGTGATAAAAAGTATTATATTCAGTAAATAGGACAAGAAATGTGAGCAACTACCAAATTCAATGTTTCAATGACTATGTTTAGCAGTGCAGAGCTAATAGAATACCATAACAGAGTCCGACCATTCATTTGGTAGGTATGTATTGAAACTTATTTCGAATGGCAACCTCTTATCAATAGAATACCACGGATAAGACCATCCATGGGAAGTCATTGGGAATATTGAGTGATAGCAAAAATCTTAGCCTCATATAGATCATAGATAAGTGAGAGATCTATGATAGGTAAAAAAGTGATATAAAATGAACTTTTGGAAAAACCTTTCTTCTGGTGATCTCAACCATATATATTGATTTGTGTCCTTTCTGATAGATTTTCTTGCTTCCAACAAAGTACATGTTGTCCAGTGTTCAAAATAATCAAGATCTGCTTTGCTCAAGTGAGAATTCATTTCATTCATCATTGTTAGCATCTCGGTCGATGGGGAATGATCTGGTGCGTTACGGTCAATGGATCTATGAACGTGATATGATACGAGTGTAAAAGCATTATTTCACTACATATATTTAATTGCTGAACTAAATGTCACTTTGCCCTCAAACCATTTGAATTGGTAATGTATTATATAGTCCTGAAGATATACAAACAATGAATGCGCTAGTGAAGCATCAATGATCATACTTGTGAACAAGAGAGCAATTCCGAAGCTGTGAACAGTTTTTACAAAACCTCTCGTTGTCGATCGTGGCTGGGAAAGAAGAGGTATTGTAGGAAACTTGAGATTTTTCTGTATCTGTTATCTCTGTTTCACTGATACTCCTGGTCAGATAGCCAGCAACCTAGAGTAATGATTTTTTTTAGCAGGTAGCAGATGCAATGGCTTTTAAGAACAAGGGGTGTACTAATAAAACAAAAATCGTCATTTCTACAAATTTACAAAACAACCTAATGATATTATACTCACATTGTTCCTCAAGATTGTCAATTCTCTTCTATCTTCATGTTTTAAAGAAATGCATGAAAGATTTTTCGTTTTCATGTAAAGCAGAAGGCCAGCAGGAAGAGTACCTAGCTTTGCTGCAGAGAAATTCTATATAATTGCCAATAGTTACTGTACTTAGTTAAGTACAAAGTAGAATGGAGAATGAGGAACCTACTTCCGTTCTTTCTTCTTGTTTGGCAAAACATTGAGTAAATAGCAACCTGTGCATGGTGCTCAATGGAATGACTATCTTTCCCTGTTTTAAGCTCAAGAGGGAGGACCACCTTCGCAGAGTATGACCTGCCTTCACGACTTCTCCGACGTACTGTAAATTCTCCTGTGACGTCTATTTTTCCCTTTAGACCATGCAAAGGAGACCACACATTCTCCTCAATATCTCGAACCTAAAGAGATATGAGCTTTTATGAGTTATGTTTATTCCAGTGCTAGTGTTACATAACACCATTTGATTAATACAAGAAAGATGACTTCTAGTCCATTAAATGCGAGCCAGACAACATAAGATTTTGTCAAAAACAAGAAATATCCAACCAGACATCAAATTTAGTGAATGTATAATGTCACAGCATAAATATGGACTCCTGGCAACCCTAAAATGAATTTTACTCACAAAAAACATCAACAAATTTTTTGTGTACATTAGGATAAAAATTAACTGAATACAGTAATTCTTCATCATTGTTCTCTACTGATTTAACCAAACAAGAATTAGCTACAGAAGAATATTATTTCCCAAATTTTATCAACATATGTCAAAATATAAAGCTAATAATAAAATAATTCATAACCTTTGTAAGAGCGGCTTCAACTTCGAAAGTAGTTTTTCCCTTTCCTTTACTAGCAAAGGGATCAATGCCAAGCTCTTTGACGATGTGCCCAGGAGGAAGTTTTAGATCCAGTTTGCCCACACCAACAGTAGGGTGATCACGAACATACTCACCGATCCAGGAGATGATCTGAGGCAAGAATGGCTTCACTGCATCCAAGATTGTTTTGCGAGTCGTGCCTTGTGAAAATCTATGTTGAAGATTAGAGAAATAAGTTCCTCGAATAAATATAGTACACATATTCGAGACAAATACAGCAAGAAAAAATGCATTACATATCTTTCAAAAATGACGGTTTGGAAACCTCTGCTTCAGTCATGCTAAAGAGTTCATCTAGAGTGAATTTTTTCCTTGATTTGACGGCGTTTTGAAATATCGTGTGAACGAGCGTTCCTATCAGCATCACCGGCATACTACTGTCCCCTCTTTCTGTGTTCTATATGAGAGACGAATGTAGATCCTTATTAGAACTGTGTTTTCAATTGTGTGTATGCTTAGTTACAGTGTTCATTATAAGAAAACTTCCACTTTATGTAGATCACGGTAACAGAAACTTGCTCCGTTACATTAAATACCAACTCTGAGTTAATTAAAATCCTTCTATTGAAGATATTAGCTATTTCTCGAAGCTGTTGAAACATACTGTAGTTAGATTTCTGATGCCCATAGGGTGGTTGTCTGTTAGTACATCTAACTTCTAAGTTTAAGAACGTTATGCTTGGTGCAATAATCCACAATAATTCATATTCATAAGTACCTTGAATCGCTCAGACAAGACGGCTCTCCTCCGACATCCTATCGCATTGGAAACAGTGGTTCCACTCAGCAGAACATCAGGATGAAGGACTATCAAGTTATGATTTGAATCAACTTTAACCTGGCCACATGCTGCAATGTCGCTATCCAAAATGAGATTGACAATGTCATGAACTCTGACCTTTGTGTCATACCTTTATAGAAGAAGATTGAACGGAATAGGATGCCAAGAAAATATTTTTATTTTTAAAATTAATATGATTAAAATAGCAAATAAGAAGCATATATAAAATGACTAACCATCCATCACACAAAGTACAAGTCACATGATCTTTTGTTGCCACGTTCTCTAGCTTTAAATCTTTGATCGGGTAGCCGTTAATGCCTGAGGTTTCGATGACTTCAAGTACGATATGACGATACTTTGTGAGGGAGTGACTCTTGCTTAAAAATAAAACAGGGAGTTAATGAGGTATACAGCGATATATATACACCCTCATTCCCCGTTCACCAGGATTTACTTTTAGAATTTTCGAAGTTACAATTAGAATTTCTCCCTGATTTCATTATGTTCGTAAATATCAAATACAGAAACTGTAGCTCGTGGGACCTAAAAAAAAATCACGATTATATTATATACAGATCTCTCACCCACGTATAAAATCCAGAAATCCATTCAAGGAAAAAGTTTGTTGCTACACCAGTTATTGTTTTGCACCAATTCAAATTTTGTGTTGTGGAACATTAAGTTACATGTTTCGAAATAGCTGAATAGTTAGATTTTAGAAATACTGTAGTAATAAAAATACCAATAACTAGATTTGGAAACAATTTTATAATTATGCTGAAACACCTAACAGTTATGTAATGTACAACCATAATTACAAGGTAAAGAAAAGTATACATACCTCGCAGAAGAGATTGTGCAAGATAGTAGATTGTGTTCCGGTTTCTTCGAATTATCATTTCCATCTAGAGATGATCCATCCAATGCTGCTGTAATAAAGCTGTCATTCAAACTTAGGTCTGACATATTCAAGGATTGATTGTTTAGATCCTCAGATTTCGGTAACTGAGAGACATCATCATTAATATTATCGCCGTCGTCTGTTGAGGTTTGCAATTTGCTTTCTTCCTTTTCAAATGGGTGACAGTTATCTGTATCAAGTTTAGGGTCTGTCTTTTTTTGCTGATCATTATTTTGGATATCATTGGAAATATGAGATTGCTGAGGTTGCTCGGCATTTAGAAGCTGTGATTCGTCTTCACAATCTTGAGGCGGGATAGCTGGAGAGATGTTTATACTGGAGGATGAAGGAGTTTGCGAAAACGTCTGATTGGTGGTTAGAGGAGCAGGAGTTGATGCATTGTGGGAGCAATTAACTAAATGGTCTTCATGATTTGCTATATTTTCTTCAAGATTCTCATCAACATTAACAGTAGCAATATCTTGTTGATTAACTGTAGGTTTTGGATGTAATGATTTTGCTTCAATGCAAAAATCTGAAAGTATATCAACAATAATGTAATGGACACGAATACTATTAGATAGTGCCACAATGCGTTCTTATAAGATAAATTTGTGCATATTTGCATTCACATACATGTGTCTATTAATCAGCTTTGTCTTCAACTATACATAAGATAGCAAAGTATTCAAAACGAGGACTGAATGTTTACCTGTCAGATCAATGATGTCAACAGGAGATTGTTTGGAAAAGGAAGGAGACATTCGTGCTTTTTTGCTTAATACTGTTCGTTGCTTCTCTGAAGTCACAGCTTCACCAGACAAAGATCTTTTCTTCTTTTGTGGTGTTACTCTGAAAAATATGAAAGTTCCAATACTTCATTTTTTTTTAGAAAAAATATTAATTACATTTCCAATTACTAAACCCAATACATGTAAGCTTTATATACTTTATGGATTGTAGAGGTTTCTTGCTCCTAAGAAAAGGCTCGATTCTTCCTTGCTTAAGTCCATCTTTGCTTTTTAACAAATCAGACGCCGTCTGGGGCTTTACAAATGACAAGATATTTCCTGAAACAGTCGATGGAATAAGTTTTCGTGCTATCATTTGACGCTATCTAGTATTGTATTATAATTTCCTCACCTTGTTTCAAAGTTCCTCGTTTAGCTTTACGGTTTATATTCTTTGACATAACACTGGCAAAATCAAATTATAGGCGCCTAAAACTGTGATAGGTTCAATGAAGTATTTCAAGCCAGATAAGATGTATACGAGGTAGACGTTATTAACCCTCTCGTAACAAAACAACAAACTGATTAAATAGAGCAATGCAGTCATTTCAAAAGGGATAATACGATATATTCCGATACAGAATTAAGAAGTAAGTTCAAATATTTTTATTTTTTTCGATTATCTCTCTTCGCTCAATACACATAGGTTGAAAATTGCATTTGAATTAAATTAAACCATATAACCCTTGACCTGCGAATATACCCCTATAGAATGCTCGTGTACCATATTATTCTGCCAGCCAGCAATGCTTCAGCAGTTGTAAAGTGAAATATCTGCCAAACACGATTGTGTGCGCAGCTCAGATCTGTATGCCTAGCTTTTTCAATGATAAAAAAATGTTAAGTAAACTTTGCTAATTAAATCGCAATGGTAAGAAGCGTATACGTAGCCTTCGTAACCCGAGAAAAAATCCAAAATCCTTTCCATAGTAAACTAGTAAAAATATATGATCTAGTCTACTCGGTTATACAAACGTGAAGTACCAATAATACATTCGCGTATGAACAACACTTGTTGAGATCATCGAGATGGTTATTCCACTGTTAACCATGGGCCCACAGACCTCAAAAATTAAACTAAGTACACAGACGTATTAAAAGACTCCGTGATTCATATCAATGGAACCAATGGAATGGTTGAAAGATTTCACAGACCACTAGAGTGCTAACTAATAGCATAAAAGAGCACCACTGATTAGTTCTATAATTTACCACGGGTACTCCTTAATGGCTCATAACGGTAGTACACAGGACTTCCAGCACTAGGACAGAGCGAAATTACAGGAGTCCTATGGAGGTGGGAAACGCATGATAACTCGGGTCCTAGTGATTGTCACACACACAGTATTAATCACATAATTAAGGAAAGGCGGTGGGAATCGTCCTAAGGTCCATTCACCTGGTGTTGGGCCAAGAATCCAGTTATACTGCACGATCAGTGTTATGTCATCAGTCATGGTACGGTATATGGATTTTGATCGAATGTAAAAATGTAGATATACACAAAGAATTCCAGTTATTCTGATCTGAGCAGTTTATTGTCATACAACAAGATTGGTTGGCATGACAAATTGAGCAAGTATTCCAAAGTATTCAAGCCAAGAATTTCCGATTACAGTTACATAAAAACAGGCTTTAGATAAATCGTTGTTCTTCATTGTGGCCCAAATCATTTGGGGGGTTTTATAACAGTTAACATAAAAAAATTAATATACAAATACCAGTAAATACAAAAATAAGAGTATCGGTTGATCTCCGCAGCAAAGGTACTTGGTAAAACATATACGAGGAACATTATAGTACATAGAATTGGGATTAACCTTGTCTGTAGCATGTTACAAGGGTGCCCCGAAAAAGGGTGAGTTTCCTAGGGCTATGTGATTATTCACATTGTATCTTGAATTTTCTGCTGTGCCACCACACTCAAAACCATGGTAATCTGTCTATGGTGATAGGGATAACACAGCTATAACAAAGATATTTCAGTATACATTCAATATTACCAGTGTATTCTCAAATCACAATCCTTAAATATAAGTGGCGGAACACATACTTTGAAGAAGTAGATTTCCATTATTTTTGGGTTCGATTTACGTAGTTTGAGAATAAAAAATATATTTGGATACACGTTGTGTACTGTGTAATAGGATTTTTTTGGAATGAATGGTTTGTTAACAACACTTTAAGGTCCAACTTACATTGGGTCATCTTCAGTTTAGTGCGTCTTCAAGAAAAGAATAAGCATTACTAACTGCTAACCAACCAACTTATGATCTTGCATCAGTTGTAGTTTCTTTTGCCTTAGCCTTTTTTTGATACTTCACTGGCAGAATATCTGGCCGGCCTTCGGCAGTGATCCTTTGGACGTATTCTGCCATTTCTCGTACATATCGATCTTTGTCCTGCTTCGCCTCCTCCTCATATGGCTTTATGAATAAAAAAGTTCACGGAATTATGAACAGTTACCTAGATTCATGCCTTAGATTTGGATCGGAAATTGTTTGGGACCTTGCGTTCATGTTGGTACATCAGCTTCCATGTACTTGCTGCATCCTTCATCAGTTCTGCTCCTTGGCTGGTGTTGGATATCGTTTCAGCGGCGAAACGAGAGCGAACATAAAATGAGTATGGTGTGCAAGGGCGTTTGGGAATTCCGCTTGCTTTAGCAATCTGTTAAAAAAAAATGTGCAATAAGTGAAGACTGAATATACACTTCACATACTATATCTATTATACATTTAGCTGCCAAGCAATGTAACCTATCACCAGAAGTTGAATTGATCCCTAAGTATTTAATCAAGCCCATATGGCTGACCCATGACCCACTTAAGGTGAGTTTCATTACGGTATATGCTTGCAATAAAGGTTGCACGAATGCAGTACTGCAGTTGATTTGTAACCTATAATTGAGAAGTAGTTGCAACCACAACAGAAATGGGTGTTAAGATGAGAAAAACAGGAAATATAAACAGCGTACTTTGATTCCTATATTATATGGATATTCAATTAAACACTTATTGACTATAAGCTTGAGCACAAATAGAACAATTCGTTCCTGTACCATATACACTTATATATAATTCAGTTTGAAATTTCTCATCAAGCTGAGAATTCTAGTACTCATGGTATATATTAACCTACTTCCATAAAATTAGCATTAAAAACTGTTTAGTGGAATAATCTGCAAGTTTCTCAATTTTAATTTATTAGATTCCAAGCCTTATAATAAACAGCACAATACATTGTGTGACTTGTACTACTAATATAAAATATCGGCTGTGAATTATATACTGCATATGAAATGATTACCACGTTTACCTTTTTCATCATCCTCTTTTGTTTCTTCATTTTCTTTTGGCGAAATTCATTCAGCATCTCTTCCTTCTCTTCTTTTGATAAAAGAGCTTTATATGAGGTTATTTCATCCTGATACTTTTGCCTAAGCTCTTGCTGCTTGTCCTGGTAAGGCTATACATGAAGAAGACCATTAAAATAGTACTAAAATAAACAATATAAATAGGTAAGAGTTAAAAATCTAATAAAATTCATATTCATACTCTGAAAGAAACATTATTCAATCAGTCTAGGAAAAGGGGAAATTACCATTGTTATTTTGTAATGAAACAAAACCACAAACCTTTTTCTGTGAATCAGAGAGAGCTTTCCATTTCATTGAAGCTGTTTTCACAAACTCCTCTATCAAAACCAAAGAAAAAATAGTTCAAAATTATTTTCACAGAATTTGGAAATAATCCCAACTAATATATTAGTAGTACAGCTAGTAAACACTTCCACTTCCCTTATGCAAACCTGAATGAACTTGAGCACCTCCTAAAATTATGAAAATTACCTTTTTATTCCTATATTTAACGAATATAAGAATTAGTTAGTAAATATATACATAGACATATTTTTTTACGTCTAGATCAGGACAAATTGTAGCTTCAAAATCTTGTTATTATTGTGATGTCACCTGCTTCCTGACATTACGATACAATACAATATCACTTGAGGGCAATTACAACATATAATTTCCAAGGGCACTGTCAATAGGGGGCAGATTAGTAAACCAGATAGGACAAATGGATAGACCACTGAATACCAGGACATATGGTAAGCCATCTACATGTCAGGTATATGATATTTAAATTCTAAATTTGTTGCACAATAGAGAGAACTACATCATAAAATTCATCAAAAGATAACAAACGAATAGTGTATTTCTAAATTTACTGACATTGTCTTAAAGAGGGAATGAACCAAACGCTTTCAAAACACACCCGAAACTCCAAGTTACAACGGATGCTAGCGATTTAGCTAGTATATAAAATGTAGCATACTAAATTCATATCCACTCAAGGTGGTTGGCCTCTCATCCTTGAGGTAGAGTAGATAGGCGTTCATTGGTCTCTTAGGCCTTCCATCAGTTACTTGCACAGTTGAGAAATTGTAAATGGCCCGTGATTTATTCAACAGTGCAAACCTGAAGATCGATAGACAGTTTATGACCTTTCACCACAACTTTTGTAAATGGGAGCAAAGGAAAATAAATAAAGTTTAAAATATAAGAATATTGAGACACAAAGCGGGTATGGACGGGGAAACGACTGGTACCTGATTATAAACCAGTGCCCTATCATCAGAAATTATAAATTCATTTGTCAAGGAAGATTATTAAATATACCTAGCACACAACAATACAAACATTTAGTGACTTGCCGAGCATCCTAAAAATGTGGAATAAAGTGAATTCAAATATCTCGTTTCCTATTATTTTAGTGTAAATTCATTGCTACACCATCAGCTGGTCTTGTTACGTTAGAATACTAATAAATGTTGAAGAATACCTCAAATTTAAACGATTTATGTTCGCTAAAATCATCCTCTCTTGATTGATAAATTGCGGCAATTCAACGTAGGTGCTCCTCTTGCATACATAAACAGCAATGAGTTCCTCTCCATTTATAGGTCTTAACTCCAGACTCGAAAACTAGAAATGCGGAAACTTATTACCTTAATTATAACGAGACAGGCGCCATTTTGTGTCTCGCGATCGATTCTCGTTTCCACACACGTCAATTTCTTCTGCATATGATATGAATAATATTTTTTTCTTGTCGGGCCATCTTTGTGTGAAAGCCGCTATACCACATCAAGGTGTCGCCTTCAGTATCAGGTTAAAAAATAAATAAACCGTCACACAGGTAGATAAAAATTACTGTGAGAAAAATAATTATGTTCATCCCTGAAGACAGATGTAGTTTACTATTTCTAATTTTCTTTCTGTCCATCAGTTATTTCTTGGCAAATTTAAACGTAAAACGGCTTATATACCTATTACTTCACGACTCCAATCAGAATAAGCGAATGACTTGACGAGAATTCCAATGCACACACTAAAGTCAAGTTATAAGCATACCAATGCATGATAGTCATTTATTCCACCTTATAAAGGAGCATAATGAACTTCTTAGGCATCACGGAAGCCAAAAGTACGAAACACAGAAGCGAAGCATCAAGGGTCCTTTATCGCACAATAGTTTTGATGTAACAGTTGTGGCTTACAAAAATATGCAGTATAAAAATTGGAACACCTCAGAATCATGAGACCAAGTTCTCATAACATAGATACCTGATTGGCGAAATCCTTAGCTCCCATTTCCGCCAGGATTCTACTGACAACCAATATGCAATTACCAGCTCTCCTCTTATCCATTTCGTTAGCGCCTGCCAAGTTGTTGTAAATGTGTGTCGCGCTGTGCAAAAGATAACGCGAAAACGAGGCCAAATGAGGCAAGGTCTCTTCGATGCAGTCTTTCTCTAACCATTCCGAAGGAATGGCGTTCGAAATTCTTTGGCATTTTTGAACAGAGGCCGTCGTGATAGGCGAAGTTTGTAAAGAAAGCATGATATAACGATTTAACAAAGAAGTGAAACCTAATTCTTGAAGTACTGATCGTTTCAGAATGCCGTCAAACAAGAATATGTTTTCGTATAGTTTAATGCAAGTCCAGGTCTGTCGTTCAAAAAAGACGCTCGGCCCCGAGTGGGTGTCAGTCAGGGCGGAAGTGGGGTACAGTGGGATAAATATATCGTTGTCTATGCTGCGTTGTATTCTAATACAAAGATTCGTTACAAGCTCGTTACATTTTTTGTTTTCAGTCCGCATACAGGGATAAGTCCTCATTGCTTTCTTGATAAAAATGGCCAGACGTCTGGACTGGCTCTTGGACAGGGGGTCCCAGATGTCCCTTACCAAAGCGCTGAGCTTGGGTAATATCACTTTCTCAAACAGCATAGAAAGTATTTTAGAATCCGAGTCACCCAACACCCCTTCATCCTCCTTTCCCTCAACCCCGTAAAACAGAAGGTCTTCGTACCATTTCATACATTCGAAATCTGCGCTGTTTGCGACCAAGGGGTTCCAGTTCATCATGGCGATTTTCACGAAAGGGGTCAGAACCCTAGGAAGGCACAGTCCGATGTAAGCGTCGTTGTACGAGTCTGGATGCTTCATTTTCCATTCTTTAAAACGAGAAATGATTACTTGAACGTCATAAAATTCCTCCACAACGTCGTCAAAAAGTGTCTCTCTGTCGTTCCGCATTTTTTCCAGTTCTGCGCTAAATTTTGCCTTCTCCATCGAGGTCTCTTCCTCATCTGTCGACATCCCGTCTATGCTGGTCTTTAGTGTGCCTGTTATGTTAAGATCACAGAGAAATGTTGATACAACACTATTTCAGATACAGGGGCCAAATAGTGAACAATAAAAACAAAATTTTCCAATCCACACATTCCCTAACACTCATAATCCATTGTATCCCAACCCGGAGTGTTATTATCTCCAGGGTGTGCTAAAATTTAACTGGGAACGGATCCCGAAAAAATTACAAATTTGAAAAACCGTGCTTTCATGGAGTCGGAATGTTTTCTATTCCATGTTTATCATGTCTTTTGATTATAACCATGATAAGAAGAGATAGTGGTTATGTTAAAGTTGATTGTTGATGAGAATTAAACTTCACTTCATTCCGAATACCAACCACTATGAATGATTTAAGGAGGGGAACTAGCCTTTTCAACAACAGGTTGGGAAACACTGGTATAATCAAATCACAAAACATATATACATATCCAATATTAGTATCACACCTGCTTTCTCTCGCGCTGCACGTCTCCTGGACCTCCTTGCTTCTCTTTCTCGTGTTCTCATCTGCTTTTCTGCCTCTACTGGAGGCACGGATGCTATTTTCCCTGATGCAAGGGATAGTGTTACATCAGAGGATTCATCTCTTATGTCCTGTTGCCTGCAAAAATATCATATATATATATATTCATATCTTTACATTCGGGGTTTGGGATATGGATAGGGCTAAAATTTAAATTAAAAAAAAATAAAAACCATTCATAATAGGACAATATAAACATCACCCCAAACCCCTAAAAATGTGGTAAACCGCATACTATAGTAGCATAACGAAACCTTTTCACATCGTTTAGAACTCGGATATAATCAAATACCTTCTGTTAATAAACAGTTCTGCACGCTCCTTCCAAATATTATGCCTTCTGGTTTCTAACGATTCTATTTCAACCATCTTTTCATTGAGGCAATCAACCAAATCTTTCACATAAGCTCTCATGTCTTGAAAGAAAGTATACTCCTTAGAGAGCCTTGTTGTATCAAGAAGGTTATCTGACGCCTGTTCACTCTCCTTAATGTCTGACTCTGAGCGCTGGGCGTCCAGCTTATGACCTTGGTGAACTTGTCTTAAACATTCTAATCGGTCCGCGATTCTTTTCTTGACGGCTAGCACGGTGTCCGAGGGCGACATGGCGGTTTTGGATGAACTGGATTTGGCAACAGGTGTGGTGTAACCCCCTATTCTGTAATCACCATTGGAGGAATACACATTCGTGGAGTACTGGTAAGCTTGAGGTGGTGGATATTCTTGGATACGGTTTTCTTCTTCAGACCGTTTTCCAGGTTGTTGGGTGCTGATTCCCTTTTTTATCATCTCTGCTTCCCATAGGTCGAATTCCTCATCTTTTTGCAAGGGTCCTTCACCCTGGTCCCCTATCTCATTAGCCACTCTCACACTGTCATCTATTATTCCTTTCATGGCTACAGATGGACCCTCTTCCTCTCCGCTGCTTCCCAGGTCCGTTTCTCGTACAAGCCTGGAGGATGATTCCTTTTCCACCGTTTCAGTTTTTTCAATGGGGATGTAATCGGAGCCATACTTTCTCATCATCTCCCGTCTCTTCCTTGCCGCGTGGATGAGGTTCGCGTTGGGAATCTGTCCAGGCCTCAACTCGCTAAAATCACCTCCATTAAGGGATTGAGAGTTTAGGTTACTGAATCCACCCTGGTTTTCTATGTTGTCTTCCACATCAGAGCCATGCAAAATGTCTTCTTCTTCGATTCCATATGTTCTCAAGGATTGAGAGCCGGAGGATGCTTTTTTAAGCTCTGCGAGTTTCTCCCGTGTGTAGTTGCCGGTCCCGGACTGCATATGGAAAAAAATTTGTTTGATTTGGATTAGAAATAATATTTATTATTCACCAGGGGCAAAAGGACACTAGACGGGACAACAGGTGGCAGGACACCATTCCAGTATCATGTCACCCACCTAAAAAAACGTTCTTAACTGAATTATGAAGCATTGTAGCTACAGCCAGTTTGCACAGACTACCCAGCCATTTTAGAGAAAAGTATTTGAGAATAGTTACGGTGTATAATTTCATATTTAATATTCATAAATCCATAATGTTCTATCTCACGCCTTCTCGATGAACCCTATTCATAAATAAATTTCATACAACTCCCCAATCACAAAGTATACCTGAGTTTGTTCACGTTCCTCTTGGGCAAGCTTCTTGATGTTTTTAGCTATTCTCTTGCTTCGTGATGATTTCTTCAATTGAAACGTTTCCTCTTCCTCTTCTTCTTCCAGTCCAAAACTGAGCAACGACTTGGACTCTGATTTAGGAATAGCTGGCTCCGGTTGCGTTTTAGATTTTCCCTTTTTCTTTTTCAGGTTTTTGAGAGACGTCTTGGCGGCGCCATTTGCTTTTTTGATCACATTTATAGCGTCCGTGTCATCTTCTTCGGAATCTTCTTTGCGTAGACGCAGATTTCTTTTCTGCTGCTTTTTGAACATGCCTCAAAGTAATTCTTATTTCGTTTCCAATTCAATCAAAACGCAGGCAACGATTACGACAATTACAGCATAACGGAGCGTTTACTGAAGCCGCCAATTTAAAGTTTAAAATTTTAACGTTTCTAGAATAGCAATCTTATTACAAACAAACAAATATTAAAAAATATATACCATAAGGTGTCACCGACAAAATACGACACGGATCGCCAGAAATCGTGACTGACCGCACGGACTTTCCGCCAGTTACTGCTCCATTCTAACATTGTGGAGATATTAAAAAGGATCTNGTCTGGAGGATTAATAAAACATCACTAGGTGGTATCGGTATTCGACACCTATAGAAATGCTAATGGCGAGTGATTGATATAAATCACGGTACTAAACCCTCGTAGTTTTGATGATTCCAATCACAACCAGTCCAACACGATGGATAATAATAATCTTATTGAAAGAATAAACAACCACGATTTTCTACACACTGAACCACAGATCTTAAGTCTGTTTATGTCACGTGTCCGGTGAGTGGTGATGCGTGACACATATGTAAAAACTGTAACCAGACGTCTCAATACTAAAAAAATGATTTTGAAAATTTTGATTATTTTTGGCCTCTACAGCCCGATCTATGGACACTTAGTTCAGGAAATGTACTGCGGAGAACAAACTTGTTACGACGTACTGGGTGTGACGAGGGATACGATGAAATCGGAGATATCCAAAGCCTACAGGAAGCTGGCCAAAGAATATCACCCAGATATTCAGAAAAGCCGGGGCGCTAGCCCTAAAGAAATTGAAGATGCGGTGGTTCAATTTCAACTCGTCGCCACGGCGTACGAGACCTTGAAAGACGCCCAGTCAAAAGAGGAATACGATTATTATCTCGACCATCCTGAGGAATATTATTACAATTATTATAGATATTATAAACGAAAGGTTAATGTTGACGTGAGAGTGGTGGTAGTCGGCACCATCACGGCAATTTCTGCCTTTCAATACATAAGCTGGATGACTTCTTATAACACTGCAATAAACTATATGCTGCACACTTCCAAATATAGGAGGATAGCTAAGGAGCAGGCAAAAGCAAAGGGACTTTTGTTAGACAAAGGGTAGGTTACAGAACTACCAATATTTCAACTACTTAATCCTATTATGTGGCGGATTATAATAGCTGATAATATTAACATTGTATGTTTATCAATTCCTTAAACATGTTCATATCCCTTTATTATTGTTATCAGTTATTGGTATCAAAAAGAGACTGCCCGAAAGCAATCACCGTGAGCAGCATCCACTGTATTAACAATCGAGGATATTGCGATCTATGTTTCAAAACTACCACCTTATTTTTTAGCGCTCAGCGTAAAAAGAATAAGTTCAAATCGCAGGAAGAAAAGAAAGATGACGAGAATGCGATTTTGAGAAAGGTAATCGAAGAGAACGCTGACATCAAAGGTGGATATGAAAAGCCAAAAATAACAGATGTGCTATGGATTCAGATGTTTGTTTTTCCTTATCACATACTAATGTAAGCTTTTGGTTTTATCTGTAGTTTAAGTTTATCTGTAGAGATTGATAGATATCAACATCTTTACCTGTCATATTACTGCAGGTGGATCAAGTTCCGAATGTATTGGTTCTACAAATACTCATATTTGAAGGAAGAGTATTCAGAGGAAGATCAGATATACATCATAAGAAAAAATTTAGGATTGTCAGTGATGCGTTGGGAAATGTGTGAAAACAAATACAAGCAAGAGTGTATCGATAGGTGTTTATGGATTAAAGAAAATGCTAAGGTTTGTATTAAAATCATTGTTCAGTCTAAAAGGTTAATGAGAACATTCAATATAATATAAATACTTATGTTCAAGAAGTATAGTTCAAGAGGGTGAAATGTAGCTGGTTTTTAAGAGAGAAAAATATTTTCACAGCAAGAAAAGTGTGATATGTTAATCACAAAAAGATTTTGAGCTTTAGTAAATTAGAATCATCCGTGTTATACATTAATAACTTGTTTCTTCTTGTTTAGAAATTTGTCAAAGAAAAGGAAGAGGAAATGAAGCGAAAAATGGCCGACGACCCGAAATGGAAACGTTATCGAAGATACATGAACAAGGGAGGTCCGGGAAGAATGACTTTTGAAGAGTGAACGTTGATGTTAATGTGTACCTAGGCAATATGTTTTTGAAGATACTTTGAAGACAAATTCAAATCTTGTTAATGAAGCAGAATGAAATGGATTAAAGAATATAGATATAACTGCACTAGTCGTGTGGTGCTATGAGTAACATGATATTTATTTTATATTATATTTCATTCGAATTTGTTTAAAAGCTGTAACAAAGGAAGGTATATACTATAGTTTTTGGTTCTCCTCAATAAACTAATGAAATAGAAACTGCAAGAATATTATTTAAATATTTCCATTTGGTTCCATTCTGAATCTTCCAAGACATATTTATACAACATTGATCACAGAAGTAAATGGTATAATTTATGCACTACTGATAATCTAGGGCTATGTCTATAGCAGTATTTAAAGAATAGCATGGATTGTATTGACACAATAAATATTTATTAAAACACATCGTACTAATGCGAGATACGTGACTACAAGGGTTAACGGCTTGTACTAGTATAGATTATAGATATTCAAATGCTAATCCATCCTTGAACATGGCATAAAGCAACATCATTAGTAGTAATTAAGATATCTGTTATATATGATAAGTTACAGTAGATAAAGGACAAAACAACAATTGTCTGCTATAATCAAAATCAGTTTGATAAATTTGCAGTAAACTAGTAACTTGCAACAAGCTAAAGTATAGGTTATTGCACAAAAGATTTCCTATCATTTACATTGCCTAATTAGGCTCTGATGTTACTGCACATACTTAGGCAAGTGTTCTCAACTAGTAGGGAAATCCCCATGAGATATCATTAGTAAGGTTTCTAGTGGACCTCGAACCACAGATTGTATTGTAGGATAGCTCCTCGAGGGTACAGCTCCGAAGTGTGATATAATGTATGAAATGTCGACGAGTAAGCGTAAGGAAATTTGGTACAGTGTTAACATAAACAAAACCTAACAGATCGATATCACAGCGGTGTCATTCTCTTAGTTTAAGGTTTTTATGAGTACACGATGATATTGGTGTAATGATAATTAAGTAATAAATATATTTAAAAAATAGAAACGTTATTTAAAAGCACTCCAATCATCTGCAATAAAATGATAAAAATGTCCAACAATCTGTCAGGTAGGATTCAAATTACCGTATATACTGTATACTATATTAGTCCAATTTTCTTTATAACGAAAAAGAATTTTACTTGCGTTTGCAGTTAAATCAGTGCTTAATTGTCAGGATTTACTAGAAGATTATTGTATCTATACGAGTCAGATTGTGTGTTAGTTGCAATAGGCTGGTACCAGGCCTGAATAGAAACTGGCCAGATCCAAGGCCATATAACTATGATACTGTTACGGTGTTACATATATATAGATCCACAAGACTACTTCGATTATATGGCAGTAGTAATAATTTATGTTTGTGAAAACCTCTACTAGTACATCAACCCTACCAACAAGTTTCTAGAATGCATTGGGAGTCACACTTAAAATAAAATTCTCAAAACCTTTCAGCCAGTTGAAGCTAGAATTTAGAAATATGTTTACGAAAGTAAGGATACACTAGAAACAGCCTTTGCAACATCCACAACATAAATACAAAATAACCTCAAGCTTTAAAATGAATCGCACACCTAAACAAGATTGTTCTCACAAGGGAAGAATTGAGTTTGGTCATAATTTATAGATATAATAACAAAGAACTATAAAAATTATTTGCAACTACGCTTACATGAACATCTGCTGTCCCTTCTCTTCATACTCTGCCCAACCGTCATTGAGCTCCATAAATATCATTTTGGCAAACTCTTCGTGAGGTTTTCCCGCAGCCTTGTCCGGGTGCACGATCAAGCAAGCTTTCCTGTACATCTTCTTAACCTGTATATTTGAAATTATATATTAGGTAAGACCTGATAAAAATGCAAGCCTAACAAGCCTAAACGTTATTAAAGACATTTTTTCAAATGCCACTTTGACGGCACAGTTTGTGAGTACTTTTATACAACACAAGTCTTAAGATAAGATAGCATAAAGTAAGGTTTGCATTGGCCTTTAGTTCCTAATGTGGTTGTATGGTCTAAGGAACGATATTGAAAAGAGAAGTCAGCATAGAGCAAAGCTAGTATACTATACTAGATATATTTACATCATTTGGTTGAACAAGTTGGTGCATCCCGCACGGCTTCCAATTAGCACCTTCCCACAATACACTATGTAATGTTGACAAGAGTGCTCTGATATTTCTTTCTTTGCCATCGATCCAGTCTAAAATCTGAACGAAAAAATAGTAGACAGTGTTAGACAGGGTTCAGAATCGTCTACAGGTCTGGCTGTAGTTCTCGAAGGCTTTGTTCTGATATCCTACGCTTCCTATTATTATATGTGGTGTTCTACATTTTAAGTGGATTAATAAAGATCCAAATTGTATAATTTTTAATAATTCATATATAATAAATGGTCAGCTACCAGTATTTGCTGAAGACAACTAAACAAACCGCAATATACCTTTGCTTTCTGTGGGTCCATATCTTGCGTACGAGTTTCCTTTTTCAAATCTGAAATCGTCCTTTGAGCATCGTCTTTTTTTGAAGATGTGAAGCCAGATTGGGACAGCAAGTCGTCAAAGGCGCTTTGCTTCACTTGAGGTTTCACGTCTACACCAAGGATTAATTTGGCATTAATAGGAAATTGGATAAGTATATTAGTATCCAATATTGCTGAATTAATGAAAAATATGAACTCACTTGACTTCCAACCTTGGCCTGCCGTTGAGGAAAAGCCCGAGATGTTGTAGTTTGGTTTATGGGGCGGGTTGAATGTGGCCTAAAAAGGAAATGATACATATACAGTGGGATACCAACATTGCTATATTCATCATTCATGCATTAGGTAAAGATCCATTGAGGAATGGATAAACAAACTACACTGTTTATCATCTAGGTTCTCAAGAAAGAAATGGATACCTGTGGTCGCTTTATTCCTCCCATTGCTGTTGGTATTTGATATTGATTTGCTTGCTTATTCGGGACAGGATTTGGCTTAGGGTTGCCAGACAAGGTTTTAGGTGACGGTTTTGCAAAGTTTCCAAAACCTCAAGTGAGAATTTAATATATGAAAGTTCTGTTACATCTATTACATAGATAATGAGATGACCAATGAAATAGCAGTACCTGCAAAAGGATCCGTCTTCTGCTGGGCTCCAGCATTACTTGTGGCAGCTGGATACGTCTGCTGGGGAATGCCACCATTCACGAAACCATTTGTGCCTTTCGCATGCCCTAAAGGATCAAAGCCGTGGTTCTGAAAAGCAGGCTGTCCATTGCCATCACTCGCTGTCGTGGCAGGAGGCAACGAAGTTCCGAACGGGTCGAACGACAAAAAGTCAGATGCCACTGGAGGTTCAGGTTTCTTGGTGGCTGCATTTTGAGTACCAGGGGTCTGTTGAAACGTGGCAAAGGGGTCGAAGGAGTCTGTGGCAGCATTGGTACTACTACCGCCCATCATGCCACCCATCAAGTCCTGAGTGCCAGCTGTGCCACCGATCAAATGATGAGCGACATTTGAATTACTATTGAATGTGTCAAAACTCGTTGCGTTCGACAGCAAATCTAAATTACTACCAGGCATTGGGGTAGATTTAACATCTATTTTTTCATCTGGGGAAGCCGTTGAAGATGACAGACCCAGAAGGTCAAAATCGTCTATGGTTTCTACCACCTTACGCTCGCTTGGTGGTGTCAAGGCATTGGCTTCCGGAACAGGCGGCTGCTGGGGTTTTTCTGTCTCCTGCTCTGCCTCATTCCAATTCAAAGTGTCAAAAAAACCTCTTCCGGTCGTAGACACCTTTTCTGGCTTTGATTCTTTATTCCAAGTAGGCATAGCTGTTGAAGGCTCTTTTTTTTGAGTTTTGCACGAATAAGTTATGGACGGCATAGGCTCGTCTTCACTGTGACCTATGAGCCAATAAAAGTCATGTCACTGAAAATCTACTAGGATAAGAATTTTCGATTAATGAAGAACCATGTACTTTCATTTACCAAAAAATCTTATATACTTTACTATAAGTAGATATTTCCCCCCTGAAAACTACCTTGACAACTTGATGACCATTTTGAAAAAAGATAAAATGGTATATGAAAGCAAGAGTAAAACTCACCGAATTTAACAAGAATCTCCTGCTGTTCTTCTTTGCTAGAGAAGAGAACCTTCGGGTTGATACCCTTGGTTGAGAAGTCATCCCACGGACGATCTAAATTAGAGTCTTCATCCTCTTCCTTCATCTCAACGTTCAGGGTAACCTGGAAACCATCTGGGTACTTTTCTTGGATGTCGCAAGCGTCCAGGTCATACCTGAATGATTGAGGTAATATTTTTCATGTTTATAGCATTGGTACCAAATGCGAAATACATTTTCAAATTGCTATCAGGCATTTTTTAGCCTTTACAATACCACCACAGGATTTAACAAAAAATTGCATTATACCTTAAACAAACCTACATACTTTTCAAAATATATTGCTGTGGTGCCTTCAGGAAGAAACCCTGTGTTGAACTGTACTTGAAACATCTTTATGCCGGTCTGTTTGCCTTGAATCTTTCCTCCGAGGATCTGCCTGGCATGGAAGAGCGACACTGTCACGTCAGAACAGCCTATGATCTTTGCGGGGACGTGGATCTTCGCTTCAGGTTCGTCCGAAGAGAAGTTTCTATGAAATGTTAGGATTCTTACATTATTTGTGAATCTTACAGATAGCGCTATTAGGTTGAATTATATGTTGGTTTCTATATTCACCAATTTAACATCCGTTTATACCTGTTAGCTAGAGAACATTATAACCAAATATCTAGATAACTGCCTTTAAGATTGGCAACAACTATTTTTCCAAAAAATAAGTTACAGTATATTATAGTATAGACAAAGGTTTTTTTACCTAAAAGTACTCCGAAATTGTCAAGTCAGATATGAAAGAAAAGACTCATTTGGGTAAAAAAGTCACTATACACATTGAAACCTATTTTTCATTTTGAACTTTCAGTTTCGGACTTTAACTAGAAACTCATTATTATAGAGACAGGACTAACGTTAGTGCAGCGGAAACAAATCAATGGAACAAGCTAGTTACCGCATGTCATCGTAATCTTTTGCCGTGGTAAATATTCTCTGATCCCTGACATATATCTCGCAGAACGGCCGGCACCCATTTCTATGTCGGTTGAACAGTGGCACGGGGCTGAGCACAATCGACTTCAGACTGATGGGTCGCGCGTGCGGCGTCAAAGGTCGCTCTGGGTGCAGCATGTCGCATATATACTCTAGGTACCTTATGTCAAATCGACAGTTAGATAAACAGATAAACGAGCAAATCAAGCAAATGTAAAATCACCTTCTGTGAGACGGTACTACTGCAGGAGGAGCTCTTTTCATACTGAACATGTACAGAGCAGCGTCAGCTGTCTTGAAGAGACCGCACATAATGAGGAGACTGCACACGGCCACGGCGGAACTAGCACGCCCGTCCTGGATGGTAAATAATTTTAAGAATAAAATGAAATATTTCCCACTGTTGGCAATATTACTTTCACTTTCATATTTTTAAGACTCCCGAGTCTTCATGTGCAGTAAACCGGAATTATATAGTGCTTCGAAAGTTATCCCAAATTTACACTTTCAAGAAATCTTACCAATTCCAACAGTGATTTGGTTCAATTGTCAGTGGCACAATCAGTTTTTAATAAATACATTTATTAGTAATTAATATAAGTTTAAGTAATATTGAAAATAATTAATCAACGAGAATTAAATATGCTAACCTCACAATGGATGACGACGACATTGTTAGGATCCTTCTTCAGCCAATGGATGAGCTTCTTACAGATTTCAAATACAGAAGGGAAGTAGGGCACCGTTTTGGAAGGCCAGCCTCCGTATACAACCCTGTTATAAAATCTGAGAAGACAAATTAATTTAAATTGCATTCGAAGTACGGTATATATACATTCATTTGGGTATTACTCAGTAACATAGTAGTGAAGCTTCATTGAATTAATTAGGCAAGCTTTTGGCATGGCCAGATAAAATTTCCAGGTGAAAAAAAGCCAACAGGGCCGAACAATAAAATTGATAATTAGAAAAAAAGCCAGAGAAAGTGCCAAATCAATTTTGAAAGCAAACCTATTTTAAAAAAAAGCCAGACTTTTACAATTACTAACTTGGCAATGTTATATTTTCTCTGAGACAAATTGAAGATAGCGTAACGTTCCGAGTGTCTCGAGTCAAGGTACGACCGGACAGAGTCGATGTGATTCTTGTAGGTTCCCTCCACCCCCTCTGCTGGGTATGACATGACTGAAGAGAAAACGAAATTAAAATATATCAAAATTTTCATTTATACTAATAATATATTAGATAAGTTATATTACGCCTCTAGCTTTGTGAATGTTTTATCAGTTTGGAAGAACTTTCAGTAAACAGGCATGAAAACTCTGGTCTACGAACAATTCGTGATACATCCCCCTCAAGATCACCAAGTATTTTTGCGGTGCTCACTACTTGCACGTAAATCGAGGAAATTTAGAAAATCCCCCTTTAGTGGTAATATATAATTGGATTGTATGGTTATGTCCATCGTTCGTGTGGTCACATTACTTCTGTTCGTAGCCTAGTAACACATTATGCAATATGCTTGATCACCTAATACCGTGATTATTAATTAAATTGGACTTTGAAGAATCCAGAATGTTCATCAGGAATAGATTAAGTTTACAGACTACCATTGTAAACACAATACTAAATATATATCAAGACAAAATCAATATCTACCAATGACACGTGACGTTATGTAGTTCAAATCAAGATCTGATTTTGTATAACTCGCAACAGTCTGCGCCATCTTCGATGAGGTGTCTTTTATGTTGGTGAAAAGTTTACCAGCCCCTCCTTTCATCATACTGAACAAACCGCCACTCATCTCTGCACCTGCAGCTTGAGAGTCTTAATAGAAACATTGCAGATTTTCTAAGTTTTTAAGTTTTGAAGACAACTATGATAGAACTCAGTCTGATGGAACAAAACTCTTCCAATGTTTTATTTAAACGCCCAAAATGGTCAGCGAGAACCTCCAGCTAAACTTTGCTCTTGTGATGTGCAATTGTGCCTATAACCATTAAATATAACATTCAAAGTATCACAGACACTCTCAAAAGGCTGAGGACCACTACGACAGGTAATACCAATATCAACAAGAGTGAATGCAAAACACTCCTCCACAATTTTTTTTTAATAATTTGGATTAGATTTGGTTTGAAATTATGATAACATTTAAGTCCACGAGTAAATAAACTACATACCGAGAAAGCATCTCTCTTCGGTTGCAACTTGCGTATACATGGTTATTTTGAAGTTGTAAATTACATTGGACAAAACTAGGTAAAATACAGAAGATTTAGAATAATTCTACAATCCTTTCTGATCAAGAATAGCTGCCATTTTAGGCCTCCTATGATTCTAGAGAAATGAGTCATTTACTTGGAATTTTGTCTGTATCTCGACCTCGTCTTATACTCAAGCTTATATGGTATATGCTGCTGGTAGCAAATCATGACAACACTTAGATTTTATGACATAAAATTTCACATTACAAACTCCGGGATTCTAAATTCTATAGCATACTCCTTCAACCTTTGGTGAACTAAAGTTATGACTGAATGCAAATCTATAGAAAAATTGATGAAAACTATGATGAAAATGTAAAGTCTGTTATTAGGTTACCATAACCTTGATATAAAAAGACTTCATGAAGCTAAGTAACAACTGCAACTCTAAGGGAGTAACAAATCAGAATTTTCAAGAGTTTGAGCAGTTTTCAAGAGTTTCAAGCACCAAATTTAGAGTTGAAAGACAATACATACAAGCAAGATCACCTGACCTAACCAGGTTCAAAAGGCTATCCAATTATTTTTATACTCATTTTTAACTACAAAACTTTGCCTTCCCTTCAACTAGCAAAAATTAGCCTGCTCATTTCTAAAAGCTGACACTCTCTAAAACCAAAACAGACCCTTGAACAAGAGAGGTACAAGATTATGAATAGGCTGGACTAAAAATCAATACACTCCATTGATTACTGAAGTGAGAAGAGAGTCTAACAAATTTTAATGATCTTTTCTCTCATTTGAATGCATGCCCTAATTGCAAGCTTGAAAACACTATCCTGCTTCCGAGGGAAAATAATGGCTTTACTTGGGAGAGGAAATACCATAGCAGCATTTCTGTGCATGGTGATTGATTCAAGTAAAATCAATTGAAATTGACAATACAAATAGTCTATACGAGGTAGCAACAACAATAGTCTCTTGCTAGCTGAGGTTTCGAGAGGTTATAAGGTTGTTATAAGCTACAAGCTGCTTTGTGTTTGGAGCTTCCGGCAACATTATAGCAACACTATCTTGACCAGAGCTTCCCAAACTTTTCTAGTTGGTGACACAATTTTTAAAAATACATAATTTCACGACACAGCAATTCAGTTTTAATAGTGAACCAGCGGTTAATTCAATCCCTTATGAGAGATACTGATACAGAAATACATTTTGGCGACACACAGTTTGGAAAGCACTGATCTAGACTATTGTAGAGGTGAAAGCTAACTTTCTATTCGCCATTCAAAGACCCATACTATCATTGTTTCAATAGAGAGATAATATCTCATCTCAATAAAAATCTTGTTTTGTCACTATCCAACCACACTACATATCAAAGACTCCTGTAAATTATCCCAGAAAATCAAATTCGAGATTTTACAATATTTTTATCTGATCTGGCATTTAATCATGGTGAATCAATGTACATTTTTGACAGCATGGTCGTAAATAATTCAAATTTTCACCCCGTTTGAAATGAAGTGAATCTTTGTGAATCAAGTAGAATGTTTTCTCTCCTTTTCTATATAACCCCATTATCTAGTCATGGATGGGCAATGAAAATTGAAAGGGATGAGGGAGAGAAGGAGAAGATACAGGAATAGTGTGAGACAAAAGCAAGCAGATGCATGACATAAAAGAGAAAACGCCTGACATAAGTTAATAAATATATCATAAACCTAACACACAAATTATGATTGTATCACCAGCATAACAAAAACATGCTCACCATAGCTCTGGGTTTGCGGTGTCTCAGCAGGGGTGCTTTTCTGTGGCGGTGGAGGTGGGGCTGGTCTACGGGGTTCGGGTGTAATCTTCCTCTAAAAATTGCACAATTAGATTCTGTTAATTGAATCAATATTCTGTATTCTCTATCAAGATCTATGACTAATAAATATGGCTAATTTATCTGCTGACGTGTTTGAATCATTTCAAGGATCAAGGATTATTAACTAGACAATGTCTTGTATTATATGGCAATGTAATATTTCAAATATCCCCAACCTTTTTAAAGAATCGAATGCTCTCTTATTTAAGAATTAGAACTACTGCAGGAAAGCCATCTAATCTACTGAATTTATTAAAATTCAAACAGGAAATATCAGCTGTCGAGCAAAATCGAAACCCAGAAATATATATATATTGCTACTTATGATATAATAATGAAATAAATAAAAGCTTGATAAACTAAGATAATACTTACAAACTGGAGAGGTGATGCGGGATCGACATCCAGGGCCATTGCGATCTCCTTCAGCTGTTCCGATATGACGGCGGCGGGAGGACGATTGTTAGGATTGATCTGAAGAATGGCCTCTGGAGATCATGAAATAATGCTTCATTAACACTTTACTTTTAACTTTAGCCTACTTACTACTTTTTAAGAAAAAAACTACCAACTGAAATAATCAGTGCCAAAGCCAGATTTGTATATTTGGAACTTCATAGAAACACATCAAGTGGTAATAATTTAATAAATACTGTAATGAAGTACACTTACTTATAAGACCGTGGAAGACAGTAAATTTCTTGTCATTTGACGGGATGGTGTAGTTCCCGTTAAGGATTCTCAGCTTGGATGAGTCCTCGAAAGGATGTTTTTTGAAACACAGGAGATATAGAATACATCCAAGTGCCTGCAAGAGACAGTAACAGTTCAGAGTCAAGAATAACCTAAAATGCTATGTTGTCGATAGTAATATTTACTGGTTGTTCATAATTTACAGTTTCAAATTTTCAGTGCCTCCACTCTTTGGTGGGATTTATAAGAATTGTTTCTCTTATATTTCATATAACCACATTTTTTTGATGACGTAATTGATGAAGAAAAATGTGCAGCTAATGAACTTGTTCTGTGAACTTTGTATAGTAATCAAGGTAGCACAATATTATGATGCTTATAAGGCGAACGGCAGATTCGCTAAGGCTTATTCTTTATTTTGGCAACTTCAATGCTTTTCAATAACAGTCTCTAAGCCCTATCCAAAATCATACCCAACATTGGTTGGAAACCCTGATCTACAGTATCCTATGATACTAATTTAATAGCATACTACAGTAATATTTACATCCAATAGCATATAAATTTTTATGAGAGTCATAAAAACATGCCTCACCCATATATCTTGCATTCCATTTATAGGATAATTGCTGTACATGTCAATCATTTCAGGGGTACGGTACATCGGTGTCGTGTTCTCTGTGATTTCATCCTCAACCTAGAACAGCGGTAAAAAATTAGTCCAATATTTTTACAAAAAGCTAGAAACTACAAAAGATTTTATGTAACTAAAGAGCTGAACCCAAATCAAAACATTGGACAAGACTAGTTTATACCCAAGGAAGTCATTTATTTTTCATGCAGTAACTCTTCTGTCATCAGATAGCCTCAATTAGCCTAATATACGCTTGACCAGTGACAAATAGAGCATACCCACCAAAGATCTTTGATTAGCAGTCCATGTATGGTCAGGCAGGTGAACTTTTGTGGTCGCGCTACCAAAATCGCACAGTTTTATAAGTCCTTGTGACGAAATGAGTAAATTTTCAATCTGTGATAGAAATCATGTCATGTTACACATGAAAATTCTATGTAAAAACACTTTCCCTAACCTAATATCATACCTTCAGGTCCCTGTGTATTATGGAAGGCTGCTGTTTATGCATGTGTTGTACAGCTTGACAAGTTTGATAAAATGACTGAAGAACTTGGGCTGGCGTGAAACCATTTGGCTGCTGGTTTAATGCTTCGATGAGGGTGCCTGAAAACGAACAATAGACCTTATTACAAATCATAACATAATATGCCATATTCATCTACACCAAACACAAACCACCTTCACAGAACCTTAATTTACCAGATGATTCACAAAATGGATATCATAATTATGAAAACATTACTCATAGATTTCCTGACAAAGCCACAGGCAAAATAAATAAACAAAACAATACGTATAAAGTTGTATCAGTAAATGATCACTTTGCTCAAAATTAATCTTTGTTGATAGTACTCATTCCAAATTACAGCCTCTACAAATTATTGCGCAATTTATAGCTATCTATTATATGTCAGTGTGTAATTGTTTTTGGTGGTTGAAGTCCAAGAAGAATATGAATGTGTAGAACAGCTAAGTATACCACAAGTTTACGCTTGTTATTCAGTATTATTTGAGCCATTTTTACAGGGTAGGCAAATTACTCTGTGAAATTCTCATGGTATGCCAACTTACCCTGCCCACTTGTGTTGCACACCATATCCCATTGGCATAATTATGGTATATCTTAACATAAAAGGTTTAAGTTACCTGGACACATTTCAGTGCACACCAAATATTCATCCTGGCCATGACCAGAGTCCTGTTTTGCAATGGCAGCTGCTGAGATGTACTGGACGATGTTTGGGTGACCTGAAAGCTTCTTGATGTATTGAATTTCTTTTCTTATGAGTTTCGATTTGCTTGCTTCACTTGACAAAAGACGCTAAATACAAATCAACGACATAAAACTATGACTTCTCAATATAGAACTGAGCACATGCTCGAAATCTATTGTAAGGATTTGAATACTCAATTCAGTGGCTCTAAACCTTTTTTCCACATTTACTCATTGTCAGAATTTCATTCCCACTTTTCCAAGATTGTTTCGACTCGAAAGGTGCATTACAAACTATATGGATATAATACCGAAAATATTGATGATGATTGCAGGTAATAAGGAATTTGGGATTGTTTTTTCTTAACCAATTCTGGGATATGCTGAGTATCTGATCAGTATTTCAACAGTTTGAATGTACGAATCTGTGTTTTCAATTCCTCGAGAGGATTTCCCTATTGGTTGAGAAACCCTGCTCTAATCGTGAAGAACTTACTTTCAAAGCGTATGATTTTCCAGTCGCAGGATCGTCTGCTTCATAAACATATGCAAAACCACCTAAATAAATCACACAATTTAATACACTAGCGGAATTAACCAACAAACAAATTCTAGATCTTCTATATTTCTTAATGGAATCCTTGATATCCCACTGACTTCCAGACAAGTACAACAATATAAATAATAATTAGGTAGATGTGCATTAGGGAAATTACATTATATAAATTTCAACCTTTCGATGTCAAAATTTCTTCAAACCCAGATCCAGACATTTGCCTATCCCCTATTAACCCTTTGGATAGTCACATCAATAACCAGGGGTCAATATCAACTGCTTCGGAGAATCTTGTTTCAGATATTTGAGATATCAAATCTGGACTTTAATAACAAGCAAGATAAAATAGTCAATACTAGACAGAAACCAATGATTCCCTTCTATAAAGCCAGTATCAAATTTATTCGGGCTTGATGTATTAAGGGGTATGAGAAAATCGTTCTCTATGACCCTACATTGAAGATCCATACCGAAAATCGTGTGTTCAAGCCCGGAACCCACCAAATAATAAGTAGTTTCTGATAAACAAATGTTCAATCAAACCTTCAGCAATCACACGTCGAACATATAGTTTTAACTCTCCTAACTCGACCATGGATCCGACAAAATCATTATCCTGATTAGCCGAACCGCTGACGAAATCCAAAGCAGACTTAAAGAATGACATCACGATAGCAAACTCTCAACGAAGAGATGATTCTCTCCAGCACGGTTTTCTGTTGGTAATTATTTACAACTAGTATCTGAATTGGCGAAATATAGACACGTAAGTTTCCTTCCGGATGTACGATATTTTCTCCACAGATATCAATTACAGTAAAACCGACAAATATACGCTTCGAAAAACACGCTGAATCTAAATTTATATCAACGCTAACGCGGATCTAAGTGAATAATTTAATAATATTAGTCAATAAATTCGTTTATACAGTCAAAGCTAATGAATTAAATATTCATTTTACGGAAATCTCGGAAGAAAGTAAAAATGTAACTTCCAACTACGATGAAAACACCTGATCGTCGGTTTCGCTGCAACGATAAGTTCCGTTTTTGCTGTAGCGATTATGAATGTTTTCGTTACAGCGATTAATTCGTTACAAGCCAGGGCGATCAAAACAAAAATTACAAAGATCTAGAAATCGTAAAACCATACAAATCTCCGCCAATTAGGGGTGCTTTTATTTCGTTATTACCCGGGGCGATGATTTAATATATAGTCTGAAATATGGGACAATTAGATATCAAAAGCTCCAAGTGAATAGTTGCATAGACGAAGCTATTGAATAGTCATAGTTGAGACGCGTACAATATATTTTTAGTTACGTTTCCGTGAAAATTCCATGAAGCTGTAAGCAGTGAATGATTTCGCGAGATCGATGGTTTGGAGATTGGAAAAAAGCATCTTGGTAATCTAAAGGGTTCAACGCATTCCTACAAGTTTTGCTTTACCTCATGTTTGATCTAGTACCTTTGTAAACTGACTATGGAATTTTGCATTTTTAGCCTTTTTTTATTCCTAACCAGTGAATAGCTACCAATGAGGTTATACCCATGTCATTAGAAAGTGTTATTTTTTTACGTATAAACGCTGCTCTGTGACAGACTGAAGATGGCCTATCAAAGAACTATATGCATGGTAAATAGTGAAGTATCCTCTATAGTACAATATCACAGAGTAACTAACGACCTTGGTGATATCTTACCCACCAATTGCTGAGTTCAAAAGTTTGAGATTCGAATCAAATTACTTGGATTGTACTTCTCGCTGATCTAAAAAAGTAATTTTCTTTTCTTTTACAGTTCCTGAAGTCAAAAGACATCAAGAGACTAAACAAATATTTCCCTTCGAATCAAAATCTTGCCACACAACCTAGAAGACCGTTTTCTTCCTCTATGACTGAAGCCAAAAAGCAGCCCACAAGCATCACTAGGCAATTTTTATACACTACGCTTGGCATAGCTCCTATATTAGCCGGTCTAGGGTACTGCTTGCACATAGCCGGGTACAAGAAATTGGGCATCGCATCGTCAGGGCTGTGGAGGTTTTGCCGCTCTGTTCATACCGGGTGCTTGATATCGGTAGACTACTGGTGGACACTGTATGTCACATTACGTAATGTTTCAGAGGTATGTCCAATCTGCATTACGAGTAATCCCAATCAATTCCCTATAAGGCAGTAGAAATTCATATACATCACAAATTAAATTCTAGAAATAAAGTTGATTTATGTACTGGTATATGATTAACAGGAAAACACAAAATACACTACAACCATGAGCAATTGCCATCTACGGGCAGCGAAGCGAATTTACGAGGGAGTTTTGAAAAATGGTGGCTTGTATGTGAAGTTGGGCCAAGGTCTATGCACATTCAATCAGATACTACCAGTAGAATATATTCAAACATTGCAAGCACTCGAAGACAAGGTAGAAATCCTGATATTTTAAATTTATTTTATGAATGAAATATACCGACTACCTCACCCAGTATCCATGAATAATAAATGTGTACCTGTCTTTTTTAGGCTCTTGATTTTCAAAAGAAAGACATTTTTGAACTATTTCAAGAGGAGTTTGGATGTTCTCCCACAGACATGTTCTCCAAGTTTGATCCAGAGCCGGTGGCCGCTGCCAGTTTGGCATTGGTATTCAAGGCAACTACAAATGAGGGGAAAGAGGTTGCTGTAAAGGTAGGCTGTGGTTACTTGAAGATTCAAAATTCAGTTGAATCTGTTATTCATAATCACCTTTGAAGCTACTGCTCCTAGTAACCTACTAAATGGGAGATATTTATTAATATATTTTCTGTTATATTTATATTATTATTGCTTATTAAATGCATATAATGAATATTAAATTGTGAATTTAATTACAGTAGCTATTGCATAGCAATATCCATAATGATCAATAAGTGGATTTACTGTAAGGAACAGATTAAAGATAACAACACTTAACTGAAGTTTCTATCCCAGGCTCAGTATATTGATCTAAAGGACCGTTTCAATGGAGATATATGGTGTCTCGAGCATTTACTAAGACTAATAGAATGGATGCATCCATCATTTGGATTCAGTTGGGTATTACAGGTATTTATATGCATACACACATAGATATCATAGGAAAAAGTTATAATAATAAAAAGCCCCAATAAATCTTGTTCTGTCGCAGGATATGAAAGGCTCATTGGCCGAAGAATTGGACTTCGTAAATGAAGCAAATAACAGCGAGAGATGCAAAGCTGATTTCGAAAAGTTTCATTTTATAACTGTTCCTAATGTGCACTGGGATAAAACGACTATGGTGAGCCGGAATCTTATAGAATTCAAATATTCATAGTCTATAATAGCATGGTATTTGTTGCAGTATATTAAATAATATATCCTATGCTGGTATTCAGAGAATAATGACTGCAGACTGGTATGATGGATGCAAAATTAATAGCCTGCAAGAGATCCTTGAAATGGGGTTGAAGCCGGGTGATGTGAGTCCAATAAATACCTAAGCTTCTAGTTATATAAAATATTTAATTTCATGTTACTGATAATACTTATAACAATGTTCTACAAAACATTTTCAGGCCTCAAAAAAATTAATCACGGCGTTTGGGGAACAGATTTTCAGTTCTGGATTTATTCATGGCGACCCTCATTCTGGAAACGGTACAAATGCTCATTTTCTACTGTTTCCATAAAATTAATTGAGATTTAATAGTTCATCGATTTTAAATATATTCTACAGTCTTGGTTACAAGAAACGAAGACAATCCGAGTGAAGTCCAACTCATTATATTGGACCATGGACTTTATGAAAAACTGTCACTGGAGTAAGGCGAACTACTTTTAAAATTTAGAACTGTCTTCAATGGTATATATGTATTCCTAAAATGTACTTGTGAATCGGGTACTTACATTACTAAAGTGTGCAGAACTGGAACCTGAATTGTTTAGAAAATTAAAGTCCATCGCATTCTTTCATGGAGTGGGGATGCAAATTTTTATATTTTGTTATCAATTTGTAATCAAAAATTTATAGCCCAACACTGCATATAACTGTATTTAATATATAATACCTTGTTAATGTGTTCGCAAGTTTGTAGATCACAGCAGAATTCTTGAAACATTTGTTGTAGGCCGTCCATTGTAGTAAGTGATGTGAACTTGAACTTAATTCTGTCTGTTAATTTTTAGGGACCGATCTTCTCTGTGTAACCTGTGGAAAAATATCATATGGAAAAATGAAAAAGAGATGAAAAAATATGCTGTGCAATTAGGAATAAAAGAGGAAGGTATATTACCAAAGTCCATATAACACCAATACACAGGATGGTCTTATGCTCAAATTATTAACTCTCATACTTGCCTACAGCTAGAAAAAGAGTTTTAAACGGGGTTAGGTTGTTTTTGTTTGAATTTCGAGAA
>QRAM01000342.1:69947-105622 GCA_013436055.1 Halocynthia roretzi
TTAGGTTGTTTTTGTTTGAATTTCGAGAAGGAGAGGGATAAGAGAAAGAAAATAGGAGATTAGAGGCCTATGGGCCTTAACTTCACTCACCCATATATATGTGTTGCTATGTATTTCCTGATACAACTCACTTATTACATTTATATGAGATAGAATATTTGTTCAATAATAAAACCATATATCATCCATTCTTTTTTTTACAGACTTTTTACTATTCTGTGAGATTTTGATTATGAGACCAATAAAACTGGATAAAGAATTTAACCCGGCTTCACCCATGACCAACGAAGAGAGGAGGTATGAGCTGCTGTTGATTGAAATCATAATTAGGATATCATAATTTATCTAATTCAATATTTATAGAATATGCATTTTTCAAAACAATAAGTGGTTTCCTAATTTCCCAAATGTACTAGGATAAAATCCACTGACAGTTTTCGTAAATCAAGAAAACTGTTTGTCGATTGACAATTTGTATTTAATACAAGTTCTTGTGAAAATAATCACCCATCAAGAAAATCCCTGTGGTCGCCTGTAAGTGGTATTTGATTCGAACATAATTGTATTGCATGAACCCTGTTATTCGTATTTAGGTATATGCAAGACATGGCTGCCGAGAGATTTGATAAAATTATGGCATGTCTGAGAAGAATGCCTAAATCAATGTTGCTTGTATTCAGGTAAGGGAAATATATATTGACTTAGTTCCATATCACTTCAAGTTTGTTTATTATCAAGAGCAAGGGTTCTTAACCAGCATTCAAGGGAGGAATAAGGATTGCAGATTGATAGATTCAAACTGTTGCATTATATGCATAAGAATTCACATTTTGAAAAATGTTGAACCACTGTATTGAATACCAAGTTTACAAACTTGGAGTGATATGGAAATAATAATAAAATGGGGGGGGGGGAAATATAGATGATATCAAATAATATGTTTGCTTCTTATGCAGAAACCTAAATACTGTACGTTCAATCAATCAAGCGCTCGGATCCCCGGCAGACAGGTTCACAATACTAGCACAATGGTTAGTAACAAGTGTTTGCCTCTGTAATCGTAATTATATAGGTTATGAACTCATTATGGCAAACTCTATTTTTTCTGTTTTATCAAAGCGCTATCCGCGGTTCACACAGCCTCGCTCTCGCACATCACCAGAGCACTCTGAGGGATAGGATTTCCATATTCATTGAAAAAGTTCAATTTGATTTTACACTGCGGTAAGAATAATACAATTTTATATTTAAGCAATTTACTTTTTTTCCTATTCTCAAGTTTACAATACTTTAATCTTCAAACCATAACTGTGTTAAATGAAAATTTATATGTTCTACAGGTTTGAAAAAATTCGGCTTTGGATATTGACAACGTACCTTAAATTACTGCAATACTTTAGTTCAAAGGACGACTTCTCTGATGTCATTAAGCAGCTCGAATCCTTGTAAAGGGGGGACGGCCTCAAGTGTGCGTACACTCGACTAGATATGAATTCCGAAAAGGACCATGGCAACTTATTTACACCTGAAATACAATAGTAAATTAGCCAATTTTTTATCTTAGAAGTCAATAGAATAAGTGTATGAAATAACAGCTGCAAGTCACTGCTAGAATGATTTTGAGCCTATGTCAGTATACAAGACTTGATATGATAGTGCAATTAGTATCTTCCTTTTGTGAAAAGTGCTATTACAATATACCACTTGGACAGTTTACAATAATTAATTAAATTATTTAATCCTATTTTAGTATCTTCAACAACACAGCTTACTTAGCTGGTGTTCGTATTCCTCATGTGGGTGAACTATCATTATTTTATTTCATTGTCCACTTTCTTATTACCTGTGTGTTTTTTATCAATCATTAGTCGCACTAGAGCAATTTCTTTTCGGATGGCATTAGTTGCTAATAAACATAACAGTACAATACTTGAAGATAACCCTCCATCCAAATCAGTAAAAACAGGATATATACCGTATGTACATTACCTCAGTTCAAGCCAGAATGACCAATAACCTGTTACAACCTCTAGAAGGAGTGCTCAGAAAGGCAGGTAGAGTTGTCCATATACTTTCTCACAGTTGGCATTCATAATAGAACTCTGAAATAATTCAGGATGTCCGAACAGTTATACATTAAATGGATTCAGGACAGAGAAGACCGTAAGGCAAGAAGAGAGCACAGAAATATTCTTTAACTTTCAGCAATACTGCACAGAGCCATAGATCATATTTGCATATTAAATCGTGCGCCTCAGTGCTGTCCATGTATGTTGGTTTATGGGTAAAGTTTACAGCAAAGAAAATGATATAGGCTTCACTGGATAAAACACGTCAAGAAGATATTTTTTTAGTTCAGGCAGCCCTTTGCTATGAAAAACAATATGGCTGATAATGTTCCATATTATATCGCTATATCAAACCAAATAAAGGTTCTTTTCATCTATATCCCGCACTCATATTTCATTATCCACATGTAATGTGAAACACGTAGGTTGTGACGTCCTCCAGCCTTGTACAGCGTTCAAAGACGAATGAACGACTTGGCTTTGTAAAGCAATATCATTCGTCAGTAAATTTACCAATGATGTGGAATTCCTGGGGGAATAACTTCGCTCTTGCACGGGTCTTTAACAAGAGATAAGTGAGTTATGTTCGCATCTCGTCTTTGAGAATGGCCCCATGTGAATTTCATGTTGAAAGATTGAAATGATAATACATTTATAGCTCCGTTTACTCTTCCCTCATTAGGAACGCGGTTTCTACCAGTGTATGATGAATTAAGCATCCCACATGACCAGCATATTAAGCTACTAACACACAGTAGTTATGTACCAACAAAGCAAGCTCGACTTAACTCAATAGAGTAAGATGACTACAGTATAGACTACACTATAGTATAGAAGAGTAGTAGGGGTGAAATATTACGTAATATTAGGTCTTCAATTTTCCGACAGTATGGTACCATATTTCCTGTACGGTTGCCTAAGTCAACCTCAAATATCGGTAGTTCTTGTTTACTTCGCAGTCGAGGAACTTAAGGAATTTGTAAGTAAATACATGTAGAGCAGGCTTGAGAGTCCCACGCTGAGAAATATCAATAGCCCTTTCAATACACAACACGGTTCACTACGAATAGTTTACTGAGCAACATGTAAGGTATAAGGGCAGCGAACTTTCGTACGAGGAATAAAAATTATCGGTAGTCTTTTGCAATCGGCTAAAAACATGATAATTGACAGACAGAAGTAGATATCGGCAATTTTGTCAGAAAATTAGGATTAGGATCACTAGGATTGGATACGTTTATTAAAAAAAGGTAAGAAGGAAAAAGTATGGTATAATTTGATAAATGCAGGTACTTTACTTTACATTATGTTCACGTCTAGTTCAACCAATAATAAAAAAACGAGTAAAACCTGGAATAAGAAAACTTTTTGGATTTGGATTTTAGTGTGAATACTGGACTAGTGTGGTTAAAAGGGATGTGGGTAATCACAGAGACAATACAAAATTAGTTAATTCCTTGTTTTTCGTTTTACTTGAGGGTTTAGGTCGATATTAGAGTGTGCATTTTTCGATACCTCACTCACTCACTATCATTCAAGTAGTTAATTTTATAGTACTTTTGAGGTAAAAACATTGACTTATTGGCAAGCATAGACGGTGTACTTGGTCTGATTACTGAAAGGTACTACTGCCAGTATGTATCATATGTAAATATTCCCCCACAATCGACTAATATGATATTTAGAAAAATTATATCAATCATACTAACTATTTGCTGAAAGATAACATGGATTTACGAACTGTAACAACAGTGACCGACGCTACGCTCGTAATTTCCTCGAATGATTGATAACGGCCATTATGTGGTTTTTAGAATATTAGCTATGTCAACAGTCGCAAATTTACGATGTGGAGAAATTACAGACGAGTTCTCATTCAACAGTGTTAGCAGAGTCATAAAATTCTATTGTCAAAGTAATTCATTAAAGTCTCATTACTGTCAAGAGTTTCAGTTTTCGAGACTGTTTAGTTAGACCTTAACAATGCTCTTGGGAAATCGCTGAGAGGAACCGGAAGTGAACTTCAACGATTGATGGTACTTATAACGCACAAAAATTATCGATGTGGGCACTAACTAATTAATTTCTTAAAACCGAGATATTTGAAATATGTGAAATATGTGATTTTCATAAGATATAATCACTGTGGTTCAGTGCAAGATTAAATGAATTGTTTCTTTCACTGAAAAGTACCATATTTAGGAGAGCTAAAAACTAATTGTTGCTTCCCTCGCAGTAATATACACCATGTGTACAGATGAAACCGCACATCTCGTTAATTAAATAAATACTGTACAATAGAATCAGAGATATCTCTCTACGGCCGAGATTTGTTGAATGGATCCACACTGCGGCCCTTCTATTTTGGAGTGGAACACTTCAATTTGATAACTCTATTGTTCCGTGCGAACGTTGGGAATAATAAATCTATACAATTTCGTGCTTCCCTGCGCTAGTTCCTAAACAAGGAGTTATTTTAGAAACTTTCTATGGCGCTCTAGCATAGTCTCAAGCCCGATAGTTAATAGATGTATTTGCAGCCCAGTTTTTACAAGCCTGGGTTAGATCAACAAGTTATCGATCGAAAGACAAACAGAATATTTCCCATATATCTAAAGGAAAAGGGATTCGATAACTGACAATATATCGCAATTTCAAAATCCGATGTCGTCCGATAGAACGTCAGTGTATTATTGTTTTTGTAAGGCCTGTTGTAGCGCAAATGTTTGTAAGCATAACGAATGAATCCGAATGTAAAGAAAAACGGACGGGACAACGATACTACGCGCAGTGTATTGTATGTACATCATTTACAACGGATCAACATTCCAGTGGTTGGGAGTCATCGCCCGGTAAATAAGATTAAAACTACAACAGGGGCAGAACGAAGATATGAAGAGTTGAGGAGTATTATTAGTACATAGTTTTCGTTTACTGAATTGCACGAGCATTACAGAAGGTAGATTTTATAAACTACTGTACTGTATATTAGAAGTAGCAGACGACATAGTACGCCTTGTTTGGCTGATTGCGGTGAAACAACTATGTCCCAGGGACATAAGAAACAGATGAGAATTACTGTTTAGTGTCGGTTTTGCTTACTGAATCGAATAAGCACTACTGGAGGTTGATTTTATTTGACTACTGTATAATAGAAATGACAGACGCAACTGTTTGATTGTTTGCGGCGCGTTATTATTTGTCCTCCCTTATCGTAATGCATCTACTGAGCTAGCTAAATGAGGTAAGCTGGAGTTTTGGATGTCATAGAATCTATTTCCTACAATATTATGTCAGCTGGGTTCGTGTTATCGTCGAACTACATTACAGAATTCGTATTAAAATCGGGTTAATCTCATTCGATTAATTAAGAGGAAGTTTAGCATCGAAAAGTATCACTAATGAGAATAATAGGAGTCGTACGAGATCACAGTCAGTACCATAGGATTAACTGTGTTCGGGCCACTTACTATAGCTTCAATAACAGGTATCCAAAGCAAGTTTAATGAAGCTAAGCATGTACAGTAATGATGTATTATGATATACTACTAATAACGCTTTAATTACCTACCAAATCGTGGCAATAAATAGCGCGCTAATTTCAGATTTAATGCAGACGATATTATGCCTATCTTCCAGTGAGCCAAGGTAGAGAACGGTTATATATATTACAGTAGAGCGTAGTTACATTCAAGTACTGTGTAGTAAACAGCAGCTCTCTTTCTTAGAGAGCGTCACTCCAAAACCAGTGGTGAGTATATTACAGTAACTTATAATTTTTTGAAATCGTTCCACATGGAGTGTTATTCAAAAGCTTAATATACGGTAGATGCTATTGGAAAAGGAGTCGAGGATTTCAGGGTTACTAATTTTACAAGAGCACGCTTTAGCTTTCATAATGATCGTACACGAAGTAGGATAGTAAAGGTAGGTGTGACTGGATACTAGGCGTGGTACAAAGGCAGGTCAGTTGTTGACAGTAGTACGGTGAGTCTACACTTAACGTCGTGGATAGATTGTTGGAAAATGCGACTTTATGATAAACGAAACCAATTTTACCATTGGCCTAATGATAGAAATAGTGCACGTTTGGCGCTCAGTGCAGTAATTGTGTCAAACGAAGGAGTAAATTGTGCAGTGCAGGGCAAATATAGTACGTATCAAGTATTACCGCCACTTAACTCAAAGCTAACCAAACAATAACAAACATGGCGCGCTAGTAGTAGCACTAGCTGAGCGCTTTCGTACGACATTGCTTTTGCCATATTTGTTTTCAACGGTACCGAAAGGTTGTTTTGATAGGTTGTTTTACATTAAATTATAGAAGAAACGCCAATAGCCGTAATTATCGATTCGCTCGCATCTAACATATAGAGATCCCTGGTCTACGCAAAATGTTATACCTTACGACTGTAACTACCTATATATTACATATATACACAGAACTATATTATGAAGCTGGTGATTAGAATTATATAAAATCTTTCCCTCTTTACCCTAATGTCTATAAAATATGACACATAAATCCGTGTTGCATCAACGTATGTCTTGATATTGAATTGTACATTGCAGATAAAGTTAGGATCTATTTGCAAATAAGCCAACTAATATTCCAGTAACAACGTGTGTACAATGATAGCATTGTAAAAGATCACTAAGGCCATGTTAACTTTATCAGTTCCAAAATTTTGCGCGATATGCGTGAGGGAAAAACAGACGAACGGAAAGGCGAACACCACAACGAGCATTGCGCCTGCGAAAGCTAAAACGGACATACCATCAAGACACAAATACGGAAACTTACCAGCGAAGAGAAATGATGATTATTATACTCAGGTAATGCATGAACTTCTGAAAATTCTTGGCGTGTAGCAGTTCTGAAATAATAAAATGAAACGTCTTAGAAATCCATGTTATAATGCAACATTATTGAAGTTGGATATTGTACACAGGTCACAGAACCACACTGGCTCAGACGAGGGAACCTTAAGGAATCAGATGTAGTGTGCAAGCGTCACCTGGCTATTCTTATGCGTGGAGTAGATAGAGGTTGCGAAGGAGGATGTTGCTCTCCTCTTCATAGGGGTGCGAGGATAATTAGAACATCCAATATGAAGTCCATCCCCCCTGCTTGGAGGAATCGTTTTATGACTCATCCCAAGATAAAGGTGTGCACTTTAAATAGTTTTTGTGGGTGGAAGGAAGTGGTCGTGAATGCGACCCCAAGAAGGCATTCGCCTCTACCAATTGGAGTTGGCCTCTATCAAAATCATAAGCTTATGACAAATTACCCAACTATCACATAAAAGGGTTAGGGACTACTGCTTGTATGATTCATCTGGTCTATTTGACACAGTTAATTTGATAAGTAAGCGATTAAGTATTGCGTTGATTTTAATCAGGATGAAGATAAGTCTTTAATGATGCTTTGCTGGGACTGTTACAAAAAGCACATAGATCGAATGTCCAAATACGGGGACCCCATGGGACGATCCTTCGGTAACAAGAGCACTTTACAAAGATCCAACTCTCTTCATGATACCAGCGATGAGGGAAGCGTGCTGAAAGCTATGAAACGTTACAAGTCAATGGACAAACTTGACGGGGGACCACTGTCTGTCGCGTCGGAGCCCTTCAGTGGCAGCAGCTCCAACGTATCACCGCGGCACTCATCATCCACTCCTAACACTCCAAGGCTTGAAAAAACCAAAAGATTCTGGAAATCGTGTGATTTTCCTAGCTTGAATGGAAATGTTAATGGTTTGAAAGATTCTCGTTTGTCTCTATCTCTGTCACCTAGAGGAAATGAAGTTTCTCCCGAAAAGACCGAAACTAAGATGTCACTTACAGGAGAGATTCAGGTGTCTCCGTCCAATGAGAAAGAAACAAATGTGTCTTCTTTCAGAGAGTCAAAAACAAAGGTTTCTCTCACTATCGAGTCAGAAAGACAAGTGGCTCCTTCATTCCCAGTGTCACATTCTACAGAATCTGTAACGAAGGTGTCTCCCTCTGACATGCCTGAAATGAAATCATATTACCCTAATATGTCTTTATCCACTGTTACTCCTATTACAGAGCATGTCGAGTCTGAAATGCAGAAATTTCCTCCCACAGATCCAGAAATAAAATCGTCTCCTTCTAGGGAGCAGCCCACTTCATCTAGACGTACAGGAAGAGGAAGAAAGTCCTCCAAAGGCAGGAGAAGTCCATCGCCACCAAATAACTTCAGTCCAGTCCGTACGAACCTAGTTAGTCGCAGAAAGCATTCCCCCCATTCATCGAAATCACCTCTATCTCGCCCAAAAGATGTATTAGCATCCGATGCAGTGGCCCAGAGCAGCCCTGACTTAGTATTATCTACAAGGCTAAATATTACCCTTAATAAAGGAGACAGTGCTAGAGATCCGAGTCCGGATGCTCCTGTTCCCCCTGAAGGACTCTTTTCGTCTATTGCAAAAAGTAACCGCAACTACTACGACCTTTTTGATACTCAGATAAATGAATCATCTGAGACACAAGAAAAATCATTTCATGAACCTGTATTCCAGCAAAATCACATCGCTCCCGAAACATTGTTCCCACCAGAACAACAGTCAATCAATCCCATGGATGAAGGAACAAACTCAGAGAATCTTGAGGCCATCCAAGTGTGTGAGCTCCTAGATCTTTCTCCTTCTAAGGAACCAGATCAAGACAAAGAAATAGAACAGGCTTACAGTGAGGTCACATTTGACGGAAGCACGACAAGCGCGGATGAAATGGCGAAAATATTTGGTCATGAACTTGATGCTGATATGAATCTGAATCATATTCATAAGGAGGAGTCCCTAGCAGCATGGGTGAATGGAGAAAAATGTGACACTGATTCTGACTTTAAAGGGGAAGGGTCTGAAACGTCCGAAGAAGTCTTAGCATTGATCCATGACCACGACAGCAGCGGGAGCAGTATTAAAACCGGGGATACACAAATTACAGTTGATTCTATTGTAGAGCCATCTCCTTCTCCAGAACAAACTGAGGAAGATAAATTAAATGAGGTGGAAGTGAATGAAACCGGTGTCATTTTGGACCACAGCGATAATATACTATGGTCAGAGCAGACTGAATCTCATCTTGCAAAGGAAGAAGGGAAAGATTGCCAGAATCAGAATGAGGAACTGACTGAGGCATTTTCATCTTACAGCTTTAAAGATTCAGTCTTTCTTTCTCCAAAAAGAACACATGGGAAGTCAAATAACCCCAAATCTATAGCATATGCTTTTTCACCGCAATCGTTCAGACAACTCGAAGCGACACGACTAATGGTCCCCGAAGAGGCGGAGTTCGAAGGAAGTTCCCTCGAGTACGGTTTTGTTGATGTTGTCAGAGAATTTTCCCACCCGATGAGGAACGACGTATTAATCAAATTACCGAGCATCTCTCTTGGTGATGAGTCGAGAGCTCAGAGTTTTTCATTCGTGCGAGTCCCTGCGGAGGACGTCGAGATATTCCCTGATACAAGATCGTTCTTAGATGGAATGACGCAGTGCATTGGAACAGACATAGGCATGGCGAGTTCAGGTGAACGATAATTAATAAATGACGAGAGAGACATGAGTGTTATGTTCTAAGTAAGAATGAATAAAGAATTGTGCGCTGAGGCTGTTAGTGTTTTACTAGATGCCGCACGTAAACCCAATTTATTTTTATAAAGATATATACAACATTACAGGGGACTTGCAAATAGTCAAGGTGAACCTACAGAAGAACGAGAATGAGGAGGCTCACAGAACTAAGCAGTACGCCATTGATAGTCTCGTGGTTCGACGAGGACAAAGTTTTGAAATTGAACTGGAGCTGAATGAAAACTACATACAGAACAAGCAAAACATCATTTTGGAACTGATGTCAGGTACGAAAAAATAGAAACCAGAATAAAAAGTGAGATAACTATCAGGAAGAAGACCTCAGATATTATCTAGAACAATTCTGAATCATATGAACACATTGTCATCTTGATACGTGCATAAATTATTAATATTTTCTGCTTCCAAACCAAAAAGCAACATTTCAAGAATTGTTCGAAAACAACTTGCTTATGAGACCAGGCGCTGAAGCAAAGAACATTGCACGACTCAAACTGATTACCTGGCGATTTATTGAACAAGCTGCTGAACTAAATGCAATTTATATTTCAGGAGAACAACCACGTGTCAGTAACAACACTCACATCATTCTTCCATTGCATTCGACCGACACATCAAAAAATTACGGTTTAAACCACAGCATCACATGGTCCTTACGGATGATAAAATATAAGGACAATGTCATAACTTTGGCGGTCACGTCTCCGCCAACATGCCCTGTTGGATGCTATACATTTTATTTCCAGGTAAGATTCATATTAATGAATGCATGATAGGACAAAGGAAAATGTATGAACAGTGGTGGAAATGGGTTTTAGGAACTGCAAGGAATGGTAAATTGTGAAAATATTCTGGAAATAGAGGAATTCCTTCCCACTGCATTTTAAACCCCAGTGATTGGCTATGTATGCTTTTGCAGACGGAATCGAAAGGCAGGAGGTCCCGCTGGAGCATGGGGTCAGAGGATGAGTCGTTCATCGTTCTTTTTAACCCTTGGTGCATAGACGATGCCATGTTCATGAATAGTCAGGCGGATAGAAATGAATATGTTCTAATGGACACTGGATGCATCTATGCAGGAAATAAGCTCGACCATAACAGGCTGCCATGGATATATGGACAGGTAGAGAAGATTTTGTGTTTAACTTTATGGCTAGTGTTAGCCAATATCCAAGTAAAGTACAATGTACCCAATCACAACATTTTGTTTTTAACAGTATGAAGAAAACGTGTTAGAAGCATGTCTTCAACTATTAAACTCGTGTGACCTAGCTCACATGAAGAGAGGTGACCCAGTCACAGTAACCAACTCCATTGCCCGATACATTTCCCATTCAATTGCAGCTAAACCGGTCACAAAGTTTGAAGTTACTACTGAGGGAGTACATAGCAGTGTTGAGGTAATGTCTCGCTATTTGAAGACAGGAATATTGCTAGTAACAGATGACAATGTTGCTATCACTGCATTACTCGCAACAGGTATAGTTATTCAGGTTACTACCAGAAGTTAGTAAATATAATATAATATTTCACACACCTTGTATTGGTATTTTCCAGTATTCCGTTGTCTGGGAATTCCAGCAAGAACAGTGACATGCTTCGAGCATGCGGTACGCATGGATTTGCCGTTGACAGTGAACATGCATTTTAGCGAAGACGGACACTTGCTCGATTTCCTGAACACAGATTCAATATGGTAAGTTTTAGGTCTTAAAGTTAGGAATGATCGTAGGTTTCAAAATAGGTATTTTTGTGAATTTGGGCCATCAGGCCATCTTACACCTGGACGGATGCATGGATGAGCAGAGTAGATCTGCCTCCTGGCTTTGGTGGATGGCAAACAGTATTAGCATCAGGCCACAGCGGAGAAAGCATTGGACCAGTGCCCGTCTACGCCATAAAGAAAGGACACACATCCTATTGTGAAGGGGCGCAGACATTACTGATATCATTAAATGCAGACAAGGTAAGGACTGACTTATGCTCATATCTAGTTATTGTTATATTTTTATATTATTTATGTAAATCTGATGCAATTTTAGAAATACTGGATTGTGTCACAAGATGGCAGCATGAAAGAGATTAAAACGGTGAGAAATGCGGTCGGAACATGTTTGGTCACTAAAGCGCTGAATGGAGGGGAGCCGCAAGACATTACCAAGTTATACAAATTCTCTAAAAGTAAGAGATTTTGCTTATTATAGATGTATGTTACAAAAATCATTCACATTTGCTTCATAAGTAGTGTTAAAGCTTTTAAAATTAGTATGTGTACCTGGTGCCATAAGCAAAGCCAATTATTGGTCCCATTAACATCTGTTTATTTTGCTTACCTAGAAAATGACAGATTGACAGCATTTAATTACATTACAAACAACCTGGATAAGACATTTGCAAGTTATCGTCAATGTTTTAATTTCATAGGTATAGGGTAAAACGAACGAGTGAAACAATGATGAAGTCTGTTTATTATTGATTTATCTAGATCTGTGAGAAAGACACAGAATACGACCTGGCTTGTGACCCTGCTACAAAAAAAATGAAACAAATCATAATAGTAATTAATAGTTCCTACCTCTATCATTTCAATATCTGCAGATTCTGAAGAGAGCAAACTTGCGATCCACACGGCATACTTGCGCTGCGGTCTCCAAGACAACTATATGAAGCAGACTTCCAATGATCTTCAGATGACATTGTCAACCAGTCCGGATGTCGTCAAATACGGAAACAATGTTGATATTGTGTGCAATGTCGCTAATAATGGACACAGTGTAAAGCATTTAACCATACATATCAGTCCCATGGTACTGGCACAGGATGGATCCCCAGTTTTCAAGTTGCAGAGGGAGACCATTTTAGCTGAAGTTCTTGCCAGAGAAAGTAAGTTTTGCCTGGTAAAAGAGTGTTGTTTAATAAAAATAGGTCTGGATGCTTGAAAAACGTGATACCTTTTAATACGATAATTATATAGCGTTACTCAAGATATGCATATCTCACTGTTGCCCAAGGTCTACTACTAGTTATGTCTGTATCTAATGGATATCCTCAGTTTTCTTTGTTATTAGCCTTACCAAATATTTGGTAGCATGCAGCATGAAATTCTGTCCCAGGCAATTTCACTATTTTACGTCCCTACTTCAAGTTGTTTGCGGTATAAATATCAGAAAACTCAGTCGCAACTACGGCATAATCATACAAACAGCTAAAAACTTACATCTAACTAAACTGTATGTTCAACTACACTTACAGCCAAATACTCACCAATATATGATATTGTATTCTATAGATGTGGAGATTCCAGTGGCTATTAATCTGGCACCATGTCTCCACAAGCTGTTCCGCAAACACCATTTGAGCTTTTCAGCGTTCGCAATTGTAAAAGAAACTTCAGATTATCTCGTTTGCAGTCACCTTGCAAAAATAGAATACCCTGATGTTGAAATACAAGTAAGTATGATACTAGAAGCAAGACTACATTTACCAATCATGAACATATTTTTTCACATTATATTAGGTTCATGGTGAATTCAAAGTTGGTGGGGAAGTTACTGTGTCTGCAAAGATAAGGAATCCGCTACCATGCATTCTACGCAGTGCTAAAATATCATTTAGTGCTAATGGACTGACTCCAATAGAACTTGCTGTAAAGTCAGGGTAAGTATAAATAGGACTGGATCATATCATTATTGACATATTTTCTTCAGTACATACTCCTAATGTTTAATCCGATATATATATATATATATTACCATCAATATTCACCATTCTCACAGAAAAACAGTAGGCCCTTGGCAGACGTTCAAGTCGGAGCGAGTGTTTCGTTGCAACAGGGTGGGCAGGCACACCGTGGTCGCATTTTTCAAGTCGGATCACATGCGTGGGCCAGTCGGAGTCCAGGATATTGAAATTTCTTAAGATCGGCTCCATTTCATCTCTCGCTGTCAACAGATATTGTCGATTATGCTACACTGTACATTCAAACCTTACCTTTACACACACTGTGAAGATCCTATAAGTTTTAGAATACGTGAATATTAAATGACGTCTGTACTACCATAGTATAGTATCCTGTGATAAGCTATGTTCTTATACTATTTCTGTTCATTAAATATATAAAACTATGGTTGATGATTTGTTCTCTATAGGACTGAGTTCTGTGTCAGAAAATTAAATTGAAACTTGAATTTCATTCCTGCTTAACTACATCATCAGACTCAAGACTTTACCAAAGCCGTAAACTCCCACTAATACACTTAACAAGTTAAAGGCTTACCCACTGATCATCTATCAACAATTCAAAGCAGGATCTTGGATCCCTGATAACTTCATGGAAATTATCCCCAAAGAAAACCTTCCTTTCACTATAAATAGTTGCTGAAACAAATTTCATAACTTCAGAATAAAACGGTGTGGACATCAAGAACAAACAGACAGACATTCACGAACTGGTCTGCTTTTCCGATCTTTCAAAACATTTCACACTATTGTCAGATCGCTGTGATCATTTATGGTAAATAGGGTTAATATTGCAAGGAAGATAATTTGTTTATAAGATAATAATATAATTATAATAATCCTGTGATTAATCCCATGCAAAATGATAATCTAATATCAAAATCAGAGACTTGTATGTATCATATAGCGCAATTATCCATGCAAGTTTTAAATTATAGTTTTGCCTTAGAAAACCTAGATATGCTGAAAGGCTGTAATGGATAAGGCGGCTGCAACCCCAGAGCCAAATTTGCCAAGATGCGACCGACGACGGGGGATGTTTTGAATCCATGTCCTGTTTGATAATGAAAGATTGTATTGTAATCAAAATTGTAACATATTGTAATTAAATAGAACTCTATACTGACTATGCTATTTTCTGCTCAAGAAGTTACATGAATTTTAATGTATCGTGCATGACTTCTGATTTCCGAGAATTCTCCTTGGAGAGGATTCTCAAGAAGACGTTATTTCCGTAAATTGGAAAAGACAGCTTATTGTTGTAGTCAAAAACTACTTTCACCTGAAAATCCAGCACCAATTATCACATTCTTGTGCTTGGGATGATGATCCAAAATGAACCTATCATCTGGAGTAATCTTTTATGAATAAATTAGACCAGATTACAAATCGAATTTAAGCTATTAAAAGAATCGATGGTCAGATATCGTGCATGTAGTAAAGCATGACAGATAATTAATGAATCACAAACCCTTACCGATTCCTACAGCACCAAACAGGTAAATGCCAGAATATACATGACTAAGGATAGTCCTGGGTATGCCCAGATGGTGATGGCCATGGCCATTTTTATTATATGCTGCATTTATTCGTTTATTTGACAAACTTAACTACACAAGCGATCTCTGACAACCGTAAAATAAATAGCAGTTTTCTTACAGAGTAAATGCAAGTCTCTTCGATGGCTGGTGCAGAAGCGTTAACGTCAGGGAAGTTGCAAGCGACTTGTTCTTTTATCCAATAAGTTAACTTCTCTTGTTCTTTCTTCGAATCTACGGAAAGGAAATCACGTTTGTTTGGATCGCAAGGCACATCAGAGTGAAAGCAAATCTGTAAATGTATTTTCGGTAAAATATGAATATGGTAAGTCATCGCAACCCTTCTAGGTTGTCCCTAAACAGGAGAAACTACAATCCTCTAACATTTAATTCTTATTCGTGTCACATGAACCAGATCTTTACAAATGCTTTTCCAGCAAATGTTATTATTTTGAGGTGAAAACTATAGATGTATTCAAATAAAGTTACATGAGGTCTCCATATTTGCGATGGTATTTGACTCGTCAAACACGCACTGATCAATATGCGATATTGCCGGCATAAGCAAAATGGTTGGAAACAAAGGTACAGAAATTTCCAGCCACTAAGGAGATTTTGGTGAGTTATAATTTAGTTATATCGATCCAATGTTTTATTCGCATCCGTACCTTAATTAGTCCTGGGTATTCGTATGAAGGTATGGAGTAGTAGTGCGTTCGTCCACCGTAACAAACAGTAGCAGGGAAACCATTATCGAGAGAGTACTTTGACCCAGTCAGGTCGGTCCAATAATGCACAGTCGCTTTGGCAGGCTTAATAAAATCAACTGCATAGTAAAACCATCAAGGACAAACCATCTTTAGAAAAGTTTATTTCAAACCTGTATAGGTAGCTGAAGATCAACAGTTTTTAGAAGTTTGTTTACATAAGGGCCACAAGTAAGAATGACTGATTTGCTCCTGTAGGATCGTTTAGTCGTGATCACTTCAACTTCCGTATCACTTATTGGACGAATGGAATTAACGCCTTCACAGTCGTTTAGGATGCCGCCGCACTTCTTGAACATGCTCTGAAAGCATGTGAAAAAGGAGTCAGACATAAGAGACAGTACCACAAGCTTTACTACAAAAAGGAATAACAGCATAAAACCAACAGGATACAAAATATCAAGAATGAATTGTGCAAACTATTTTGTATAAAATAATGACTAAATAGTCAAAATATTCCACTTTCAAATTAACATATTACAAACACTAACCCGAACCCAATTAAAAATTCACAATACTCATGGAAATGCACGGCATTTTATACTTAAATATGAAAACTAGACCCTGAACTGTATATCTAGACTAGGGGTCGACAACCTGCGGTCTCTAAGCTTTCTCATGTGGCTTTAGTTTAGACAGTAGTTTAAGTTTAGTTAGACATTAAAGATATTCTTGAAACTCAGAATACATTTTCCTCATGGTTAAAATCATCAAGTAATGTTACTGCTGCTACTTTTGTGATTGCCCAAGAAATTGCATTTCATGGAAAACCTTTTTCAGATGGAGAATACTTAAAAGAATGTTTTTTACATATCTGAGCATCTTTCTAGAGATTTTCAAAACGAAAGTTATATTATTTCAGTTACACTGGATGCATATTCAATGAAGTATACCATGATATTTTTTCCAAAAGGTTGTCGACCCCTGATCTAGACGGTGGGTCTGTGGATGTCATTGAAGAGAGGTACCTGTTCAATAAAATAGGGGAAATTAATCCTACTATCCTACCTGTACTGCAAGCAGACAGGCATCAGCACTGAGAATCCCAGCTTCGTTGTCAACAAACGTCTTGTGGTTGGATCCGTAACGAAGTCCCGGGAATCGCTGGGGTATCTTATCGACAGGGATGACTTCGTGATTGCCTCCAAGTTTTTCCAGGTTGTTCAATGTATTAAAAAATGATTCAGGACATTTGTCCATATTGAACGCATACACCAATGGAATATTTCTGAATAAACAAAACAATGAATGAATGAATGAATGATGACAAACCATAACAAATTTTAGTTTTAAATAAACAAGTTTAACTTGAGCAAGGTTTTTTGAATCTGGTTTTCCAATTCTCTCCAATGTCTGTAAGCTTCCGGCATGAGTCAGAAACATTCTTTAAAGGCATAAGCAAAACGAATGATCCTCGACTGACCATGAGAGCTTCCTCTTGTATGTGGGAAGGGAAACTACAAGTATATAATAAGTGGTCTTTCATTAAAAATCTTCATAGTATGGTGATTCCAGCAAGTTTGAGTTATTAATTCTATTGATATTCCATCCTAATTCAAATATATATTAGAGAAAGCCTGTTTATTTATTCGTTTGCTATATACAACTAAACATGTGGACCGATTTGAACCAAATTTGGTGCAGCAGTTAAGGTTATTTTCTGAAAACTCTCCAAGAACCACCAAGGGTATGTGAGCCACAGTAAGAAATACTGGTTAGAAAAAATGAGCCACACCTCCAAAGACAAGTCACCTTACTTTAGCTTTAGCCTAACTTGCAATGCTTTATTCAAAACTTACAAATTTAGGAATTGCAATACATACCTGTTCAAGTAAAATCACCTTTACACCACTTTTTACTAATTGATAAGCGGTCCAAAGGCCTACTATACCCGCGCCAACAACTATCACTTCAGCATCCATGTTCACGTTTGCTGCAAACTTACCGTTCTGCAAATGCGAGACCGCGTTCATTCTGGCAGGAGAGAGTTCCGTAAACACAATCCCGGATACCAATTATTAACCCGTTGATCGCAACAAAAATATACAGATAAAACAAAGAGATTTGAGCGGATATTCAATACAACGCTGATTCCTCGTAAATATAAAGTTTTTAAATTCCACTCGGTATTACGAAAACCGAAATTATATAATTATTACCAAGCTAAATGACTGAAGCAGGGCGATGTGCGACATTTTGGTATATTTACTCGATGTTATGTACGTTCCGATCTCCGCGATAAGTTTTGAAAATAAATCAGTGTCACCTTACTGCCATTCTGTATCCGAAACTACACATTCTTCACAGTTGTTGTTTTTACTAGAAATGATTCAGCTAATCAATGTAATTACTTTTCAAGACTTCCGTGACACGAAAATATAAAAGAATTTATCATTTGAGCAACGTCCTTCGCCCTTTACCCTTTGATCTACCTAATTTATATTTACAGTACAGGTGTGTCAACCAATCTAGTATTCAACATATTTTTTGAAAAAAAGGCCCAACCCCTCAGTGTTTTAGGTTTCAGCTTGAGCCATACCATATATAAACATATAAAACAAATAAACAATGTACAAAATTAAAGCGAAAAGGCAAAGTTGTGCAATGAAAATTTAAAATAAAAAACGATACAATGTTTAAAATTACGGCAGATCTCTGTGGCATTGACGACATTTCACGTTCAACAAATCAGTTCCCAAGTATATTTTTCAACTTTGGAATAATGGGGAGAAGATTCCTGAAAACGTGACTTATTAAACCACAGAAAACAATAACTACAACAAGTTTATCGCCTCAAAATGACTACCTACAAGATTCTAACCAATAGTGTTTGACCACTAGAGTCGGTATTAATACTTATAATATATATTCTAATAAAGGGAACGATACCACTAGAAGAATGGATTCAACATGGATTCAACAAGCATTCAGAAGACTTTATATTGTAATTTGATAAAAAAGCACAGTGTATCTCCATGCTGCACATTTAACAGTATAATCCCCTATTCATAAGGTATCCGTTCGCCTTTAGTTTGTTCTCAATTCACAATCTTCGCCGTAGTAAGGCGACTGGCATATGCACTTGCACTCCCTCCCTCGAGAAATAACTATGAATTTGCCACCATTTTTACATTGACCCCCAATGCATTTTTCAGAATCGAATTTTACGAACAATTCTTGTAGAGATTTGTCTAAATTTCTACGTATAGAAAACTCGTCCGCCAGTTCCGAGATTGGCGACAGTTTGAAATCAAACACGGTCGGGTTAATCGGTACCGTGTCAGCCCAGCTCTTGTACACCGATTTTCCTGCATCCTTTCCCACGTATGACAGAGCAGAAGCTTCGAAGGAATAGCCACCGTGGACGGTTACCATAGATTCCGTTGCTGTTTTGATCAAATTGTTCACGTTAATACCTGTATTGTCTCGCATAGAGCAATAAGTAGGGATGTGCGTCGTATTAATCCCGTTAACTAATCTTTTGTAAGCTTCTAATTCGAAACAACGGTCCCCGGTACGGGATAAGCTTCCTGTCTTTCTCAGATCATCAGATTTAAACTGGTAAAGAACTTCGTATGTGCCTCCGATAGAACCCTCCGTAAAGTAATGTGTTCCGAACTCGTTCAAAAACTGCGAATAGATCGCGCCGTCGTAATATTTCGGGAGATTCTGCAATCTTTCATTGAAATAATGAGCCAGTTTCAATTGACTTCTCCTGACCTTGAAATGTCCTACTTGGATTTTGCTCTCTACCTTAACGTAATTATAGTCGTCCTCTACGTTCGAGTCTATGACTTTCTTCCAGGATTTCTCGTCAGTCATGGCGGCCTCAGAACCTAAGCTCATTAGAGTGGGTATGGAAGGTTGGGCGTCTATTCTGAATTCGAAGTCTTTGGTTTTCGTGTCACTCATGGCCATGGTGTCCGTGAACAAATAAGATCTAAGGGTCGTCTCCACTTTAACCTGAGTTCTGTAAATCTGAAGGTTGTATGGTTTCCTGTAATATTTCTGCAGCTCTCCAACCATGACGGTTTCACACAGGCCTCCGTATTTTTGATTATCCAGTATCTGGCCACTGACCACGCCTCTGATGATGTCAAAACCGGCGCCCATGATGTTAGCATTCGGCAACGCAATGTAGTTGTATCCCGGGCAGGATTTCCTGATTTCTGAATCAGTGCAGTTCCATTCGTCAGACCTATCTCGGCAATCGTTGTCTCCATTACATCGCAACCTATCTTCAAAACATTCGTCGAGACTCAGGCAAAACGTTTTACCCGCAGTATCGCAGTCTACGGGGTCGTTGCATAAAGAATTCCTGTTTATGCAAGAGTCAACATTATAGTCGCTGCCTTCACACAGCTCACCTCCAAACATGGCTGGGTGTTCGACGGTTCTAACGCGAGACCGACGACCGTGACATGGGTCGCAGTAAGTCCAACTGGACCAGGATCCCCAAAAGCAGTCGATTGCACATGCGTACCGAGGACATTCCTCAATCTCGTTTAGGTGTGGGCTGTAGCAAGACCACCTGCTGTAGCCGTACGGGTATTGTAGAACCTCCCGCACTCTTGTTTTAACTCCTCCGTGACATCCTCCGTCGCAGACTGTCCAGGATGACCATTGAGTAACCTGAAGGAGATAAAAAAATGTTATTGTGATATTGTAATCATTGAAGAAATATGATAGCCCAATTGCAAGAATCTTGAGTAGAGAAAGGTGAAATTTACAGGACCTGAATAGGAATGGAAAGTAATAGATATATCTATACCAAATATATAGTAGGTCTTCGGCCATACCAATACATACTCGGCCATTACATACAGCGTAGCGTTCAAAGATCCATAATAACTTATCAACGATCTGAGAGCAATATGAACTACCAATAAACCGCATCGAGCGCCTCATCAATACCACGTGTGAAAAAGGTTATTCCAGATTTCTCAACAATTGACTCTATCGAGTTGTTTTGGAACTGACGTCATGATTATTTTTTCTACTACCATTTTTCATACATTTATATGTATATGAGTTTTCACTCTTGTCTGAATATAAAACTAATACAGCGGTACAGCGGTACAGCGATTTATCGTGCTATAGCTATTGTATATAAATTATTTAAAATCCTCCACGTCTTTGCAATATCATTTTTATAGCGATATGACGTGTATGTGACATTGTAATTGCCGGGCATTGTGCATCTGACTATAGGCAGTAATGTAACCCTCGGGGAAGCATTACGTTCAGCAGTGAATAGGATCATACTTAATGATAGCCTACTTGCTTAATAGACCGTATTAGAACAGAGTTTGATTCTTCCAGGTGACAGGATATACCACTTGAGTGAAATAGCATCTAAAATGTCTATAATCTCATCTACTTTAATAATAATCAACGTTAGAGAAAGATAAAAGTGAGGTAAAGATAGGGAGACTATAAACATAGTCGGATTAAGCACAGCTGATGCTACGCGGGTTCAGTGTCCATTGATCCTCTCATTGCTTAACTAACGATGGATGGAAATGAGGCAATAATTGTTAAGTTATTATGTAATCAATGTTCGAAAGGTAGCGTCGAATTACCAAGAATATATAGTACTGTAAATCAAGTAGTAGTCAAGTGAAATTAACTATAGTACAGGCACTTCTCATTTACATGGCTGTCAACACTATTACTACATCCTACACTTACGACAGTTTGCGTACCCCTGCTAACACTTCGCCAGCTGTACTAGAACGGCGACTAGGATAGTGACAGTATCATCAAATCTCCGCGTCCCTTTTGTCGTTAGCCAAGTTAGTATTCACTGTATCGATCGCAAGCCGTTCCCAAATTATTAAACTTTACTTCTTTGAGATCCTTTGCAAGGTTGTAGGGACGATCGGTAAGTGATGACTTCATTTACTAGCCAATCGTCAAGTGAGGAGTGCCTGTATTCGATTCTAACTTAACGAAACAAACGCTTACCTCGCATTCTCTGCTGAATAACCACGCCTGCGATGACTGGACAAGTAGACATCCAAGTACAGTATAAATTGTCACAGTATATACCCTCATTTCGCTGACTGGATCTGGTTGGAACTATTGTGCAATAAAATATGTAATAAATGAATATTTATTCGACTAGGCGAATCTAATGTGGACTATCCCTTAGGTGGTATTATAATTAAGATGCATATCTTCTTTCTTTGCACTTTAATGGTTACCCTGGGGCGCAATTAATTAATTATGTCCATATGTTTTATAATATGCGTAATAAATAAGGGCGATGGTATTGTGAAACACTTTACATTCCAGAAATGGATTTTTTCTAGTAAAAGTGAGCAAGTAATTGCATGCGTTACATATACACACAGACAGATTTCAAATGAAAGAAGCCTCGGAAATCAAAATCTTCTAGGAGCCCTTTACATATGGTGTATAGTGTATACTGTATAGTATAAATTGTTTCTCATTCATTTCCCCTCCCTTCATCAGAAGGTAAGATATAATATGCGTTTATTGTAATAAATAATCAATAATAACAGTATAATGCACTTTTGTAAAGCAAATAGTTCTAAATGATTTGGATACTGTATATATGAATCACCTATTATCACTTTCCTCTTTAGTGGGTATAAAATAGTTTTCATCCCATCAAACCAGTCATGCAAAACGATTGACCTCTGACCTCGTCAGCTGTCATTTCTCTAGCAACTGTTGCTGCTTTCGATTGGATACAGCAGTGGGAATAATTGTTTTGTTTCTCAACAGTTCTGATTTCCCCCCTTCTAGTTCAGTTCCCATCATTCCCCCATATTTTCCCTTAAGATTTCAGTTTAAATCAATGCTGTATCTTTAAATGTGAAGTAAAAATGAGACGGTGTTTGATGAGGAATCATTTCCGGAACACCTCTCGGCTTATTATTTATCTTATTTTAACCGTTCTCTTTTCGCTCATGGTCATTCAATGGAAATTCCATACTTTCACCAACGCAATGTCTGTCGACAGAATAGCGAAAAACTTTGGAGGTATGATGATTTTTTGAACATAACATTGTTAGAAAATCTCGTGTCGTCATTTCAAATAATTTCGTAATTATCAACCAAGGAACTGGGTCAGTCAACGAAAATCCACCAAGTCCTGTTCACAATTCAATGAGCTATCAGGACAAAAGAAAAATGGTTTGATTTTTGGTTTTGTTTACAATTATGGTCTTGGATTATCACACATTATTTCATGTCACTGTCCATGTATTGCATTGTCTTAATTTCGTTTGCCTGTGCAAAGATTAGACATTTTTTATGATACCAGTACGATAAAATATTGCACCTTGATTTTAAATGAACTTGAAATATTTTACTTCCAATAAATAGGATTTTTTTTAATGATAATCTTGTACTTCTGAGTGAAAAAAATGTGATTTAGGCTGCGCTCACAACATATATTTTAATTCAAAAGACTGTTATTAGAATTTAATATTTTTCTGTGTGCAGACCATTGAGAGCCTGAGCCATCAAATTAGTGATCTTCAGCAAATGTTGCAAAAGAAAACAGAGCTCTTAGACAGAGTTAAAAGTATGCCTGAGGTGAGCAATATGTATTTATATCAGAATGTTTTTTATTAGTATTTTACATTTTAGCATACACAATAATTATTAATATGTCTTATACTATTTTATTGTGATAGGATACACCACATGATTTGGATGAAGTCAAATTGACTGATTTGAGGGTTGAAACAGATGCAGAAAAGGTGGCTTATTTTCTCAAGAAGCAGGTATGATCGCCTAAAGCTCCAAGTATATGGAGGTATATCAGGTCCTAAAATAGCAAAATATGAAATGAATGATATAAAATAAATAGTATTTGACCTGCTCTAGTAAAAACACACTATACTCTATCTCATATTACAAAAAACATTGAAAGGTTCGATTCAATTTGATATTACATTAGGTGAACAGCTCTGACCTGCTCGGCCCTCACGGATTTAGAAACGAATATGAAGTTACCCCATTCACAGTGTTCACACGGTAAGAACAAACTCCTTTCCTGTATTGTATCCATATATCCAAGGTTTTTATGTTATTCAATAACCTTAACTATTTGTTTATATCTTGTATATATCTATTTGACGAAAATTCAAATTGGGAAAGCGATTGAGAATAACAAAAATGCTGAAGTATTACTGACCTAATTCTGATATAATTTCTCTGTCTAGAAATTCACTGTATCAGCTGGAGCTTGGCCTTAGTCGTCACCCAGAGCTGGCCATGGCCTTCCATAGGGACAGACACGCCGACGTTAAAGAGGCAATCGATGCCGGGATTGAGATCTTGAATAAGGACATATCTGACAAAAGCAAAAAGTATTTGTTGCATGATTTCATTGAAGGTATGTAGATTATACATTGAAAAGTTTATACTCCAAACTATTGTTATATTCAAAGAAAGATCTCTGAAAACAAGATGTGCTGGACACGTAAAATTCGTCAGATTTAATGATATAGCTCTTAAAAATGGAAAACGACTCTCTTGCATTTATCAACTTCAATTATATAATAATCAGGACTTTATTATTTGTAGGACAATACCGTTTACAGCAGGGAGCTGGCATGCACTACGAATTAACCTACCAGCATCTGGTAGGGGGATTTATTTTATGTTTATCTCAACATCACCTTAGACAAAGTAACAAAACTTCTTGCCACAAATACAGAGTTTATATGAGCAAATGTATCAATGTTAATAGAATTGGTATTGGATACACTAGGTTAAAGTACCTTATCTTTTTATTTGATCTCTCATACAGGGCTCCACAAGAGCTGATCTGCAAACCGTCAGTCTGTTTCGACCCTTTGGTCCAATCCATGCCGTGGGCATTACGAAGCGAGACCCTAGTGAAGTCATTTATTTCATTATGCCGTTACAAGGCAGAGTTGATTCATTTAGGTAAAGAAAGAATTAATATGGTCCTGGTCCTTTTCTATTTCAATACATAATATATAAGCCCATCATTATAGGGTGTATAAACAGTTTCTTTTTTACTCTAATTGTTGCAGGACTTTTATGGACAATTTCAAGAAGTACGCTATTCATGGTGATGGCAACGTCCATCTCACAGTAGTATGTTATGGCCAGCAACTTAGTCAAGACGTGAGCGAAATTCTCAAGGGAGTCGAGCAAGAGAATGGCTTCAAATCGTATCAGATCATTCCTGGAGTGGGAAATTTTGCAAGGGGTAGAGGTAGTACAATTGTTACGAATTAAAATCTGGTACGGGTCAAAAGGATTGTTTAAAGTTAACAGCTCGAATCTTCATTCACGGACAGCACTTCAGGACGGCACGAAAGCTCTTCCCGAAAAGAACGTGCTCATGTTTTTCTGTGATGTCGACATTTCGTTCATGAAGCAGTTCCTCACGCAATGTAGAACACAGACTTTGCCTGGTAATAGAATATCATACCAGGTGAACAGTGCAATTTATAAACATATAGTATATATATATATAACAACCAACAGGTCGACGAGTCTTTTATCCAGTGGTATTCAGTCTCTATAATCCAGAGATTGTCTATGAAGGGAAGACTGTCCCGTCGATGCACGACCAACAAATCATCAAAAACCAGTTCGGATTTTGGAGGGATTTTGGGTTCGGAATGACATGCCAATACAAGGACGACTTTAATAAAATAGGTAGTGACCTTCAAAAACCATTTTTTATCTATAGTTGATTAATATTATAATTTATTGAATGTTGATAATAAAATCGGGGCGTTTTTACAAAGACTCAAAAGTTACATTTATTGTTTCTACAAGGTTTATAGCATAGATAACTGCATTACCATTTGGCATGAAACATCATTGATTTAATTTATGTCAAACAAAGCTATGAAGAAAGGGGTGAATGCTGAATGGAGCTATTTTATTCCTGCATGAATAAATTTAAAAAGTCATGTTTGGATGCCCGGTACATTAATAAATAATACCAACAACACTTACGATTGAATGCCTTGTTTTGACTCAGGTGGATTTGACTTGACAATCAAAGGTTGGGGCACCGAAGACGTCCTTCTGTATCGAAGGTATGTCCGGTCTCCCCTTTTCCAAGTAATCCGTGCTCCTGTGTATTCGTTATTTCACCACTGGCACCCCAAGCACTGTGATAGTTCCTTGTCCTTAGGTAAGTAAAGGCTGTAATATTATACCAAGCTGAACAAGCCTATCAATACACCATATGTTATGAAAGTCAAAATCATATAATATCTAACATTTAACAAGTGAAAATGCAACCTACTTTAATATATACTTGATCCAGACCAATACAATGCTTGCTTGAAAACCAAATCCCTCACGGAGGGTTCGCAGATCCAGCTCGGCATGCTCTATCTCAAAGATAAAGAAAAGGACCCAAAGGAGTAACTCGTCCACTTACTTACTTGCTTGGAAGGTTTTTTGTACTGGGTCAAGGTCCAAGTCAGGTTGTTAAATACTAGAAATTTGTTTGGTGCAATAGAACGGTTTATTGTTTTGCTGTGTAGATTATTTATATTTCCCTTATTAATGCAAGCAGAGATTTCGAGTCTTCTAGAATGGATCTCTGGAATAGTATTCATGAAATTATATACCTTGAACAAACTATGGGCTGTAATTAGATAAGCCTCCGGAAGAGATTATTACAGTAGAAAAAGGACTACTATAAACCTTGTGGTTTTAGTTCCTTGAATGTTTTCATCTGATCATTCTTGGTGTTATTTACATTTGCCAATTGACATGAATTTCAAGAGATTCTTTTCAAACTACATTTATTGAAGAACGTTATTATATGTATTGATACGGTTTATCAGATTACCCGCGGAATATCAATTAGACCATGACATACGAACATGCTATGGCTATATTGTTGGCCAGTATTTTCAGCTTCAGAGTTAAAGCTAATTATTCTTTTCAGTTCCTTATTTTAAAGGGCAATATCACTGTTGCAATCTTGAGCTACGTTTCCCTTGAATATACAGCTGACCGATATTTCATATTGGGATAGGTTACATAATATAGAAAGATGTTGCAACATACTATGTAATTTAAAATTGCTATATTGATGATATAATCAATGCGACTCTTGTGAAAGGAGAGCCATACTTATACCAGAAATGATAATTGAATTTGCCATGTTGGTGCCATCTGACTTCAATCACTGTAAATTAACAGCTTGCCCTAGTATGCTAGAAGTGAATATATGCTTTTTATTTTGTTTATTCTGTCATTCCTCTTGCGTACCATCACCTCCAGTATATTATTTCTGCTTGCCCTTTGCCCAAAACTGTCCGTTACATGACTTAGATGAATGGGACCTCTTATGTAATTCAAATAGCTCTCCACTTTGTATGCAGAGAACAACATAAGTAATTATTCTAGTTGCAAAGTTAACAATTCACCTCCATAATATGTCAGTGTTAATAAGAAGTGACTTCACCACAATATACACATCTCAATCATGGAAGCTATTCAAGTGTCTGCGTATTACGCTTTTTGTGTTAATTTATGTTGCATTATTCTTATGGCCTTACTTTTATGCAAATTCATTTCAAAACTATTGTTGCCATGTCAATTTGTGATGTTTGTGTGACAAAATGCGGCTCGTATTTTCGATGTTACAATTTTCAATAAAGTGTAATTGGTTCGATTGAATTGGACGTGTCAACTTTGTGGTCAAATGTGCGAATGATATTGTACAAAAGATTTTGTGCCAAACTACTGACCTCAACCAACCTCTTGCAATAACTTTACCTATTCGAAGATACATCACTGAATATAGTCTAAATTACGGTTCCATCACAAAAACGAATTGATTTTTTTGATTTTCTATTTTTTTTCTTTTAGTAGCTTCCACACTACGTGTAAAACCATGTTGGAATCACAGAAGTGGTTAAGTCACAAAGCATTATTTCCAAGATGGGACAATAACCGCCATTGGTTGGTTTACAAACGCCTTCCTCTCCTGCCTCCCTTTCGTCTCGTGCTGTCTGATGGTATCGGTGTGACGTCCTCTGTTAAGTAGAAAATGAGTTCATTAGCTAAAATAAAAAATAACTGGAGTAATCTATACATTGGATATTTAGTGATTCAATAAAACAATGTCTCTCCCTATAGTGATGCCGGTCATGCACACGAAAAGCAAGCCGGCGACCGTCAAGGCAAGAATTGCTTTTGGTCGTATATTGACCACGCCCAACATGGGTCAGTCAGACATGGCTTCGATGAGGACCGTAAAAATATTATGATGGAAATGTCTTAAGAAATATAAATTACCTATTCTTCCAATCTTCATCCCAGCACGAGCAAGGGCTCTAAGGGCACTTTGCGCTCCAGGACCTGGCGTTTTAGTTTTTGTTCCGCCAGTGGCTCGCAATTTGACGTGTAAAGCGGTGATGCCAAGTTCTTTGCATCTGGTAAAAAAGATATCACTTATTACTTCAATTACATGACAAGGAAAATTAAGAAAATAGTGAAGTAGATATTAGTTGCGAGTTAAGTACCATAGCATAGTCTCCAAGTTATTCTTATTCTAGATTTATAATGTATGAATTTGCACTAGCTCAATCTTTAGCAATCAAGAGTGAAAATTCTGTTGTTTTTATCGCTGCAAAGAACAATCTTTCTACACAATTCCAAGTGTGAAAGGGAAGAGAAGCAGCTATATGTAGTATAGATCCATGCATACCTAACAGCCACATCTTGAGCAGCCAACATAGCAGCATACGGTGAAGCCTCGTCTCTGTCAGCCTTTACTTTCATTCCACCTGTGACCCTCACCATTGTTTCCCTATATAACATTTCAAAAATATGGTTAGTCAGTTACAATTGCTGTAATTCATTGCAAGTATTTCAGTATCTTACTTTCCAGAAAGATCTGTTACGTGAACAAACGTGTCGTTGAAAGATGCGTAAATGTGAGCGACTCCGAAAACATTTTCACCTTCAGCGACTTGTGGTCCGAGGATGACAACCTCTTCGACCTTAGTCTCGCGTGCTTTGCGAGGAGCCATCTTTATCTAATAAGACGATTACATATAATCAATTTAAACTAACATATCCCACTAGTTTTCGATTCAACCATGCTGACCTATTATAACAACCGCTGAACGTAACAACACTTTGTATTAAAAAAAAAATAAGTGTTTCAACGATACCATAACTCTTAATCGAGCTTTCTATATTCACTAGTAGAAAGTTTACTTCTACGATCAAATATTCGAGATGAATATCCCCGACATGAATAAGATTAGCCAAGATAAAGTCGACATGTCATAATCAACCGTACCTGGCTATCGCATCGAGTGAGAAAAGAGCGAGATGTTGAATGACGGTCAATCACCGACAAAACCGACGGCTGATCGTAGTCTATTTATGACGTAAGTAAATATTCGTAACGGACAGTGTGATTGGGAAAACTAAACTTTTTCTGATAAGAAAAGAATATTTCACGCTGTTGATAAGAATAATATTTGATAAACATTAACGAAAAATCTGCCAAGTTGACATACTTGTGCGTACATGTTTCAACTGAAACCATTCCCTCATTGCTAGACAATATCATGCATTTTAAGTTCCAACATACGACTATTCCTCCCTCTGATATTGGGACCCGAATCGGATTTCTATTCTTGAAAAATGCGACATGAAAATTACGTTGTACCGTAACAACAAAATTATCAGAATATATGTGCTCACTAGATTATTACAAGTCACCTAAACCTTTGACTTTAAATGTTTGCAACATCTAGTTAAGTCCCCTCATTCCTATAGTTTTCTTACCGGAAATATAACAGGTAAAAAGTCCCTACGGCCCATGGAAATGTCATTTTCTATGATATATGAGGGTACAGTATAGACCGGAGTCTATTCTTAACTAAAGTTAACCATTTTTATACATCTATTCCATACAAAACATTCTACATGATGCTTATGAAAGCGAAACTAGTGTGAATCAAAAGGTTGTAAGACATTACATTAGGTACAGTAAGGTACATTACAAGGCTAGATAATATTAAATCTAAGCTAAGAAATTATACCAATATCAATACTAAGATTGATAATACAAAGTCATAATAATATTGATAGAGACGATCAACAAAATAAGAAATCGTAAATGTGTGTGATGTAAGTATGTGAGTATCTTGTTTTGGTCAGTCAAGACCATTAGTGCAAGAATGGGAAATTTTTACAGCTAGACTAGGAAAGTGGCCATATCGAGTTCCGCCTCGAGCTCGTCAATGGTCGGGCGCCTCTTCTCTGTTCCGAAATACTTCTCCAGATCAAGCACTCTTACTGTGATAGCATCCACTCTCTTCATGAGTACATCTTCTGGGAAAGCTATGTAATCTGGACTGGCAAATGGTTTTTCCTCTATCATCCCATCTTTAGCCTTGTACTTATCTTAAAAATCAAAGAAGTAAATTATAGGGGATGAAGAGTATTCTAAAACTAAATGAATAACACGTACATAAAACCAACCATGACTTTAGTTTCACTGTCTTAGTACCAATATAGGGAGGACTACTGTTCTTTATGTACTAACCTTTTTGAGATTTGAGGATGGAGGGAGTCTTAAATCTCACTGCTGCTCTAACTTTGGTTTTCAAGAAATCTACCAATTCAAATTCGTTTTCTGTTTGTTGAGTATCAGCTCGTACCTGTAAGATAAATTATTTCTGTTAATTGTAAATGAGTCCTGGACGATAATTCGAAATATAAGGTATGAGGAATGCAAACTATGTATATTTACAAATGCACTCACTTAGAAACGGGAAATGGCTTAAACAGCAGAGTATGCTCGAGATGTAACGTCTTAATTTCAGTGATTTGATTACGATAATAAAGAACCTCATCACTCACTGTTTTGATGCTTTCATCCAAGATGACAATAAACATGTTGATGAGCAGAGTGGAGCAGACCAGGGTGAATGTGATGAAAAAAACAGGTCCGATCAACCTTTCCGCTTGCTTTAGTTCAGTGAAATCAAACTTGCCAAGCATCATAACGAACATCTGTTCGGCCTGTACAGAAAAATCAATACAGAACAGATGTCTTTATTTCCTTCAAAACCGATCAACCGGAAAGAAGCACTAGAGTAAAAACCTGGATGAACTTACCGTGAGTATGGCTGTACTGAAGGAATATATTTTCTGTTCGAACCATAGCCAGGAAAGAAATAGGAATGCCGTGAAGTAAAAGGAGAACATGCAGGTGAAATATAACAGCGGGACTCCAGAAATCTTCAGAGTTCTGGAGAGCATCTGAATACGTCTGTTGAAACGCAAGAGCCGGACAAAGCGAGCCACTGCGAAAAATACGATGAAGGCCAAGCTGAAGTGAAACACGTCGTTCCACAGAGCAACCAACTGGAAATTGACAAAAGTTTCTGGAAAGAAACAAGGAAGCTACTGTAAAGAATAAATAAAAGATATCTTGATTAAAAAATTATAAGATGACGACTGATTGGGAACCAGACAATTAGTATCCTAACTGCGACATTTTTGTACTGGTGCTCAAAGGTGTTGCTTCATTTTTGGGGGTTCGGGAGAAAAAATGCATGTAAGAAGATTTATTTGGGGGAAAAATCTATGTAAGTAATCTAGATCTTGATCTAGAAAATTTCCATGAAAGAAATAGTGAAAGAATAGGAATCAGTCTGTAGTAATATGACATAAACTCCACTGAATGGAACACAAAATAATACTGATGAAAATGAAAACCTTTGTCTTTGTCCATCTTGATTTTGTTCAGTACATAGCGTGCTTGAAAGAACCTCACGAAATAGAAAGCTACTGTGATAAGCGACAGTATCGATGTCAAGACTTCCACCGTGTTCCAAAAATCTTTGAAGTACTTCGTTTTAGTCAACATTATAGCATGAATGATCTAAAACAGTGACATAATCATTCAGATCTGCGAGTCACGGAGATTCTTGAGAAAAATGTCAACACTGCCAGTTTACTTACTTTGTATATCCTGTAAATTAGAATGACTATGAAAATCAGATAGATCGTTACAAGGATATATCCTTTGCCGTCTACGAATTCATAAAGTCTGATTGTTTGTATCGATTCATACGGTTCGAATCCACCATGTGCCGATCTCTCAAAGAGAAGGATCATCGTGCCAAATAAATTAATGTTGGCGTTGTAGACCTATATGAATGGTATGGTATATTAATGTATTTGATGGTATATAAGACCCATGGGGCTGGGATAGTGCTAAGGATGAGTAAGAAGGGTAGGCAAACAAGAGGAAGCTGATAGGTTGGTTGAGGGGAATGATCATTAGTAAGATGGTACGAATGAAAACAAATAATACAACACAACTCACAGTAAACTCCACAAATACAGCCTTTGTGTATCTGTCAACCCAGTCGTGCTGCTTTAGGTCTGCTAGAATTTTTTTAGTACTTTTAGCAGTGTTGCCTAGAACCGACACATAGCCTCCACCACTATACAAGTCCAAGCGACCATCGAATGGAATTCCGCCAAGATCTCTGTTGAATAAATAAGACTCTTCTCACAATTTTGTAATTCTATCTTTCATACTCTAAATCATAATTATCATATCAGTTAAATCACTTACACAAAGCTCTGATACATCCATGGTGTTGCCTTTTCAGATTCGTTTCTGACATAACGGTAATTGAAATTCCTCCAGAAAGGCCGGAAGTCACCGGACTCTTCGTTGGTTATGGAGTATTCATCAATGCAGTTGGAAACAATAAATTTCGCTTGATCTGGGACTTCACAACTTCCTAATAGTTGAAGGAGCATAGTTAAGGTAATGACTAGCCAAGAGATCAGATTTAAAAATAAAATGATATATCCAAATTAGATAACAAATCAATACCATTTGATGCTCGCATCTGCCTGAGACGAGCTGGGCCGACGACAAAGGTTTCTCGATTGCTGATGAATCTGCTTTCCGACCACTTCACTCTTTTGCCGTTGTACCAATCGGAAGCAAACAATCCTTCCGTCAAGCTGGTATCGCACCAGCTCCAAAAGTCATCAATTGTACGAACCTTGTAAAAACAGAATATCAACTAAAAAAAATGTTCAGCAATTTAGCAGTGAAGCAAAATACTGTATATACTTGGAAAAAAAAGAAGTTAGTAAATTAAAATTAGTAAAGTAAATAAGTCTTTTATTATTTCTGTAAAACGGACTTTACTATAAGCTTAGTTGATAACTTTTCAGATAAAAAAAAACTCGACTCATAGTCAAGTATATACGCTAAGTTTATTTAGCTTTTTAGTTTCAAATCGAACTTACATCTTTGAATGAAGGATCTCCTTCTGCAATGAAGATATTCTGCAGAGATCTATGGAAACCGAATGAATTTATGTCTTTTGTAGAATTGCTGGCAGTCAGAAGTAGTACTACGTAAAGAAGGTAAGAAACTATCTCATATGCCGCTGCCATCATTCTCTTTTTCTTCGTCATCTCGGCACGATAACGATTGAGGACTTTCTGAGAAGGAGGGACCATCTTCTGTTGCATGGTTTCATCTGACAAAATTGTTTAATTATTAAAAATTGATTGATTGATTGGAAATTCAATATATCTTACAGAGTCACTCACCGATATCCTCAGGAAATCTAAGAATAAACTGCTCTTGAGATTTCATCATGATCTGAATGTCCTCCACTACCGTATTGTCCACTTCATCGCCTTCCATCACAGCTTCTACGGTCTCCTGCGCCTTACTCGAAGCAAATTTTTTGACAAACAGAGTGAAGAGAACTCCAACAATAACGACCTGATGAAACGATGCAAAATATTGAAAAATCTTTTTATTACGTCACTGGTATGTAGATAATTCTCAAAACATTTACATAGAAAATTGTCAAACCTTCAGCGGCTGGATAATGAATACCGACTGCGTAAAGGAGAAAAATATAGATGTCAGCCAGGCATTGGATTTCGCCGCACCCCACATAATGCTGTACAGGAATACGACCCCTGCGCAAGCCAGAGACACCAGGATTACGATGACCCATGCAATGTAGAGGCACCAGTGTGGAAACATGAACCTTGAAACAATAGCCTGATCATACATTTTTCAGGTAAATCCAATGGTGTAGCAGTGAAAAATTATATGATTTTAATGTCACGCAACAATACATACCACCAAAATAACTACAAGCTAATTCAGTAAATAAAATGAGAAAAACCGAAATTGTTCTACTTTGTTTTCATTTCCAACTGCTCCAGACTTCTCTCTTCTGCGCGTTCATTTTGAATAATGTTGCCCAGCGACATGGTCGACATGGCATTTCGCAATGATTGATTGATACCAGCTAATTTCTGTTTTTTTGGTGACAACCTGCGGAAAATCTAAAAAGTCCTCATTCAGTTAGATATTTTATAGGATCTAGTATTCAAGATCACCAATTTGATGTCAGTAAACTTATTCAAACCTGAACAAGAAGAATATTAATAGGTAGCACGATGAACGATGATTGTACGCTTATCATGATCTGCTGTACAGAAATTGTGATTGGACCTAAAGAGATTCAAAAGAAATTGAATAAACTTCAGAGGAATCTTAGACATGACATCTATATTTATGTAAATTAATCAGGAGTATTACCAGAATTGGACTGCATCGAGGATATATGCGGTACATAAAACTATTTTAAACAAATTTAATAATAGCCAGATGTCTACAATCACTTCACCTATCTCAAGCAGCCCTTGCTGGTCCGAGTTCTCTTCTTCACTGCCATAGAACATGGCACTTGTGAGCATGGTGCAAAAAAGAAGACATATTGCGCAAGACAATCGCTGAACACGAGTAAACTGACTCTTGGTGGGGCGAGAGAACACTACATGGATAGATTTCATTCACAGTTATCATAATTACAACACAACACTTATAACATCCATGACAGTTGACCGTTTTGAACACTTACATGAAAACCAGAGATGCCCATCGCTGAAATCTTTCTGGGTCGAGAGAGAAAACAGTGTTGTGAAGCGTTTCATTTCCTCGTCCCCGGCGACAAGCATCACCCTTTCGACGGCGCCATCTGATTCGTCGACAGCCAGCCAATCGTCGCAGAGGAAGTGAGATCTATGTGTAAATTGGGTAAAAAATTGTATAACAGTTACCATATATACTTACTATACTGTACTACTATATTTGGAATAAAATAAAGGCCTAAGTATGCCTGCGATGCCAAATACACTCCACTTATATATATTAAGTCATACTGATGTCAGCTAAGATGACTGGAAATTATAAAATGAATCAATCTAATCTTAGATTCATTTTGTTACAAATGAAGCTCCCCACATGGTATTCAGGGTCCTATCGATATTGAGATGGTATTGCTATAGTCACGAGACGAGATATGACGAGATAATAATGATGATGGACCCAAGAGGTTACTGTAAACTCATTGAAGGTCACCATAACCGGTGAAGCAACCCTGTCGTTGGTGGTACCCTATTAATCAGCTGGGTCGACTATGAGCTAGTAGGTAGCTCAAGGACAGAAAGAATGATCATAAATTGACTCACTTCTTGTTCGTCTGTAGATCAGTTATCATTACGCTGTCTAAATACCAGGATGCCGTTTCGCCCTGACCACTGTTGTCATGCCAGATCCGGAGATAGGATAATGGTCCCAGACATCTTTCACAAGACATAATTACTTTGCAAATGCTTCCTTTTTCCAGTTTCTGCATACATATTATGAATTGTAAAATTTATGATATACCGTTTACAATCAATTATATAGGAGCAGAGAGAAGATTTTCAGAATAACTCCTTTGCACAATTGAGAATTCAAATATAAAAAACTGGTGTAAATAAATTTGCACCAATATCTCATAAAAAATTATACTAACCATATTATCACATGTGGACAAGTGCCTGACAGGTGTGTCGAAGTTTTCACCTCCGACAACC
>QRAM01000343.1:5192-29981 GCA_013436055.1 Halocynthia roretzi
GAAAAATGAAAGTAAATGGGCGTATGTTTTCGGTGACAACACAAATATTGAATAGTGAAAGTTGTTTTAGGAACGAACCAGACTTCCGGATTACATTTCATGGAAGTCTTGTAGTTGGTGACTCATGATTATTATTTTGTGACACGAGGAGTTTCTATAGCACTCGTTTTACAATACTTGAGTAAGGTATTTGAGTTGGGTTTACTGAGGTATAAACTCGAAGAGAATGAAATATTATTTGGCGATTTTCTGAAGCAAATCTCTCATTCATGGATAGGGATGTACAATATGAATTTAGAACCTTGAAATTTGAATGCCACACTATTCTGAAATTCGTAGTTGAATTATTCAAGAATTAGGGTTGAACAATTTGAGTACCATTCATATATAATCCCTAACGGGATGCATAATTATCGCAAGTAGTGACTTCTCCAAGGTCATGTCTTATGGATGTCGGCTATTTATATCAATACAATAATTATCGATACAATAAAGTTTTTTACCAGAACTAAGAGGCTTAGGAATAGTAATATGGGTGAGGTCGTGGTTGAACTTTAGATAAATGGATTGTGTTGGACATATCCCATTAGAAGAATAAATCACTTATAAGGTATCAGATACTTTATTAGAATTTCATTGGAGCAACGGTGTAACAAGCAAGACTTGTACCAATACCGAACTAATTAATAGTAATAGTAATAAAGACAGCATGTTACAAAGAGAAAATAATATTTAAATATGAGAGAAATTCAGGCCTGGGTTGTTATATTTGTCAAGTTTCCCATCGTAAGGTCGGTATTAGGAACGGCTAGTTTATAATTGGAAGCATAACTTGTGACGTCCTTGGAAGAATTCAATACGCTAGTATTTGGAAGAATTGGGATGTGTGTGAATTGTATAATAGATGAATTGGCGGATGTAGGAGGGCAGGAATTTACATGCTTCGTTCCAGCCATCATAACAAATTGAGCATTGTTTTTCTCGCTGCCCACATTACTTGCAATCCGTCCGACTCCGCCGGTCTCGTCAGATCTCTTTCCGTTGCTACTAGCGCTGGAAGAGGATGCATATATACCGACGTCGGGATATTTGTCGAAGAGGGCTTGTTGGGCGGCTATATATCTTTTTCTTCTGTTCATCTTGTATATCGCTATTCGTTCCTCTTCTTCCTCGCCCGTTTTACCGGAAGCCGGGAATCTACCAGAGATGGAGATGGTACCCAGCTGGGTATTTAACGACGGCGAATACGCGACCCATCTGAGACTTTCGTTGACTGCTGTATTCAGTTTATCGTCGGAACCAAATTCCGAAACAGCCTGGTTCGATGTTGTTCCAGGAGAACATGAGCAAGCAGACTTGGATTTTTGCGGACTACTGTCACCTGTAGTTCAAAGGGTCAAATTACAAAAGCTTGGTAAGCTACGTCCTAAGATTATAGGCGCTGCCTTCAACTAAGCCTCAAGAAGATCTCATCTCTTTCTTATCTAACTAACGAGAAATATGAGTATAATCACACTAAACCCTGGTTGTAACGGACTAATAGAGAAATAAGGTAGTCCGTAATAACCAACAGTTCGCAATAACAAGATGATACGTGTACAGCACATCAAATTGAAAAACCAACAACCAATAAAAGACACAATATAAACAAAATGTAAGAAATGTGTTGACGGGCAGTGCTTAACTAAATCGTGTTTTTCACGGCTCGCCGTTTTCAGGCATAGTTGTGGGAAATACTGGGACGCTCTGCAAACTCAAAAGCGTGACGCTGGGAAGCTGACTACCGTACGCGGAGCGCCTTCGTTATAACTGACTCGTCTGGTGAAGACAATACGGTAACGGTTGTAATAATCCGTTATATCCCAAATCCATTGTTATGGCGCCCGCTGTTACTAGGGTTTACTATATACCATTACATAATGCATTGCAATACAGTCCATCGTTAATCGGAATAAGAGTTCCTTGTATGATAGCTTTTGCCATATTATATGCGCGACGTTATACAATACTAAAACCAATCGCTTAACAAGTGAAAATGTAAGTGACTTTCCAATTAGAACCACTAACCAAAACCATTGGCATATGAGGAAAATAACAGCACCAGAATAATCAAATATAAATAAATATTAACCAATTCATATACTTTTTTATATCATTTGATTTTATTCATTATATAGTTTTGAATGCAGGTTAAATACCCGCCATTTTTCTTGAATACTATTATCCCTCAAACTCACGATCAGCTGTAACTGTCGGACTAAATCGCTCTCTTGAGTAAACATGTAATAATAAACATACAATTCATGTAGGGTCATATGATGGCTCAACTTCAATGTAACGAACAAAAGCAACTAAAATACTATGATTCATCGACAGCAAACATATTTCAGAAGAACTAGACTCTACGTACATTCAACCAAACACTGAACTAAGCACTTCATGACATAATACAATACTGCTAGGATTACATAAATTCTTGGTAACCTTTCGTCACGGAAATATTGGAGCCCCACAATGTAAAGGCCTGATTTATTACAACACCATTCCCTGTTTGGTCCTATATATGGTAGTTAATTTTGAAATAGAACACAACTTATATTGAATGGACGTAGAACAGGTATAGCGTTTCGTATTAACATTCTACTTAGATAAGCTGTGCTTTTAACTCGTGGAAATACATGGAACGCATATCAATTTTTCCTAATGTAATACAGAAAGCTCCCGCAAATTCAGACTCGAGTCGGTAACATATAACAAAAATATTTGAAATATGAAAATTTCTTGAGCGAAAACGCAGGCAACTTTAACAGAATGATTTATACCTTACTTACGAATATCGCTTAACCAAAGTTTCAACGTTTTATTTTTGTGACATTCCGATTACTTGACAACAATTGCGGAGTTTTCTCCCTTGTTAGTTAAAATAACCAATAACATAAGACGTTGTACTGGTAACCGAAACACCACACACTCATTATCCGCCCAATCGATCCACGTATTTTGTTGACTCTTATGACTTCAAAAAATCTTAGTTCCCTCCACGTTCACAGATACGACTAATATACCACCGTATAGTCAAAATAGCAAAGGATACGGGAATATAATTTTTATTATTGTAAATACCAAATTTCATACTTTAAATTACGAGTTTCTCCTGCAGCCTCGAGGCGGACCGTATACATCTTTAGTATTTCATAATTTTCGTCAGATGATAAGTGATTTTTGTCCCTTGCACTCTCTTGCCTCTATATGCGCTTGCGCAGTCTTACTCCACAACTGTATAACTGATTAGCCTTCATCTTGAATTTAGTGGTTTATCATGGAAAGCCAATTTATTGTCCAAACCCAACTGCAGTTAAACATTCCCTACTACTCAAATAACCGCGCTTATTGCTACATAGTCAGTGTTACGGAGGGATCTAAACAGCGCTACGCGACATATTATATTCGTTGTTACATGTGTATAGGGAAGGACACGAAATGTACTCTGATTCATATTCACGACACAGACATTGACACTAAACGATTTTAGTCGACGTGTATATATACATGTATTTTCATGACTCTCATGTCTTCACCTTACTTTGCTTCAATTGATGTAATTAAATAATAACCTTGAAACTTTAGTAAGAGCTACCTGAATACCTTTTTAGTTCTCTTTTGTACATAAGCATGTAAACCAGGGGTTCTTAAACTTTTTGGACTGCGCCCCCCTTACATCTTTAAGAAAAATTCACGCCACTGACATTGACCGCAGCAGTTCCCCACGGGTCGCAAAAATCGGTTTGCGGGCCGTACTCGGCTCGCGAGCCGCAGTTTGCACACCTCTTGGCTAAATAATTAGCGTAAGACTTCCATTCATTATTAAATAATAAGTAAAAATTTCAATTTTTTTTCGAAGCTTTTCTCTTATTGGCATTCAACGCCCTCCTGCAAATCTTACGCGCGCCCCCCAGTTTAAGAACCCCTGATGTAAACACTAATTAGTTTTTATTAACCGTTATTCAACTTCATCCCATGATTCGTTTCAACTAAATTCAAGATGTTTTAATCAAATATTAAGAAAATACAAACAAGAAATAACTAAATTGAAGTCGGATTATACCGTAGCGATAAACAAACACAATAAGAATAAAGAAACTTCAACAAGTACACTTCAATTTAACGGACTACTCGTAGACGTTCACCCCGTTAAACCACGGACATAATTGTAACAAGGTTACATTAGCTGCAAATTACATATCATGTCATTTCCTATACACATGTCACAACCAATATAATATGTCGCATAGCACTGTTTAGACCCCCTTCTTACAACACTACCTATGGAGCAATAGGCACTGGTTGTTTCAGTAGTAGAAAATGTTTAACTGCAGTTGAATTTCAATAATGAATTGGCTTCCCATAATAAACAACCAATTTCAAGATGATACACATATGTGGAGTCAGGCTGCACAGGCTCATATGGAGGCAAGAAAGGGCAAGGAACAATAATCACATTAATATCGAACGGAAATTACGCAGTTACCAAAAATATATATGGTTCGCTTCACTATCGTATGTGGTCTACCTCATTCTTGGGGGTTCAGCTGAGGGTTAAAATGTCTTTTTAAAGTTTAATTTCAATCAAATCAAATTTCAATCGAAACAAATCACCCCCAAAAAGCATGCTTAATGCAGTAACCAATATTCTGCGAAAATTTTCAACACAAACAATTCGGCACAATGTCCTAATTGCTATTTTGATTGCTCGAAATTCTACCGACCCATGTAAAAAATATTTTAAATGCCTTGGTTGACAGATTCGGCCTAGCATTTGAAATACATCAAATGGTTATGGTCTGGTTAACAGGGCTTCACATTCTAGAGGGAAAAATTTACTAGTCATAGTCTATACATTGTAAAAACAGTTGGGAAAGTTGGGAAAATATATATTGTTGAATAGTTACCAAATGTTATTAGTAATGAAGCATCGACTCAGAATGAACAATTTAGTTTTTGTAAATATTATTACAAGGATTTGCTTTAACTTTAAGCCTCCTTTCATATGAGACAGTCCCCTTCAGTATACCAGGGATCATGAATATCTGCCGTGATAGCTATAATAACTCTATTATGGCACCACCACTTTCTGAACACTTTCAATAAGGACTATAAAAAGAATGCACTTATACTGCCAACTACCATCAGTCAAACTCAAATAGAATTGTGCAACACACACACACACATACATTTGTTGTTATAACATACAATTACCAAGTTTTCCTGTTTCTCAAACTATTTACCAATAACTTTGTTTTGTTTGCAATGTAGTTTCAACCACCAGCACTGCTAGCTGAGAGCATAACATAAAGTAAACAGTGTGGGCAAATAGGATCGTAAATCCACTCCAGTAAAATACTTTTGCTGACTGATACGTAAGTTTATTTTACCATATGTACTCAAACAGTATAAAATGTTCGTGAATTTATTTTCAAATGTGTAGTTCATGGGATGTCAACGGGAAACAGACAATTATTTACATAATAGTCGATTTATACAATAGGTACGTCACCGATTTTACAACATTTCATTCTAGCATTGCACCGTATTAGCCAATATTCCATACCAACAGTAACAACCTTTGGCTCACTAATTATGCTTCTCCAGTATCTCGTTAAGCATCAGGGGCCGATTATTGAAAATGGCATCAAGGCATTTGACTAGAGTTGAGCAACTCGTGCAAAATGCATCTGAAAATTTTTAATTCTCTTATTTACATGTAGGTTGGTGGTTGGTTGGTTCAAAATACGTTTAAATATATTCAAATAATTAATCAAATATGTGGTTTCTACTTCGCGGAGTTTCCCCTATCGCGGGAGACTCTGGAACATACTAAGCGCGATAGGTGAGGGATTACCGTACATTGACGTTAATAATTCTAACTTTATTTTGAGTATGAATAATATAGAAGAGAATGAGATAATGCAGGAGCAGGGTGAGAAAAGAACGGAAGAATAGGACACACAGCAGCATCTGTGGTAACACAGTGAACAATTCTGACAGTAAGGGAAATTTAATTGTCTGCTTATAATATCGTTTCATATTAAGAGGTACTGTACCATCTGTTGCCAGGAAATTGGTGGTGCATCTATAGATGAGAACTGCGTATGACAATTATCCAACAATATTCCTATATGTTTTATTACTTCTCTGACTATAATTAGGTTCCTATGTTAGGCGACAGACAGTAACGGACAATAGACAGTCAACTTTCATTCATGTTGGCTCGTAATAATCACAAGGTGACAAGATATACATGGACCTTATACTTTCAAATAGAATATTATATTCCAACAACTCAACTCAATTTACTACACCCTGAAAGGCAGTGCGGTCATAAAATATACTCTCTACATAAACATCAGTCTGCATGAACTAACCCTAGCTATAATTACAAAATGATGAATAGTACCTGTTGAATCTGGACTTCCTCCTGCAGAGGCACTGGACGCGGAAGATCTTTTTCCTTTCCTTTTCTTTTTCTTCTTCTTTTTCAGCTTTTCGAGGGCACTCGAACTTATCACTTTCCTTTTAACTATTCCGATTGGTGTAGTTTCCATAGTTTGTGTCCAACAGCGAAATGCTGTTATCAAAACTGCACATTCTTAACCATTTTTGTACAACGTACAGACCAATCTATGAATAAGAAAAAATCTGTGAGCACTGTTCCCTATTAGGCTGTGAGCATGTAGCCCCTACACTTTTAGCAACCAGCGCATAAAGAATATCAATGTGTGCACAACAGGTTAGCTACCAAGTTCAAATATGGAATTTAATACTTTTGTCACGGTGATCAAATTTGCACAACAAAAGATTACCAGGGATATTCTAGCACCCATACTTCCAGTGAAAACCGTAGCATTTTAGTTTGTGAGAAAAGTCAACGAAAATCGTGATAACACGGTATCATACTCATCATACTAACAATTCAAGCCGCCTAAAAAGCGCAGCCGAATTTGTGGGAATATTAACAGTGATTGTTCGTACGTACGCTGAGGAACAGAGCCATGACAACGGATATATTTTTACGTTTTACCGCCACCTTGAGGAACTTGTCCAAGTATCCAGGGCTATCTTTGTCGTGATCCTAATGAATTAGTTAGGTCTCAGGAATGTGTGAACCGTGCGGTAGCACAGGGCACGCAACTAAGACTAGCATTGTCATGGATCGAAGACAATCTCGGAAACAGAAAAAAAGAAATCCACATTAAGTTTCCAAATTTGAATGGGACACGGATTAACATTTACCTTGGCAGAGATCACAAGGGAAAACCTGAAGCTCAGGAGAAAGATGTTTTTCGAGGTAATTGCAATAGCATAATTACAGCGGGAGTTCTAATAACTGCTGGGTCTACACGTTCTACAATCACAAACGTTGTCATGTACAAGCAATGCATGGTATTAAAGGTCCTGCATCCTGTAGCGCTTGGTTCTAGTTGTTCATTTTATTTACAATCCTGAATATCTGAAACAGTCCCTGCTCAAAGCTGTCACACACTGACTATGTAGTAATAAGCACCGTTTTTTTCATAGGTAGAAAATATTAAACTGCAGCTGGGTTCGGCAATTTGGCTTTTCATAATAAACTACCAACTCCAAGATGAGGTCTAATCAGTTTTACAAATGCAGAATCATGTAGCAGGTGCAAAAAGAGGCAAGAAATAGAAAATAATTATAATCACTTATCGTCTAACAGAGCATTATGAAGTATAAATAATACATCATGCACATCACTAACGCAATGATTTCAAGATAGATTTTTAGGAATGTCATCAAGGTAAAAGTGAATTGTAATAGTGCAACATACAACAGTTCTAGAAGTCATTTCAGCAACTGAACTGTTTCCTCCATTTTTCCAGTAATTCCAAGTTTATAACACTGCCTCCACATACAATAAGGGCAATATTTCTTGTGGTAGCTGGCAAAACACCATTCTGAATTAACTCTCGCAATTTTCCATTGTACATTACAGCAAGTGTTGCGGAACATGCGGGTTCAACAAGCATCCTCTCTTCAGCTAAAAATCAAGGAAAAATATAATATAATGGATAATAAAGATATAAAAGGGCATCCATTAGGTTTTAAAAATTAGTTTTTTGAATATACAGTGAACACCGCTTATTGCGGTCGCAGATAATGTTATCAATCAGGTATTGTTATCAATATCAATCGGTTATTATCATATTGATAGCCCCTAATGTTATCAGCTAGTTATCGTTACCAAATAAAGACTGTCCCAAAGCGATCATATTAATATATATGAAATACCTTGCATATTCTTGGTACCACTAGTCAGGTGTTTCAGTTCAACTGTCATATAAGCACCTTAGATAGGTATAAATTATATCCAAAACTTGCAAAAAAAATCAGCACACAGCATATTTCAAGAGCTATCTAAATTACTGCAAAATGAAGCTATTGTGACAGACTTAGTTTAGCCAAATCAAATATTGAGTTGCAATAATTTGCAGCAGCTCAAGTAGGATAAAAATTCAACAACTGGCTGCCTACTACGAATCAAACACCTCTTGACATTAACAGAAAGTGCACAGATCTTCCTGAAGAGATATAGAGATTATTATTATCATACCTAAAAACCGCACAATTCCTCCTACAGCGTCTCGGTCAGAAACTACACAAGACACAACCTTGTGGTTCTGCGTGGCTTCGAACGCAGCCTTTGCAACTGTTTTAGCACCCAAGGACTTGGCTATACTGAAAACAATATTGACAATCACTTATCACCATTATCACTATCTTATCTCCAAGGTCATCTCCACCTTGCAATATATATAGAACAAATAAAAATGAAATATATGTAGTAATGGATGCATATAGGTAACGGTCTAGGGTATTTCGTGGTGCATACTACACCCTAAGTACGACAGAGTAGAAATTTTCAAAGTAACATACACTGTCACTGGACCTTACATACAAGCTACTAAGGGACTGGGCTAATGACAGGGTATGCATAAGTTATTCGCTGATATATATTTTATTTATCCTACTGCGTGTATAAGAACACATGCAGCCATTGTAGCATGACTATATGCAAAAGATGAGTATACAGTCAATGCCAAATGATTTTGCTCTGTCAACAATCATGAATGAGTGATTTTACAATAATGTTAATGCTTTGTTAGGGGTAATCATCAAGGACGTAGTCTGCTCTCACATCCTCACTTCACATCGCTCAGTCCTTAACAAACTTTCATGGTACGTATTGTTGAATAATCATTCCATGACCACTTGCAAAGTCAAATCATTAGACTGTGACCATGAAACCATTCTTCCATAGAAGTGGCGTGTATTATAAAGTTATGATGTGTACATTATTTTCTATAACTTTGTATAACTATGTTCAGCAGACAGTGTATATATTTCCAATATCTCATAAGTACACCCAGCTACAACGAATAGTTGTTAGAGTCAAATAGTTAAATTCATACCTTGTGATTTCAGGTAAGGTAATTAAGTGACCTTTCTTCACAGACTGATGCAAACTGGAAGCACCTTCGGTTTCTACCGCTACCACAGGAATGTCATCCCATCGTACTTTTTTTAGTCCTTCTACAATGCCACATAATAGACCGCCTCCTCCAACAGAAACAACGATCACGTCTGGCTTTTCAACTTTGCTTTGCATTACATCGTCTTTGATTTCTTCGATTATCGTAGCGTTACCCTCCCATATATCGGGGTGATCGAACGGAGGGACATAGACGCAGCCCGGTTTTGCTGCTTCGGCAACAGCGCACTTATTGCACTCGTCCCAAGCCGTACCAGCAATTACTACTTTCGCGCCGTTATTTTCCAGTTTGCGAACAACAAACTTCGGTGTGGATTCTGGAGTATATATTTCAATAGGCTTTCCCAATTCACTAGCTGCATAAGCTGCAGCTAAACCAGCATTGCCTCCCGAAGAACAAACAAACTTAACCATCCCAGGAACAACAGATTTTCGGCACAGATTTCCGACTCCCCTAATTTTAAATGAGCCACTCGGTTGAATATTTTCTAACTTAACATAGGCGTTTAATTTTTCATTATCGGACAGAGATTGGCTTTTTTTATACGGTGTTTTAATGTGTAAAGTTTGATTCGCCATATTTTCATTACAGTAGTTGTCTTTATCTTGTTAAACACATGAATATGAAGTTGACCAATTATTCTAGCAGGTTGATAGTGGTCACTGATGTGTCGCGACACACCGTTTGGAAAGCACTGCTATAGAGTACCTGGGTTATCTTGGCCGCACTTTCTTTCTAAGGTACCTAGGATCGTTACAGGGAGGCTTAAATAAAACTGCTTATAATGCTCATTGTACCCAATAAATCATCCCAAAGAGTCTGTATGAGACGCTTATTAAAATAAACAACATTCTGTGAAAATTTCAGTTCCAAACAGTTTAGCTAAATTACGGAATCTCTAGTGAAACAGCCTACTGTTTACATTTGAAATCACTGTTGCGTTGCAAGGTGCAAGAACCAGTCGACCATAAATCAATGAACAACTACAATCGTATAATTTGTCTGAAATTATTTTCCTGATATTTACCAGTACGTTAAGTAACACACTGTACAAGTACGTAAGTACACTGAGCAAGAATCATGGCTACGGTAATAAACACTCAGAAAAAAATCAACGAATATATGAAGTTGCGGAAACGCACTGTCACGACCATCGGAAAAGTTGCTAAACGCAAGAAAGCAGAGAGAACTATAAAATTACCACTGAAATGCAGTACAGGTATGGATATTTAGATTTATTTTTTCATATAATTCAAATGATTTTTACGAATATAATTTGTCGTTTATTGTTCAGAAACACCTGTACCAGCGACACGTAGAAACAAAGAGAAAGACCTTGCTGAATTGCGAAAATTTGACTCAGATCCTCGTTTTGGTCCAAGTTTGGGTGAAAGATATTTCTTATGATTTGAATAGCTGTACTAAGATTCCAACCTCTAAAATGCATTTTACCCCATGGCAACTTTTTGAAGGTAAATTCATCCCCACCCTGATCTCTTAGAGATTTCTGTGTGTACGTTACGGAGGCGACATGCCAACGCAGAATGGAGAATATGTGTTTTTCCCCACCAGAATCGATTATTGCTATGACGTCACTCACATCGGTGATTTTTGTGATATACCATAACTTACCCCTAAACCCAAGTGAACTCTTATATTGGGGTGTGTAACCCACCCATACATGACAGATGTTCATGAATTGACTGTTAAGGTCAGGGGTATGATATTTGTTTGAATTGAGGGTTGGGGTAAGGGTTGTGTTTTGATTATTTAAACCCAATATAAAGTAGCATTTATAATTTTGCCCACATTAGTGCCTCGTATACTGCATATTTTCTATGATACTTCCAGACAATCAAAATACTATTTAATAGTGAATGTCACTGCAAAATATTATAACTGTTATTTAAAGTTTATTTTTTTGTTTTTGCCAAGTAATAATTTGTCTGTATTCCTGTGATATAACATAAAGCACCATTCTGTTTGTGAAAGTCGGCTCGGAAACGTATACATGGAAATTCCTTGAAAGTTTTGTTTCGTACCTGTCCTGATTTAATGAAATGAGATGTATTAAAAGAAGCATGTCATGGTACCCTCTATACATTTCGCCACTTGTAGTAAACGTTTTGAACAATTTAGTATATATGTTAAGATTGTAACCTCGTTTTGTTCAGGTAGTTCATGTAATTCCTAAAATTGAAGGGTTGAGGTCAGGTAAGAGCTAGAATTAGTATTAGGTCAAAATCTCCAACGAAAACGAGATTTTTATGAAATTACTGACATTTTTAAAGGAATTCCTGAAATCTTTGTTTTAGTCGGGTATTTCCAAATTTTTTCGGGTTAGAGCTAGATTCAGTGTTGGGTCGTAATCCCTGTCAAAAAAGGGTTTCCTTGAAATTATTAGGGAATTATCGGGAAGCCCTAGTTCATGATCTCACTGCAGCATATATCTGTATATGTGTATCTGTTACATTATTAATATTAAAAACTTCTTAATTGGGACCGCTGCTTAAGTGGTTCAAGGTATCCTAATGTGTCCAAATTAACTCTATTTTTATCTTTATCAACTTAGATGCATCACGTAGCGAAAGATGGTATAGAGCGGAAAAATTGGGTTTGAATCCTCCTCAACACATCAAGATCTTGATAGAATCATCCCCAGACAATATTCAGTACTCGCACTCACTGTGGCAGGACATTAAACTGCTGTGCGTACCGACAATCAATAAATCTTGAAGTTATCACCTTGCCAACAAACAAAAACAGTTGCGCTGCCATATCAGCTGAAATTTTTTTCACTTTTTTACTAGCAATTCACATGCTAATTTTGTTTTTGTATCATATTCATTTGTATTGTTCCCTTTTAAAAGTTATTACTAATTAGGTGTCAAAAAATTAGAAACTAACCATTTTGAGATTGTTTGGATATTTTTATTATTCTGCAGTTGTAAAGTTTGTATATAATTGTATGGTTTTATACTTTTGATGGCTATGTATAATGGTGGTTGTTGTTTTCATGGTTGTTTCCTGTTCTTCATGCTATGTAAAGTTTTCCTTCTAATAAATGTTCTTCTCACAGTAAGGCTATCAATGAAAATTTCAGTATTTCTGGAGATTCAGATATTGAAGCATAGTGGTTTTTACTTTACAATCAATGAATGATAATTGACCTTTGATGTAATAAAAGTTTTTACAAGAAAAAATTGCTGATTTACCTCTAGTATATTATACCGGCGTGACAGTGTTAGTACTGACATAGTACAGATCTTGTATTGTATATGGTATCAGTAAGCGACAGTACAGTTAGCATTTGACAAAGTGAGCATATTTTATAGAATGGCTGTTAACAGAATTAGTAACTTCGATACCGGTGATAAGACACTGCAGTAATCCTATCACATCACACAGTTGGCTATCACACAGTTTTGGGTGACAATGCCAACTATGCCTGGAATAGTAAATAATTAATTTCTCCGATTGTATTGATAGTACAGGAATGAAATTATATATTTATTAATTTCTGTTGTCTTGCAACATTTTGCAATAAAATTTAATTTTTGAAATTCGTAAAAAAAATATCCAAATCAAATATTATGCTAAATGTGCCCAATTTCTATCCCAGCCAATTTGAACCCTTTATAGTTGCCTTGTCAAACTGAAAATTTGTCAGAATCTTTTTAGGAATGTTATAAACATTCCTTGAAAGTTTCGTAATATTCTACAATCGATGACAATTTTTGTCTTGAAATACTGATATCAATCTTTTTCGACCCAAAATATATGTACTCCGTCTTTGGGCCACACAGGTCCACACAGTAAAGTTGTCAGAGTTAAACTTTGTCAAAATTTTCTTAACGATACAATAAACAATTCTTGAAAATTCTTCGAAAAAATTCGAGATGGCAAATCAAGATTATATGAACAGGCTTCGGCAGCAAGAATCTGAACAACTCAGGCAAGTACGAGTTGAAGCCAATCAACAGCGTATGGCTGCATTCCGGCAGCAGGAATCTGAACAACTGATTCTGGAGATTTCTTTCTGGAGATTTTTCTTCTACAAATTCCCCTTCAATTTACAGTAATAAATGATGGCACTTAAACGCCAGATTCAGAATATTGCGTGAACAGAGAAATTCGGGTCTAAACACACTGGAGACCAAAGAGAATCAAATCCCACTTGAGATTGCACAGGCACTGTAGCAACTATGTACTAATACGCACAAAGACTAACACACTATAGCGTACAAAATAAAATGATTTGGCTTGAAATTCGGAATAAAGGCCCAGATGCTTTGCGAAAAAAACGTTTGAAAAGATTAACATTTGTAAATAAAGTTTGCATTTCTCTTACACTTTTTTTCAATAGATCTACCAGGGCTAATTTACAGAAAACTCCTGTGTATTAATTTGAATCCTTTTTGTTCATATCAGTGGCGGAGAATGAAGAGACTATGTCTGTTGATTTGAGCTCTGCTAAACCCTTGGGCGAAAGCACAAAGGAAAAAGAAAAACCACATTGCAGTAGCGATCTGTCACCCGGAACGAACTGTACTCCGGGAGATGCACCATCATATGTTTGTCTGATTTTCAGCACTTCCTCCGAGGAATCTGATGCTTGCAATGCTGATTCAAAAGGTTAGTTCATTGTGAAACATGTTTACTGTGTGTGAAATGTGCACAGCTTAGAGAGAACAGTGACGATAAGGGTAGGTGTGAGGAACGGTTGTAGTGTTGATGTCGTTGTAACGGTCATAATTATGAGGAACAGACACTGTAAACCCGTTTCGTGTTTACAGTGGAACTCTCCCTCATGGAAACAATGAGGTTTTTGTTAAAGCCTGTGAGGCCAGCATTTAGAAGGCCTAACAGGATAATCCTGCTACAGGAGAGCACTTTGACAATGTGTTCTTAAATTTACATTAAGATGGTTGAGCCAAAGCCATTCAATACTTATATTTTCATTCCACATGCAGACAATCATAACTGCACACTATCTCTAATTACTCGCACAACTAATAACCATGAGAAACACAAGCGAGGTATAGGAGGGTATACTCTGGACTAGTCCAAAGTACAGTCGTCCCTCGCTATATCCTGTTTCACTTTTCACGGATTCACTACATCGCGGATTTTATAGGGGGGGGGGGGGTATGTATTTTAATGTAATATTGTATGTATTCTATTTCATGATTAATGCCGTGCCGTACAGTACTAGTATGTTTAAACGCTAAAAATTTAAATAACAGGTCTAACGATTATGGGAAAGGTTGATAAAGGTAAATGAGTGTGTGTGAATTATTTATAATGGTTTAAAATACGTTTAAATATATTCAAATTATTAAATAAATATTCTACTTCGCGGATTTTCACCTATTGCGGGAAGCTCTGGAACGTAATACCCGCAATAGGTGGGGAATTACTGTATACCCCGGGGTATAAACTGGGCTAGCCCAGAATATACCATGGTATACTCTGGTCAGGGGTATAGTCTGGGCTGTTGCACCGGCTCCAACTATTTTACTATTTTTCAAATTCCATTTTGTTTCTCAGTTTGCTCTGCTTCAATGGAGGAAGATTCTTGTTGCTTTGTGATTCAACCGCAGGAACAAGAGAAAAAGGAACAAGGGATATCTATCGATATGACATTGAAAGAATATTTCTTTGCTTCGACATTGAGTGGAAAAGCAAAGAAAATAAGGTAACAGAGAAATAAGAGCGATTATTGAGTTACTGAGTCAAGAGTCGGTAATAATGGCGGTACTAGTTTAATAGTGTTTCAAAAAATCAACTTTCAAAACATCGACATTACAATAGGCACTTAGAATTGAAATTGCAAAAATAAAATCAATATGAAATAAAAATCGAGGGTTAGTCATCAATCCACGACCCTGACCTGGCTGTATATTCTATATAGTGGTTATAATGCAGTAACTTCTTTGAAAGTCACTCAGTCACCCTTATGATGTTGCTCTTTTAACGATCGCTATTTGTCCTGGATACCGCATAAAATAGCTCCAAATAAGGTATAAGGTGAATAAGGTAACAGAAATTGTGAATCAGAGCAATCATTGAGTTACTGAGTCAGAGTCGGTAATAATGGCGGTATCAGTTTAGTAGTATTTCAGATAAAGCACCATCAAGCCACCGGTTTATTGAATTATTACCTGTTGCGTAAAACGTTAAGTCTAGCGTATTGCTTAATGGTAGATACATAACTGTATTAACAAAGGATCCTATAATAAGGGATACCGTCGGCCCGGCCAACAAAATAAGCAAGTTCGGAGCACCATCTTACTACACAACAAATCATCTTCGGAAAATTGTTTTATTTAAGCAAGAAAGATCAAATCATTTATAATATTTTTCATCAGAAATCAAGTGCTTTAGCATTCCTTTGTTCTTGGAAATCAGCTTGTGCATTTCATAAATTTCGGGAAATTTTTGTTTTCAATTTGGTGGTCCATCCACCGTATGCAAAAGATTGCACGACCCTGTAATAGCGATTCTCGATTTTGTGTTGCTTAGTTTAAACATTTATTTTCCCTTTTGCAGTAAGAAATATGTTTGTGCGAGCTGTTGCAAGAAATTCCCTAACAACATCAGGTTAGTGATATTAAAGTAACTAGCAGAGCCATTCGACCCTTGCCTGAGGTAAGCCTTGATACAATTTGCATTGGATATCTTTTTATATGTAGGGAGAATATTTTTTTCTGGGTGTTTGAGAGTTCCAGATATTTCAAAATAAAAAGGGTTTTACTGTACTTTCACCCTAGGATGGCAAACATTTACAAGTTATGAAGAAGGCAATCGTGGGCGAATTATACCCTTTCCCACAATCATTTGACCTGTCATTTAGAAAAAAATTGAAATTTTTAGCGCTTAAACATACTATTGCTGTACGGCACGGCATTTATCATGAAATAAAATACAGGTGGTGGTGGTGTTGCAGGATCTTCTGTTTCGGCCATGCTGAAGGCGTAGGTGGTGTAGGCGTAGATGTGGCGTCTTTTGTCTTTTTGGTTAAGATCATTGTTATGGGGAGTGGAGAGAGAAAATGATATGTATTATATTAAAACCCGCGACGTAGTGAACTGTGATATAGCGAGGGACGACTGTATAAGGAAAAAAGTTAAACGGGATATTATAATGAAATACAAAAAATTTCGACTTTTATAGACTTGGTGGATATTGCCTTCAACATCACATTAGCTTTTGTGAAAAGTAAGGGACTAGAAACTGTATAATCGTATTGGGAAAATCTGATAATAATCACATCGGGTATTGCTAATCATTGGTAAAATTCACTTCAATCCGCAAGTACAAGGGGAAATATTGGAGAGAGAAACTGCGCACTGCCATCAACACAGAAATAATAAGCCACTGGGTCATCGAATAATCAGTCATCGGCTAATTTGCTCATCGGTGCATCCTTAGTGAAACCAATGACTTGGTAACTTCATCAAACCACGACCTCAACCATAGCCTTGTTGCATAGTCATATCATGTAGTCAGGTATATCATAAGTCACTTTGAATTTCAACCCCTGAACTTGAACATTCAAATCTGAACTCTAAATTTCAACCCTTCACAACTCACCTTTTTTTGTAGATTCATGAATCATGTTCGTGATAAAGTCGTCAACCAATGGGAGAACAGTGAGAAGGATTTTAATACCTGTCAGCATTGTTATCGACGATTCGGATATCCGTTTCAACTTCAATGTCATATTGAGATTGTTCATACCTCCACTCCCTCAAACTGTTAGTAAGATCATGTACTTGGCCTACAGATAGCAACTGCTAAGTAAAACTTCCTTTATACTAGGATTCGCCTTACGAGGTATCCAAATTACAAGTATTTTGCTTCTTAATCTCATTAAACCACAGGACCCTGGATGTCACACCCCATATGTATCACACCACCTCTTCGATTCACAGGAATTCACTTAACGACTGAGAAATTACGAGAATTTTGCTCCTTAATCTCGTTAAGTTTGTAAGCATCAAATAATCCAGAAACTGTAGCTCATGGGCCTCAATCTGAGACCTGAAAAGTGTTTCGATACTGTTTATGACAAAGAATGATCCCTGTGAATTATTTTGTATAAAATAATGAATAAATAACCATAATAATCACGAAAAAATTTTAGCGCGTAACACCTCTTCTATTTATTTCTATTCATTATAAAACCATCTTTTTAACCATAACCAATGGGAATCTACTTGTGCACATCTATTGATATCCTACCCCTGATTTTTTATGCTTTTAATTAACATGTTCATTTATTCCAGGTACTTGTCTAATTTGTGAATTGAATTTCTGACCGTTCTCTGCTTCATCATATGAAGGACAGTCATGTCTATAATGAAATGCCATATACATGCAAGGCCTGTCCGTATCGTTCTTCGTTCTACAATGATGTCATGGCTCATTTCAGGTAACTGAATGAACTAAAATAGATGCTAAATAGATGTACAAATCTTCGGGTATAAGTACCAGAGTTTCCCATGAAAAGGCCTTTTTTATCATCCTTTTCGGATCAGTCTTCAGTTAACAATTACCTGAGACACCACTGTACTTAGGTTCATTCCCATATTCTAGAATTAATGTACAGTTGATCCTCATAGTACAAGTTTAATTCGTTCCAAGACCGGGCTCGTATAATGATTCACTCGTATTACAAAACGCGTTTTTCCATTGAAATTGATGGAAAACTAATTAATCCGTTCCAGGATCCAAAAACCACGCAAAATGCCTTTGTTAAAGTATTTTTGAACAGAAACGTACAGTTAAAATTAAAATAACAATACATATGTGTACATGTAATAAAAACATAAGAGATTATACAAGAAACGATTGTGCAGATCGTCGACGTCGTTCGTTTGTATTGCTGTGCCAAGTCCACTACACGCACTCCTTTCTTATGTTTTTTCTATTATTGCACTATTCACTTCTATTGTGATAAGCTTTTTCTTCTTGCCACTACTATCTTTAGAACTTACTTTTTTTGGACCCATGGTTAACACAAAATCAATCCAAATTATTGCACGAAACAAGAAATATTCACTAGCACAAAACGCTCGTGACGTTACCGCTACGAAATAAACACGTGAATCAAGCGAATGCAGACTGCGCTTGGTGAGTAAAGCGCGGTAAATTGAGCATGTGCTCTTTATTTCTTTTCTCTCTCTTTCGATACCAATCGACGAGTCAGCTAGAAACGCTATTAATTGACTCCTTTCACCTTGCCATTGTGTATGACGATCGCTCGTACTGTGAATCTGTACTCGTCTTATGAAACAAAAATATTCCCAAATGGCAGCTCGTATAGCGAGTTTCTCGTCTTATAAGTCGCTCGTAGTATGAGGATCCACTGTAAATATGTTTACTATCTCAACTCATAAGCCGTTTTGACTGACTGTAATTTTCTACCCAGGAAAAACTCATGTCTCTACAACCTTTCTCATGTGTCCATTTTGTCACACCGTGTATCCTCAATCGATGAAATTCCTTAAACATGTGATGCTGCATACAGTAAATACCTTTATCTTGACTTTTTTGCACTGATATACATAGGGAGAACTGACCATTCAGGAATATGGAAGTCCAGGCACCTTATTATCAATATTGAGTAGTGGAAGCTATAGCTACATGTTGTGGACTAATGTGCCGACTTAGTGGATGAAGATACCCGGGATGGGTGATGAAATACTGACGTAAGATTATGGGAGACATGCAATACAATGATATCATTTCCTAAACATGAGATTTAACGGTGGGAAATGTTACTGCATGAGACTTAGAGGAAAATTAGTAGTCAAGCTAGAGAAATGCTAGAGTGAATGTGAGGAGAGGTCTCATGATATGGTGAGACGAGGAGTGTGGAGAAAACTTGATAACTGTTCTGATAATAAGACCGACTATAAGGCAAAACATAGATGTGGAGAGGGTGGTTCAGTAGTAAACGCATCTCACAATCGAGAGGCTACGGTTTCGAATATCACCTGAGCCACTCCGTGTCCTTGAGCAAGGCACATTCACCAGTTCACAGTCGACCCAGCTGGTAAATAAGGTACGGGCAACGCCGGGGTCTCTACAGCGATGATGATTACTTCCAATTAGGTTATAGTAACCCCTTAGGTCCATTAGTGACTATAGGTAATACCATCCCACAAGCTCCCGAATAATATCTGGAAATATTTTTTTTTAATTGAAAAATCTTTTGAATTGTTTTTAAGAGAAAACGAGTCATATACAAACGTTGTCGTCTTCAGTCCGTAAACCACAAAGAAATGGCCACACATTTGCGAAATCATCACAAAGCAAAAAGACATGAAAATCTGCATGATTTCCAGGTATAACATTTGATTAATGTTGCTGTAACTTGGTCCAGGTTGGGAAGCCCTGCTGTATAGTCACTTGCCACACCTGAGTCACAATGTTGATTTAATACCATAAATGACAGTTATATTCTCAACATCATGATAGTGGTAGGGAAATAATGATCAGAAATATATATACAGTCAATATATATATACAGTATACCCTTGCTCTATCGCGGTTCCCTTATCGCGGATTCACTACATCGCGGATTTTATATATTATTGTATTGTATGCATTTTAATGTAATATTGTATGTATTTTACTACCGTACAGTACTAGTATGTTTAAGCGCTATAAGTTTAAAAAAATTAAATAACCGGTCAAATGGTTGTGGGAAAGGTTAATAAGGTGAATAAGACCGTGTGAATGATTTATAATAGTTCAAAATACGTTTGAATATATTCGAATAATTACTTGAATATGTAGTTTCTACTTTGCGGAGTTTCACGTATCGCGGGAGACTCTGAAACGCCCTAACAGCGATAGGTGAGGGATTACTGTACACTGAACAACATAATTCTTTCGATAATTCATTTAGATTGTTGTTCAAGTTTCTCTTGACCCACTTCCACCTGTTCGACCATCAATTGACAAAAAGATGGATAAAGTCCCGAATGTAAGTTTTTTTCTCCGTTTGTTACAATTTTTCAATCACCAAGCAGCATAAACGATCTGTTCCATGCGGCTGTTCGAGCTGAATTGTTCAGAGTCCGAATCAGTTATCCCTATTGGAAATAATGGAAAGTACATTAATCCGTTCCCAAACCCTAAATTTCATGCTGGTTTTAACGAAGTTTCAATTTTAATTACTCCTGCGGCAAATCACAATATCTTTAGTTAGCATTCAAAGTCTGGAACTTATGAAGTTTGTGGTTGTGTGAAGTACAAGGCATCGCTCTATATTGATAGCCTGACATTTAGCAGCACATAGCTGATGATATGTCTGAGTGGAAAGACACTCAAAAAAGTTGATGTTGCATAAATATATAAATCTCAAATTTCAGCGAAGAAGACGGAAAATGAAAATAAACAACCGGTTGTAAAATCTCCGCTCAAGATCTCACCGCCGACATCCAGTGATCAACCACACATCCACCCTGTTACAGCACGTGGTGTTAAACTCCCTGAATATATGTTGCCGGTGACAGTTGATCACAATATCAAGAAAATTAGGTGAGTTGACATTCTACGGGTAATGTGGTTCAGTCGCACATGTACCCATGTGGGGGGGGGGTAAGTTTCCTGTACTAGTTTAATAGTGGGTTCCAAAAATGGCTCCTAAGCACACATAGTGTGAATATCATTTTCAAAGCAACATTTTGAAATAAAAAAATAATAATAACTAACCCCTTAACCACAACCCATACATAACATGCAGAAGAAACTAACAGAACGCATATATAAGCTTAGGTACGTTTAGAGATGGGCCAGAAGAGTGGAGAAAACCTCTATAAATCCACTGACACCAACGCGGGAAGTTTAGAAGATAGGGAAAATACCCAGATGGAATTTTTTGCTTATTCATTGCACCATTGTTAATTCTTTTTTTTGAAGAAAAAAACATGAAGTAGTGGTAGTAAGAGGTAAAGGACTATGGAGTACGGACTCTCACAAAACGAATCTCTGATACTTATCACGCATTAATTCGGGCATAAATGTAATTCACGAAGCTTATTAATAAAAACAGCAACATAAAAACTTGTGGTATATTCATTTCATGCAATGCAGAGACTGAACCCAGCAGATAGATTTATGAGGTGCTTGAGCTTATGCAATGAGATCTCGAATGAATTGATCACAGATGTAGTTTCCTTAAATAAACCACAGGTAAAAGTATCATATGACTATTACTACAGCGTTTCGAACGTTACTTATCAATATCTAAAACACACACAGACCGGACAATATCTTAGAATAATTAGGATTCAACATTTGATATGAGTTTTATATCGGAGGGAAACAATTTTATCATCACCATTAAAATTTATTACCGAAGCTTGCAGCAAATATAGTTCTAGGATTTAAATAATGAAAGTAATTTTTAAATGATTACAAACTATCATGGGCCACTTTTTGTGTTCAGTGAGATCAAAAAATCTTATATATTTTAATATATATACTGTATGTGCTAATATATAGAAACAACACAACACAGCGTGTGAGTTATACACGGGTCAATGGTTGGGATAAGACTATTATCCACAAAAATAGTGTACGACTTACATTCAAATGTATTCCTTACTCAACAACCAGGTATCGTTTCAACGACATCAATCATTCATAGCACCAATCACATGTATTTGCTATTTATCCATTTATTTTTTCTAGAGGGTTGCTGCAAACTTTAGAAATCACTTTCAGAAACGATATAAAATGCTTCCACTACAAGTCCCTTTAGGACTTTCACGGTAACTGTCATTCGGTAAACAAATGTGTGGCTATTGACTAATAAAATGGACAATATTAAGTCTCGTGCATTTATAGCTGCAAGACACTCTAAAACACGCATTACTTTTCATCAAACCGCGAACCATACAATGACATTGATTGATCATAGAGCAAAAATCTTATAAATCATCTAGTATATGGAATATCCAATTGCTTTAATCTGTAAAATTTAAACTTCAAAATTCAGGCCAGAAATTTGTGAAAAATTCAAATAAATGCTCGACTTGCACTATAACCATATTGATTGAATATAACAATTGTGCTTGTGCTACGACTGGCATTGGACTGGGAAAGTTATGACTAACTTGGGACCTGAAATATGGCTTTGGCTCAACTAGGAAACTTTTAACGATGATTTAAGATTTAGTATCTTTTGGTAATTAATCTAAGATAGCTTTAAAAGTAATTTCGATTCCATGCTTATATTGTCATTTTCAACACATTTCTAATTATGACAGAGATGAAGATGAAGAAGTCTTCCTTGTCCTTAGTTCTTCTTTATTCCAAAAGCTACCAGGTGCAAAATTCCAGGTGCAAAATTACTCCCGCATCCTCTTCCCACACTTCCTGGAGATGCTCTCTAAATTTAGCAAGGCACACGTCACTCTGGTTCATTGATGATGATTTGTCGGCATACTTGCTCAGATATGCCTAGTAATAGGGATCAGCGCGAAGAAAGTCTTTGTAAGTGTCAAGGTCCTGATATTTCTTAACCAACCACACATTTTTCATCCAAACCTTATCCTTGTTTTTGATCCTGTCATAGATAGTTTTGTATTTTGCAGAGTATTTTGTATCTAGCAGGACTTTTGCAATCTTCCAGATATTCGGAATAAGCTTGTACGAACTGCTTTTCCGATATAACAGAAGGTTATTTTCTTTTGTCTGTAGGCACTAGTTCTAGCCAGCCAGGGAAGAATGTGTAAGCGACGACGCATCAATTTGGTTTTAATACCCTTTGACATTCCCTTTCAAACATTTCAATGTCAGGTGAATGGGCGGTGCCAGCGCAACTGACGAAGTCTATAGTCGCGTCCTCTACTGGGAAATAGCTTTCGTCGCCAACCTTAAAGGAAGTTATTATATCTTGTCGATACAATTCCTTTGCCGATTTAATCTGCTCTTCACTGATATCAAACCCCAGGATGAATTCAAAATACGGTGAAAATAGAACCGTGGATCGTCCGTTCCCGCCCCCTACATCGATCATTCGACCGTATTTGCCGTTTTCATTTTTTTCAACACCGTATTTGGGGAGAAACGACATCATTTTGCGAATGGCTTCCGGAGAATAGTTTGGAAAAAACTTTTCATACATCTCCACATAATCTTTCCTTTCGAATTTGTTAACTATGACTTTGGATTATTCCATTGTAGCTTTCGGAAAGATAATTCGGTTGAATAATGAAACTGTTTCGGTGTGTTGCAATTTTATCAAAGATGACTTTTGAACTCATGATGCAACGAGAACAGTTTTAAACAATCAACGGCATCCGTTCGGCAAACTGTGAACACGTTGTGCACGATAAATGTCGGTACGAACTGCATGTACGTATTGTGATGCGTTGGGTCCAACTATTTCTGTGTATTGCAAATCGCATATATATTTTAACTTTGTCGAAGATGACTTTTGAACCCGCAAGGCAACAGGAAACTATTTGTATTGAATAATGGCATCCTGCCGTCCAACTGTGCACGATAACTGTTCACACGAATGTACTGTAATACGTGGCGTCTTAAGAAGCTCGACTCGATCGGGATTGTGCCACGTTATAACCTTACAAAGACCACACATACAAACAATATTTAAAAAAACGACTTTATTGTTTCATATAATATATAGGATATATTATCTTGCACCCCTTGGATGACATCCTGAACGGTTAAATTGTTGCGTATGTGGTTTATATTGTTTATTGTTTTGGTTGCTATACGCTAACAAATACACTCTCGCTTATAGAGAGGACGACTCGTCCGCTCCTCGTCAGATAGGTTACGTAAAACAAATGTAATACGATGGTTAATATACACTCAATCGTATAGTATGATGAATCAATAACTCTTTGATTTCTCATATACAGTATTTATTACAATGTCGTACTGCCAAACACAATCTTTGACATATACAACTCAAGTCTCCACAAGTATTGACTTCACAATTGAATTATCACCCCCCCCCCCCCCCCCCCTTAATCACCAAGACAATTTATTACGATGCTACTTACAAGCTTTCAATTCTCCACTCTAATTACATGAAACGTTATTCAGTCCCTCAACAGTTTTTGTCTCTCCATATGTCACGCGACTCTACATTTTTCTCTGTAGCTTTCCCCCTTAGCTTATCTCTATATTCGATATGGAAACTCTAAACAATATTTTTCACCGT
>QRAM01000343.1:30020-103474 GCA_013436055.1 Halocynthia roretzi
CACTTAATCGTTCAATCGTTATCGTTGGTGTTTTTCATTTTATAATTATTTGTTATTCATCAAATTCTATTCCCTATAACATGATCGTTGATGACTTTGTCATAATACAATAGTGATTTCAGTACTTGTGGAGATTTGAATTGTATATGTCAAAGATTGTGTTTGGCAGTATTATATTGTAATAAATACTGCATATGAGGAATCATGAGTCATTGATATATACCGTACGATTGAGTGTATATTAACCATCTTATTACATTTGTTTTACGTAACCTATCTGAGACGGACTGGACGAGTCGTCCTCTCTGTCAGCGAGAGTGTATTTGTAAGTGTCTACCGGCAAACACATAAACAATAAACATAGACGCCCACAGTTAGTCCATCAGAAATAAATATATATATATATATATGTGCTAGGATTGATTTGAGCCATTTCCTGTCAACTGGTGCCCGTGCCTAATGCAGCCACATGCAAGGGAAATTTTTATATCAAAATGTTCTCGGATCATTTCTTCCATTAACTCGGGCACTTACCTTACCCGAATATTTGGATTGTATTCCATTCTATTATTGATACAGCTGGACAAACATACGTAATAAAATTTCTATTTCAACAACCTAATCGTGAAAATAATTGCTCGGTAACGAACTCCTCATTTAACGACCATGTTCCGACATGAAATTTCTTCGTGCGTTGGTTGCAAAACATGCACAAAGAAATCCCAGCTGTAAAGAGCGGTCAGTCGTAGTGTTGCAGTCGTCAAGAGAGGACTACATGTAATCCTACACCGATAGATGCCTATTATTACTATCCCTTTTCAGTTTATCTACCAACAGCAAGAGATTATCACTAATGTTGAATACATACTAGGTAATGCACCAATCCAATGTATATTTGAGGCGAGGTGCAATGTCTATAATAACATGTATTATATATGCTTACAAATAATATTTTTGAATGTCAATGACATTCCGAAAAGGTTATACATGGCAGAATGTAGTGTAACAAAATGGATGCTCAATAGAGTGGAATAAGAGAACAGGGAAGAGAAATACTGTAGTAGGAACCCATTAACAGTGGATTAGTAGACTCACTATCAGCTGATATATTTTATTTTTAATTATAATCCATACCTCAGATTATAAGGAATGTGAACATTGAATAAATAGAAGAGATGACTTCGCAACCTAAGATCCAACAAGCAGATTTGCCGAACGGGAAACAAAATCTTCTATATAAAAATTGCATTACTACTAAATTTCCCAATGTGTATTGCACGGTACTGTGTGCATGCCTGCATGAAATTGAGGGGAATAAATATACAGTACATGAACATCAAGTTATAATGCATACAGGAACTTTTCTACAAATTTCACTAGATGGGTGGAAAATAGCCCAACTGTTTGGCCGCGAAGATATGCAATGATGTAATGTTGAATCGTGCCTCTAGATTGTATATTTCAGACTAGAATCATACACTTAACCATGGGGGACTAGTGCACAACCTGTCCAACCAGTTGAAAGCCCAACACATACTAGCCGGGACCTAGCACCCTCTGGGCAGCGGAAAATCAAGAATTTTGGGGTTCAATACTAAGAGGATACCACTTATTCCAGCTCAGGTATAAAAACTAGATATATTTAGATATAATCATATTCACATTAAAGATTCAACTCCCTCAACTCAACATGTCTCCATCGGATATAGCAGATCTTTAAAAAATAATTCAACCCAAACGAAAATAAAAACAAAAATAAGCTGTACATGTCATGTTACAGAAACGAATAAAATACTCAGGATTAGATTTGAATCACAATCACATCCGTAGCCTTGAAGAAAAACGATCATCTTCATAGAACTAGATGGAAAGGAATCAGTTATTCAAGATCTTGGCGGCACGTTCATTAGCAGCATCTATCCTTCCCTTGTTTGATTCGGCCTGCAAGAAACGACAGTGGTTTTAATTCACTTAACAATCTATTGCACAATAGTGGCATCATGATGAGAGAGAGCAAAATAAAAATACATTGTCAATGCATGAAACAGATAAATTAAATCGGGAGAGTTACCATGATGTCGATTTGGAAAACTTAGTTTATTGTCATATATATTTTCATTTTCTGGAATGATATATATCGAAATAAAAAATTATTTTGCCTGCCTTGTAGCAAATATACTTACCCGGGCAAAATATACTTAACTGGATTAGACGGTGGGCCGCACTTGCATTTCACATCGACTATGTACTAGTGACTGGCATAAAAAAATCGATTTGGTTTTCTTGCAAATAAAATAAATCAACTTAAGGGACGCTATTCATATAACATCAAAAACAGTGGCACTGAATTCCTGTTACGGGTGGTACTCTATTCAAAAACCGCAGTCAAAGAGGTGGGTGCATCATCAAAATGCCTAGTACGCCTCTGGGTCACAGATGCAGAACACAAGTGTGAAACAGATTCAGTCATCATATGGAAGAACTTCAATTAAAATATGAAGTAACAAATTTATGTACGAACTACGAGAATTCTTCAGAATTCAAAGTACATGCCATAACGCAATGGTACTTGGTCACAGATGGCGTCGTTGTGTCAGATGATCGCACGCCATCACGCATTTATAAATCGCCATCTGTGCCACTTGAATTACCTGCTCATAACTATCATGTCATTGTCAAAACCGGAAAAGAAAGGGAAAATTGGAGTCTGATTGTTCGTGAATTTATGGCAGAGTGGAGTGTGAATACTTTTGATACCTAATTAGATGGCAGAGCCCTTGTTTTTCTTGATATTTAAAAAGGCCTAGCTACATAAATATCAGAATTTGCCGCATAGCCGCAAATATTTAGTATTTAGCTCTTTACAAAAAATTTTGCCAACCACTGCAATGGCTTGTTCTGAGTACGATATGAAAATTAGCATTATACTTTAGGGAATACAGTATAATAAAATTTCATATTCTCTACTCCTGGATATGAATATGAAAGACATATTTAATAATGCTTAGTAGGGGTAGTAGTGTGATTCCACTGGGTACAATCTCCTAAGGGCCACCATTGCCTGCCAGAGGCCGACGTTTTAAAGATACCTTCGATTAATATTACCTTGATGTTAATTCGATCAATTTGACTGTTCTGGGCTGTGATTTCGTTGCCCATGTCGAGCGCCATATGCTTCAGGTTCCCTATGACTCCCGCCACCTGCGTTAAATTCTCTTCCATCTCGTCTTCCCTCGCGTCTTCCGTAACCCTGAAAAAAAAAGCAAGAAACTCACAAGAGAGAATTTTTCGTGATCCTTAACAGCATTGATTTTTCTTGTACAATGAATGTCTAGAGATCTGGTATTAAAAATTAATCAATAAACATCTGACACACAAAAAATGATACTTTGTACTTGAGATCAGTAAGTCACCTAAATGGTTTTCAACTAGAAGCCATATGACCCACTAGGGGGTGATTGAAAATTTCTAGAGGCCATGTGAACAAATCTGCATATTCGGGAACCACCGGCATATTCTAATGGACTATACCAATTTAGCATTGAGGCGATAAATTTTTTAGGATCCTCACATTAGTAATGCGATGCGTTTAACAAATTTACACTTAAAATTTTTACATAATTAGATAAGTGGTTTCATCTGCATATAATTGTGGGCAAATCGAAATTTCGGCAATTCACTCAATTATGCTATAATAGATGGGCAACATGAGTGTGATCCTAAACAGATTCAGGTGTCTTATGAATTAATTCCAAATAAACTACATTGCAATCCCACCTCAATAAATATTCTAAACAGGTCTGCCAGATCATGTATATTTCTAAGATTTGTGCCTATTTTGAAGGAAAGTGTCTTAGGAAATATTATTGTGCTTATTTTGCTCAGTTTGTCTTATTATCTAATCACATATGTTGGTTACGACTATCGGTATGCCCCTTTCAGTTTCCCGAAATTTATGAAGTAGTAATGAAATGTGATTAGTGTGAAATGTGAAATGTTGGACCCGAATAATTTTTCATATTAACAATCAAACGGTGAAACGCATACCTTTTAACATATCCTCCCGTAACTTGAGCCATGCTTCGTTCGTCCTGCACTCGTGCACCAGGCTGATTCGATACGACTTTCCCATCTTCGCTCTTTCCCCAGGCTTTTTTGTATTCGTTTCCCTTCTCAAAATTTTTGGCTCTGCATTGAGGAAGCATGAATGAATGCAAATCTACAGTAAAAACCTGAACATTTTTCTATGTGCTTTTCTCTACACCAGTAGTTCTTAAGCTTTATTTTTATAGTGCCCTCTTTCTGATATTTGCCTGGATTACTGCCACCACCCTAAGCATATGCTATATTGACCTGAGTGAGATTTTGCTAAGTTAAAAATATCAGTTTCAATATTTGACGAACAGAACCTCAAGTCTGCCCATCACATATCTGTAATCTACTTGGTTAGCATTTTTTAATACGCTGAATCATTTCTCCACCAAGTATAGAGATTGATAAGCCATCGCCAGCAATTCAATTTTTTACCATAGATAGGGATATTCATGCAAATGGGAACACCTGATCTCTGTCAGCCCCCTCACACCGCCCACAAAGGGTGGTACCGCCCACCTGAAGAATTACTGCTTTACACAATTTGACCCAGATTAAATTTGACACATCATCAATTAGCAGGTTGCCAGGAGCTTAACTTTAAATAGTTAAATCACATACATCTTTGAACCGTGCTAAAAAATGAAACTATATTAGTTATTTAGTTATTCTCAAACAGAAAGTAATTGGCACCAAAGGGAGAAATTCTAAATCTGAGGGGAATAATTTTGACCATGGGATTTCCAATAGAAAAATATTACAAGTGAAAGTTTATTTGTCAAAGTTTACAATATCAAAATTTCTCAACGGATTTTTAACAAATTTTTCATGCAAGAATAATGCATGAACAAAGAAAATTCGGGACTGGAATGAATGAAATCCCACTTAGGACTGCTCTAATCTGGATCTGGATTAACACATATAAGAGCTTTTCCATCAAAGGCTTACCCTGGGCTAGGCCTGGTCGTTTTGTTAGTATATCATAAAGCTCTTGGGAGGTAAGGGGAAGCCAAAACTTGGCTCTAGCACTATATTATATCTGTTATTGCTTGCTTGAAATGTCCTCCCACAAAAGCTCATTTCTTTCACAAATTCATGAGAATTTACCACAAAGTGGCAACACTGGCCTAGCAGTGCACCCAAGTACTTTACACGAGAAACAAGTCTGAGAAAATTTTACACACTCAGCATAAAGTAAGCTGCTCGTCTTCTGCACACACCAACCAAAAAACTTTGTGTGTCACGTATTTATATATATATAAAATTAGTTATACCATCTACGCACTCCGAGGTAAAAATGCCGCCATACCTCAAATTAGTCGCATAATAATGGAAACGTAAACTGTAATAATTCCCAACTGGAATAATCAGGGCTTGCCTGTATATCGCAGAAATGATTTAAATTGTTAGTTATCATTATTACTCACTTATTCCATGGGCAGACACACAACCCACAGCATTTTTCAAGCCCTTGCAGATTTTTTTCTGCTTGTTTCATGTCCTGGTTGATCTGGTCCATTCCCTCGTCAATCCTGTCCAGTTGTTCTGGTTATAAGATATATCATAAAGTGATCAAGGTTGAATATAATACAAAATCTCTTGCATGGCCAAATGTTATATTCTAGATTGTCCGTGTATGTATTGCATTCCTACTAATATCAAGCTCAATGGGATTTCACTGTAGCAGCCAAATAAATCTGCATACTTTATAGAGTATCAGATATATCGTATATAGTTATATCAGCGGGATAAATAAGGAGGAAATTGCCCAGACCACCCTGAGCGCAGTCTGCACTCGCTTAATTCACGTGTTTATTTCGTATCGGTAACGTCCCAAGCATTTCGTGCTAGGGAATTTTGTGTCTTCGTGCATATTTTGTGTTAATTCTTTGTGTTAACCATGGGTCCGAAAAATGTAAGTGCTAAAGATAGTGGTGATAAGAAGAATATAACAATAGAAATGATGAAATAAATGATAGAAAAACATGAGAGAGAAGTACATGTGGTGGACTTGGCACAGCAATACGACCGAACGACGTAGACAATCTACACAATCATTTCTTGTATAATCTATTATGTTTTTATTACATGTACACATATGTATTGATATTTTAATTTAACTGCACGGTTCCGTTCAAAAATACCTTAAAAAGGCATTTTGCGTGGTTTTTAGAGTCAGTAACGGATTAACTAGTTTTCCATTAATTACAATTGAAAAACGTGATTTGTGATACGAGTAAATTGTTATACGAGTCCGGTCTTGGAACGAATTAAACTCGTACTATGAGGATCTACTGTATACACTAACCGTGGAACATACACTAACCCTTACCTACATAATTTATATTTTCAGAATACCAGAGCCATGATATACCTTCCAGCATAACAATAAACAGCATGTATACATATATCTTATACACCAATCAATAGTTGCAAATTATGGAGAATATTATTCAAGAAATGGAGGTGCGGTATATATAAGTTATATACAGTAGAACCTCGCACTAAGAGTGACCCTTTGTAAGAGAAACTTGCTTTACAAGCCGCCATTCAAGAGTATTTTTGCATCGTACGACGAGTAAAAATTCGCAGTACGAGCGACCGTCATACACATACACAGTGACTGAGATAAAGGCAATAGATGGCGTTGCTAGCTGACGTGGTCGATTTCTAAGAAATAGCTTACGTGCTCAATTTACCGCGCTCCTTCCACCAAGCGCAGCCTGCACTCGCTCAATTCATGTGTTTATATCGAAGCGGTAACATCAGGAGCATTTTAGGCTAGTAAATATTTTGTGTTTCGGGCATTTTTTTGGATTTATTTAGTGTTAATTCTTCGTGTTACCCATGGGTCCGAGGAAAGTAAGTGCTAAAGATAAAGATAGTGGTGATAAAGAAGAAAAAGCTTATTACAATAGAAGTGAAGAAATAAATAATAGAAAAACATGAGAGAGGAGTGCGTGTAGTGGACTTGGCACAGCAATACGACCGAACGATGTCTAAACCTTTTCATTTCTTGTAAAATCTTTTATGTCTTTATTACATGTACACATGTATTGTACAATATAGTACACTCATGTACAATACGCACCTGAACTATGACACCAAATAGCTGAAAACATTTTACCCATGTATAACACTCACATTAACTTTGAGTCAGAATTCGAGTCAGTGTGATCAAAGGTAGCGAAATGGCGCTACTTGTTTATGAAGCAACATGAAATTTCCATTCAACGCAAAACATTATCGCTGCGGGTCATACAAATAAATAACTGGAAAAAAATCACATACAATGCCTCTAAAGATAAAGGCTATTGCCTTTTGCTGTCTGTTATTTCTTGTGGCCATATTGAGACATTTCACCAATGTTGAGTAACTCATACATATTTAAAATTTTAAAATACCTAACTCCCTATATAATACGCACCCAAACTTATGAATAATTTTGAAGGAAAGAAATGTATATTATACTGCATTACAATTTGAAGCTTGTGTTGGGTGTGACTCATCGCAAACCAATTGCAATTAGGGAATCTGGAACTACTGTGTCTGAATTCATAAGAACTGTACCTCCTTGTTCATCAAGCATGACCAACGTTCTTATCCCGGCATCTTGTGTCTGTTATCAATAATGCATAAATCATTGATTTTAGCTGAATGTTCGCCGTTAGACAACACAATGGACTGAATTGAGGACTTACCTCTTCAATGAGGCCGACCATCCGACGTGTACTTTCCAGAGACTGTAAAAAAAGATTGAATGCGATTAATCGACTCGGATATAAAATCAAGGCATCTTATGTTATTCTGGAACAATCGATAACAATTCCTTGAACTGTAATGAATCTTCTGGTTCTATATCAACAAATTAAATATTTATAAACTTTTCGAAGGCGAACCCCGCTTCAATATTCTATTCTAGTCACTAACATTGATAAATGCTTCTGAATCGTAAAATCACCGATGCACTTACGAAAGATAAGAAATTTGGCGGTCCGATAAAATAATCATAGATTCCAGTGGGGAGTGACTGGCAACCTGTCCCACGTATACAGAGACTTTGAACGTTGTTCGCATTACCGAATATGACATCGCCGATCGCAGCGTTTACAGCAGTACAGGGTCTAGACTAGGGGGTTTCCGAACCAGTACTTGAAATATATATATTTATATATATAATGAATTGAATTACAGAATACAATTTGGAAAAAACAATATAAGGGATTTTATAGGAGGAACATCTCAGTATTTTATGCAAGGAGAGAACCCGCTTCAGTCATACGAAATTCTTTTCGATAAAATAAAAAGAAAAAAATTTAGCAACACATCAGAGCAGTCTACAGTTTAGATCACACCGGAGGTCTACATGTGCCAAAATAATATTTTTTTAACCGTTCTAAAATGCAATGGTCATGACTCATGCACGTCTATAATGCTGTGGATTATGCGTCATTACTGGTACATTACTTTAAAACCATTGACTTTTTTCAGTTTTATTTTGTTTACCTGCAATCATATTCAATCCTTTGTTTTTATACCTTACATAAAACCCAATACCTGTATAGCAGGGGTTCTTAAACTTTTTAGGCTGCGCCCCCATTACATCTTTGAAAAAAATTCACGCCCCTATGACATGGACCGCGGGCGCAAACATTTGGTTTGCAGGCTGCACTTGGCTCACGGACCGCAGGTTGCACACCTCTGAACTAAATAATCAGTGTAAGACTTCCATTGAATATTGAATAATCAGCAAAAAATCAGTTCTAATAAATAAAAATATTCCGAAATCCAAAAAATTCGAAATTCGCAACACTTTCGGATAAGGGATTCTCAACTGTACTACAAATTCTAGAGAATATGTTGCATAGAACTGGTAGTTAGAGTTATCAGTAACCTGGTAATGCAAATGTTAGAAATTTATATCCTTAAACTAAAGTAGGTAAATCCTATCAAAATATTGTGAGAACCTTCATACGCTTGAAAATAAAAATCAGGTAATTATATTCAGTAGTCTAGCCTCAATAGAAAATTTACACAGTACACAGCATTGATATCAGATTAAAAATACAGATGACCCTCAGATGCCGGATATCAGAAAATGCTAGGAAATACTACTATACAAAAATTGAAAATCAAATTTAAATTTTCAGATTTTTCGAACAACCTTCCCTCTTTTTTCAGCCCCGTAAATCAAGGGTCAACTGAATGTAGATATAGATTTTACCTCATCAGTAATTTGATTAGCTCTCATTTGCATATCACCAAGCTCGTCTCTCATATAGTCATCTGTTGCCATCTCCCTTGTTTATGTTGCGATGAGAATGAAAATATAGGACGGTACGGATTCCAAGTAGTCCTTCGCACTGAAGCTCCAAGTTACTCTTGTGTCCGATCAATAATTATGCTATTTCTAAAATTTTAAATCTAGACTCTTCACAAAAGAAAATACAAAGGTAACGTTGCATGAATAGACAGTGAAAAAACAGAAAATGCATTGATTGTACGCCAAATCTGTACTGTACACTTAACAGCAATGCCTGAAATTTCAAAACGTGCATTATACTTCCTGCTCCCATGAATGATAATCTAACAAAAGTGAAACAGTCAAAAATAAAAAATTCGAATTAGGAATTGTAAGGGTATGAAAGTAATAATTCTGGATTCTTTTTTGCAATTTAAAAATTTGGATTCTATTTTTGTGTCCCTATTCCTAATTTCCTGATAAATATTTCACAAAATATGAACGTGGGTAACCTGTGATACGATAATATAACGTTTCTACCGCTAGTTTTATATAATTTTTAGTTACCTAATAAGCAGTAGTAATAGAACCATGAAAAAAAATAGCTGCTACTATATTATCCGGTCTATTTCGAATAATTTTTAGTACTTTTAAATTTTAACTTCAATCCTGACCCCGCAAAATACAGAAGAAAACATATATGTAAATTATTCATTGGCACACGAATTCTATCAACGTTTGACCATTAGTTATTATTTAATATTATAAATAGGCAATACGTAGGGGTGCATTGCAGAAGTAAAACAGGGCACAGCCCAGAACTTCATCATTCTCATTCACAACCCTGTTTCACGCAACTAGAAGGAAGTAGACAATGTAGACAATACATCCCTATACAATGCATGGAAATATTTTTGATTTACTAAGAGATAGATACCTTCGAATCTTTTTTTACTGCGCGGTTTATTACTATATATATTACTTATTGGTTGATCCGTCTCTAGCAAAGACATTCAACCAACCTACTAGAAGCACAGGCGTCTGACATACGGAAATGGAAGACGCAAGCTGTCAGGTATTACAATATAAAAAATACAACATTATTTGTCAATCAACAATACCTACTTTTGCTGTATAGAGTATGAGGAAATGGAAATACTTTGCTGTATAGGGTATCAGGAAATGGAAATGCAATTTATGCCTCAGCATAAGGTATATTTCACTGAATGAGATGAAACTTGGATCATGATCACCCAAATTGAGTCCCCTCTATAATTCCTTAAATGCAACAAGTACATAGATATAAAATACATGATTTATAATCCTAGATATTTGGAGAAATATTTCAGACTAATATTCTGGAAGGCGATTTTAAATTTAGAAGATTCGAAACTCTTATCCTGAATTCCGAATCATTCCAAAAATTTTCTAGACTAGTGAAATAGTGGTTGAAAAGAAATGGGCTAGCTGGTCTCTTATATTCCCCACTGATAAGAATGACATGATCTCCGAGTAATGTCACTACATACGAGTCTCCTCGTCAACCTCATTTAACCCAATCAAGCACTACAAACAGGCACACTCGCTCGGGGCAAAATAACTGTTATTAACCTTACATTATTATTCCCTTAACTTGTACTATATTGTACTATGTACATATACACTGACTTAAAAGAATAGACTCTCAAAGCAAATTCCTCCATGCATTAGATTTACCACCGTAGATCTATCAAGCAGAAATCTGATGTGATAATGCAGTACTGCAACCAATGACTGTGACCATGAAATTAACTTGAAAAATAATGCTATTTAGAACCCTTGGGGAGTCACGAAAATGCACTGCACTGCCTTATTGACCTGATAAAATATGCACAGAAGACCCTTGAGAATGTACGCAATTACCCAGCAGAGTCATTGCCAACAAATCAATATCATAGTTTAGGTTACGTCCTGACTCAAGAGGGGATTAACAAAATACAAACATGAATTTCCAATAAAATTAATGGAGCCAATCAATACAACTGATAACCATTCACAGACTAGGAATTTGTTAAAATACAAGGGATTACATTTCCAAGATAGTGCGCATGGCAAATTGAACGAAACGCTAAAGCAGTGCCTAGTTCAGGTAACCACTATAAAATCACAAAAATACAATTCAGATTATCATGCTCAACGCTCAGGATGCGTTCTACGAATGAGTCATTATCTGTAGGGTATGAACAGATGAATCAAAGGTCTTGAATAAAATTCTAGCATGACCCTATGCTACCGTGATAAAGCATAGATTTACCTGTCTTAGTTTAAATTGAAATATTCAGTAAAATCGTATTCTCGTCTCAATATATAAAATGAAGTGGGCCTAATTAAAAATATTGATGGGACGCATACATAAGTCTGGTAAAGGATTATCTGGGCAAGGTTATGCTAATGAACTAAAAAAATGTATGGCGTAAGAGAACCGAGCACTCCACATCAATTACTGAGAATGACTAGTGAACATGATAAATGAGTCACAAGTCTTGACTGGTAATAGTTTCCCCTTAGGGCTCAAGATATCGACGAGCGCTATAGTGAACCAGCTTTTATTACTTCCATGACTAAACCTTGAAACTAAAAATGAATGAATTTCTACATTGAGCCCTATTTCCAACCTTCCCACCAAGCTGATTTCAATGCAAGGGGACATGTTTTGATGTGCACCACACACCCTCCCTGGCTCAAATACCAAGTCTAAGTCTTATTTCCTCAAACAATCAATCAAGTGTTTCTTTGCTTACGAGAAGGCCTGTCAAATACCTGCTTCATTCCACCCGCTTTCTGTGCTATGAATTTACTTGACAAGGCGTTGTCCTGATTCCATGGCGATTCGTAGGATGTAGTGTCCTGGTCCAGCAAGTGGGTGTATTTAGTCCGCCCGGACCTTCCGAAGTTCTTCACCTGCATCACCTTCGGCAGGATGGACTTGTCGAAGTGATCCTCCAGCGTGGGCGCAGTGATGTCTCGTTTCAGTTTGTCTTCCTCGTTGTCCAAATAAAATGCTCCACGATGATAATACTTCTGAAGGAATTTATATTTGCCTTTCTGCAGTTGATTAGTGACAAGTTTCGGATTGCTACGCAGTTCGGCCCTGCGTTCTTCTTCGGTCATGTTCCTAAGCTTGTCGACTTCTTCCTTCAACCTCTGCGGAGCTTCCTTCTCCTCGCGGTCCCTTTTTATCCTCCTCAATTCACGCAGCTTCCACGCCTCATACTCTTCCTCGTCGTTGCCGTCATCGGAGTCGACAGCTTGGATGACGTTCCCTGCCTTTATCTCCTCTTCCACTTCAGTTTTGACCTGGTTTTCGACAAGTTTTAAAGTGTATTTGCGTCTTTCCTCTGCTTCTTTTTTTACTTGATCCAGCAGTTTCTTTTGCTTCTCTTCTTCTTCCTCCCGTTCCTGGATAGTTATCCTGTCCTTCTTCCTCACGAAAACAGGTTTTAACCTGGGACCCTCTTCTTCAGAGTCTGTGTACTCCGATTCGGATGTGTATTCTTCTTCATCGTCGCTTTTATCTTTGTCAACTTCCTCTTCCTTGACCAACAGGTCCGTCGTGTGTGGAAGTTGATCATAGAGCTCTACCTCCTCATTCCTTTTTGCTTGCAGTTTCTGTCGAAGGAGCGTGCGACGACGTTCTATCTCGTCGTCTTCCAATTCCTCATCCTCGCTGCTCTCTTCCTCGACCACTGTGACTTTGCCACGAAAAGCCTTCGACTGCTCTTCATGTTCGCTGTCCTCCCCTTCGCTGATGACCTCCGGTTCGAAATTACGCCGCTGTCGTAGTCTTTCGTTCGTATCCATCCTGTCATCGCCTCTCTCCTTCAGGCGTTGCAGTCTTCTGTCGCTTGAGGATTTTTCAGTCATGTGCTGGGCATGTTTTCGGTTTCTTGAATTCTCTGACACTTCGGTATGTTCGTGGTCGACGTTCATTTTGCTTTCAAATTTATTTTCCTCGTCGTCAGAATCTCCATCTAAATCGGCATCCTGCGCCCATTCTGGCCTTTTTCCGGCTACGTACCTCTTCACTTTGACCTTTTGCATTGAAACGTCGCCTTTGTCGTTCATAACAGACACGGCACCAGCGGTGAACATAATTGGCTGAGGCTTCGAAGCCTCCTCTAAGAAACGTTCTTGTCCAAGCGTAAACATATTCAAATTTCTAGGAATATAAAAGCAGTTCTGACATTATAAGGTTGAGGGTTATCTATGGGATTCGAGATGTGGCAGGGTATGTATACAAAATATAACAAAAGTTTGGTAGTTAAAATTAGGGATGCGATTCATTGGTCCTGCATTAGCAAAGGACTATTCATAATGTAGATCAGCGCATCTGAGCACTGGGAATAGGGTTAGATTATGTGTCCTAGGAGATAATATATGTTTCTTATGTATTTTTGAAAGCTGAGTCAAATGCTTTTTTGTAATTTCCTTGTAATACATGGTTTTCTTGCTCCAGCATACATGATGATATGATATGAATGATAAAAAACAAGAATGGCCAATCTTTAAAACCGATCAGTCAGTCAAAAAAAGCTGATATCGCATAATCGGCGGATATGTCTATTCACCACTTTTCGCTGGTGAATAATCGGTGCAACTCTAGTGTTTCGAGTTAATATAGATAACCTGCATTTCTATGAAATCCTAATTGACTGAGCTGAATTCGCGCTGATTCAAATTGATTGGCACCGCTGCTTGATTGACTTGTTAACCCTTGTTCATTAGCATGGCAATATCGGAAAACCAACAGCCTTCATTTCTGAATTTGAATTTTACTGACATACCTAGAAAACGCGAAGTGTCCCTTTGGCCATTTCCTAATAATTAACTCGTAAAATACTGGAAATTACAAATGCCAGTCACTAATACACTAATATGACGTCATCTCGTGATCCCCAAAATAAGGGAAGAGCAGCATTTGTGACAGCTGCCAATACGGACCACACATCCTTCATTTGTGGCTGGCAAGTTTATTAAAAAACGGCAACCATGGTTATTATTATTATACAATGGTCTCTATATACCTATATAAAGACTATATTTATATGAGTACAATAAGATTATAACTACACGTCACATACTTCTCTATGACCATCGCAAAGCTAGCTGAAATGTCGACAACAGAAACTCTGACGACTGCACGCGAAGTTGACATATAATAAAAGTACAGTATTCATGAACATTCTTGAAAAATATATATAAACAAATATTATATTCGGCGAAAATTGACGAATATCAGCTAAAAAAGGCTTTTCAAGATCCCAGGTCCATGTTATGCAATTTAGCCTAAATATTACAGGCTTGAGCGTATGTGATATTGATATTTTCACGCTTATTTTAATATGTACGGTTATACGCTGGAATTTGTAAGCCGAGTGGTAGGTAGTAAAAGGCTCTATCAGTCTATCTTATGTACTGTAGTCCGAATCATCTGTTAGCATTTGAATATGGACTAGAATTGATCAGCAATTATAAGGCTTTATTCTTACTCAATACGTGAACTTTATCACTGGGTAATGGTCTTTCCTTATGATTAGCGACACATGATATTTCTTTTTCTCAAAGCTCTACCGGTATACAGTATACATATTCTGATAATGAGCTAATAAATTTCGGTTTAGTTTCATTTTCCCTAAAGTATAGTTAATAAATGCAAATGTTTTAATTATTTCTACTATACTGGTATATAAAAATAGCACAAATAATTTACCCTAAACTCCAACGTTAGTTCATGATCCATATAAATAAGTACCTTCATTTATTTTACAAAATTATCAACTGTACAGAAATTACATATGATATTTGGAACTTTGCAGTCTTCAGAAAAATTCACTTTGGCAATGTAGGTAATACTATAAAGGTAAAAACTAGAATTACGTATATTATTGATGAGGTATAGTCATATATTTTGGAAATAGTCACTCTCTCAATGGTAAACGTTTTCCTCCGATTGCAATTACTTTACAAACTTCGATGTTTGCGTTTAAACGTATCAGTTCATCGATCCATAATTTCTGATTAGTCGAGAGCCTGTCTCCTGGACCTTTCACTTCAATGAACTAAAAAGAAGCATTCTTTGTCAAAATTACCACATAAAAAAGAAAATTTCTGAATATAACTCCGAACTGTTGATTCTCAAGTCTTAATTTAGTTAGTTACAAATAAGCTAAGTCTTTTTAAGTCTACTCTTCAAAACCCGAGTAGGGTCACACCTACAGAAAATAGCCCCCGTGCACTGAAATTGCACCTGTCTTTAAGATAACTTTACCATAATATCAAATCAAGTTTGTTAATCTTTTGATTAACAAATTATAGCACTATACGAGAATTCGAACTTATACAATTTTTCACAATCGGAGAGTAGAAAGTTTGTGTCAGTGGTGCACCATCAGATAGATGGGTACTGAGTCACACACAAGATATCGCTAGAAGTTCTCCCATGATTCAAACCCTACGTCACGAGTCATTGCTTAAAGTCTACGTACGAAAAAAAGTTTGACTCAAGTCAAGACTACCTGACATTAACATTAGAAAATCAGATTGTCTTGAAATATTCAGTAAAATTCAAAAGCCAGTCTCAAGTTATCACAATTCATAAATTCAACAGCTGAAATTTAACAGCTGTGAGAACACTACTTCATCAGTCAAATAGTGTGGCCATCTCGACTCAAATCATCAAATCTTAAGTGTTGGTTTGCGAACAAGGGAAATCCTACAGTGAGAAATGCTATAGGGTAATAAAAGCTGCCTCACTTTATAAGAAAGGGTTTGTGAATTCCATATGACCAAATCTGGTAAGCCGCTCCTTGTGTGTCGTAGGTCTTTAGCCAATCGTCGAAATATGCCCGACAGAACCTTCCCACCGATGCTTACAACCAGTCCCTGAAAGTTGAAATGGTATATAGAAGATAAATGAACCCCATATATTTGAGATTTCAAAAATACAGTGGTGCCTCGTACTTTGTACTTATTCCAATCCACGAGGCAGTTCGAACTCTTCAATTGTTTGAGGTACGAATCATTTTTTCCGATTAGAAATACTGGAAACTGAATTAATCCGTTCCCAGACCCTAATTCCTGTCACTCTTGGTGATTACTCGTAATATTATGCTTTCAATATACCTATGAATAGTAGCGATATAATATTTATATTGCCTTGTGGAAATGCTTTATCAGTAAATTATGATTTGTAGGTTGTTATTTTACAACGCATCCTTATCCCTATTTTCTCCATTGAAATAAGAATTCACACTGTGCTGAGTTATCTCGGAACTAATCCCTCACATATCACGAGGGACTAAGTGTAAAATCATTACAATGAAGTCCAGAAGTAAAATTCAAGATCTTGGTAACTCAGAAACACTTTGTATTAGATCTTTAGCAATCTATAAACACTCACTTTGATTTCTTCGTAAGAGCTAAACCTCTCCCAGTTCAATCCCGCGCAGGCTTTACCATACTGTTTTGTCCAGGCAGAAAACATCAGTTGCAGTACTGATAGGTTCTCTAAATCGCAATCCTCATTCATAGTTTCACAATCCTTAAAACTATCATCACTTCGCAGATTTTCAAGAAGGGATAATCGATTTTCGATCACATTTTGCCGACGCAAGTAGAAATTGTCCGTGTGAAGATCGAGTGGATGAGACTTGAAACAATGATTTCATAAAATATTCAATTTTCTGAAGCGGGATATTACTGTTATATCCATTGCAACAAATATTACATGTTATGTACATGAATAACAAGCAGAGAAACCTGGCGCTGCCTGGGTAAGGACTTAGTGTAAGCAGTTAAGTGATTTTTAAACCGACCGCTGGGGGCGTTAGAGCAGTCCGAGGCTCCAGGGCATATTTTTCGAAAAAAAAACGCCGCCGGGATCCCTTTAGTCGACACACTAAATTTGGTCCAACCAACACACTAAAACATTCACTTGTGGCAATGAATTTATGTGTGTGTATCCAAAGCCGTGGCTAACCAAACCATAGACGGGAAGGCAGATATTCTGAATTGAGTGTTGTCCCCTGTCTTGTCTAGTCGACTATCCGATTTGGCATATGAGTACAGGAATCCCAGCGAAGATAACTGGTTATTAGTGCTTAGAGTAAAACTATATCTACTACATAGCGCATACCCCTATATCATTAGGCCATACAGTTTTGTAAATTCAGGAACACAAAATCCAACATACCTGGTAGTTTGTACGGAACACATCAGGTACATCTGAATTGAATATGATGTCCCACATCAGAAGACAAAACAATGTAGAAAAAGTTCCCCCTTCGCCATGTATTCCTTTGTCATAACCTAGAGCCCTGTGGAAAATGTCAAACAACAAAAAGTAGTTTTAAAGAACAGTTAAAGAACTGTATTCAATATCACAATACAGAGCCTACTGAAGCATTATGTACCTTTGTATCATGCTTGAGAAATTAAAATTTGCTCACAACATACAAGGCTAGTGTAAATCATGCAACTTTAGAGCACCCTATCATGTTATAGTATTTCATATATAGGCTAGAAGTTACAAACATTGAGTGACATTGAACATGTTATTAGCATGTTACTATATATGTGTTACAGTGAAATTTTGAAACTACAGATTTCATGGAATCCAAATTCAAAGAGATATAGAAGTTGGAAGTTGAATGAATTACAATATTTTATATTGGATTATTGATATTTTTTTTAACACGGCATTTTACAGAGATAAAATTAACCTTGTTAATAACGGATTCGTGCATTTTTTTGCATGCTATAGTTTTGAATGTTACATTACCTGTGATGGGATAGTACTAGTTCTTCAACAGAACAGATCAGTGTCGACTCAGTCTCATCATGACTTGACGAATTATCAACTTCAGTAGTAACAAATCTCGACTTCCCTGTCTGCAACTCGTTTGGAAGGAGTCTGCCTGTTATTTCAACCTAAAGTGTAAAATAGGTTTGTGTTACTTAAGTTTACAGGTTGTCATCTGAAGTATCATCACATCATGGTGTTTTTACTGTGTACGCATAATCATTACATTTCCCTTTATTTTGAATTTTATCATGCTGACTATCCAAATGAGATCAAAATAAAACTCAATTCACAAATTCATTTATATAACTGATTCTCTGGCTCTTTCTCTTGAGTGGAGGAAATTGACGAGTCAGTCTCTAGTGAATATGATTCTTAATCTTGTTCCATGACATACGGCCACACTATTTGCATGATCATGTATGCTTCATGATAATTCCAGTTTATTAATAAGTATTAGTGCCTCCTTTTGAAAGGCTGACTTCCAAAAACCATTTATTCATCATAGCATCATATATCAATATACCCTACTGTATATACAGTGTACCCTCGATTAGACGGACTAATAGAAGGAATACTTGTTTCGAATGTGGAATGTAGTCCGAATTTCAGCCGAAAGTGAAAAATACCATAGCAATTTAATTAGGCCTCTGACTGACACTTACATGGACTTTCTTCTTCCTCTCGAAGACATTGTCAGTTACAAAAAGTATTTGAGTAGTTATTAGTAAGAAAACTTAGGAGTGAACACTGTGCTACTGCTACCACGGCCATGCTTTCGCTGCGACTGAAAGTGATCACAAACGTAACAAATCAACACAACACGTCTGACAAGTGGTGCTCATATTTTATTATCAGAGAATTAGTGTATAAAGGTTTTCTATAAATAAATGGAATACATTCACTTACCACAGGCGGCTCCTTAATTTCAAGGTCATCAATCAAAGGTTTCAAACTCTCTTCGTATATTTTCAAAATATTTGATTTTTGCTTCTTTGTAGAACGCGAAGACAGTATTTTTTTCACTCTCAGTGCTAGCGCCAACTTGTGGCCAACCCGAACATCAGGATCCTTTAGTGAGGCCTGGATGGCTGCTAATGCTTTTTCAGGATTTTTTAGATGTTGGTCATAGTTCAAGGCCAGTCTTTCCCACCAATATCCCCTGTTTACAAGGGAGATAAAATAGTAGGAATGAAATGCAAATCTCATCAAGCACAAGCTGATGCTTGAACTTGAAGATTTTAAAACTGGGATCGGTTTACTATGTCAAGAGTCTGCAGAAACTATGACTTCAAGAAATTTTGAATTATATAAAGCCTATGAAATTGCACAGTGGGCTGAGGTATGACATGCCAGTATCTTGTTATTACAGTAAACCCTTTTTAATGTTTTGTTCACAACATTCATTATCATAGACGAGCGATACATATCAATATTAAATTTCCCTCATGAAGGTTGCCCTAAAGTGACACTATTGCTTCATTGTGATTATAAGTTGATGGCTGAAGCCAATATATTGTTGTAATACTAGCATGGAACATGTAAATGACTAGTATGAGGAACATGGATATACATTGTATATGATGATGGTGCATCACCCTATTTCCTGTACTGTACTATATACAGTAAAAATACATTGAAAAAGTAAAGTGATGAGATTAACTTAAAGCAAGGAGATGTAATAAGTAAGTCTCAGAGAATGGTAAGACTACCCACAAGAAAACTAATATGGAATTTATTATAACACTGATCTAGAAATGAAACATTTTTTTTGATACGCTGCAATATATAAGTTGTTATTACCTATATTTGGGGTGCTGATTTCAAATCTGGTGTCCGATTTTTTCCTATACGTCTAGATTTCGAAATATATGCGCTTTTCGTCATATTTGTGGACATATTTTAATAGTAAAAAAAAATAAATTTTTTTTATTTTTTTTAATAGTAAAATATGCCCACAAAAATGATAGAAAGCGCATATATCTCAAAATCTAGACGTATAGGAAAAAAATCTGACACCAGATTAGAAATCAGCGCACCCGAGTTACATAGAAACTGTTGTTAGTTTATTTTGTAACATTTTCTTTTAGATCAGTGTAATCAATGATAATTATCAAAACTGAATTGTGATGAACTTTTTTGGATTTTGGAGGAAATTATCATTGTTAAAAGAAATTAAGTGATGTTAAATGAAGTATTAGATTTCAATATAATCAATAAGATTTTCACTTGTGTGGTTCAAATCATACCTTACCTGCGAGTACGCACTATTCCAATCTATGCAACCTACCGAAACAGATATACGGAGCATCCTTAATGTGATCAGGAGTGTATATATATATAGGTGACTAGCAACGACAATATACGATATAACATAAACAAAAAATCAACTGCAGGTGACATGAGCCTGAGGGAAAAATTGCAAAAAGTTTGGGCCTCCTGATCTAAATCATCAAAATCCAAAATATTATCGAACCTTCTTGAAGAACAGTAGACATTCTGGTTTACCATTTCTTCCAATACTTCTACAGCCTTTTTATAATCTTTAAGTCGTTGAAGTATTTCCACCTGAAAATATGTTGTAGATATGTCAACAGGTACCTGGATACATGGAATAGTTTTGATGAACCTTGTTCCAGATTAATCTCTGTGAATAGTTGATTCGCAATATATAGCATACTGATATTGCATGCCATTGTGTTTGAGCGTTCACCGTGTACGATGTCACAATACAGTAAGATCAAGTCCGTTTGAAGAAAAACTGGACAAAAATGACGCAATAACAAACAAACTAGCTCATTTGTATATAGATATATATATATAGAGATTTAATTTTTTTGGGTGCCGGTTGCTTGAGAGTTCCGGATAAGAGAGATTTCACTATACTACTAAATCCCATGAAAAAGGGCAGGGAAACTTAAGTAACAAAGAAAGTAAGTCTCGAATTATTCATCGACTAACACAGAAAAGTATTATAAATAAATGAGTGGAATCAATCTGCACTATTGTAGTTCTATATACCAACTCCACAACCCTAGTTAAAACAACATACAAATTTCAATTATTTTTTAACATATAGTAGGTACCTCTAGTGATCTTATTCTAGCATAGGTCCATTGTGCAGTAAAGCATCTCAAAAATTCCGGTAAATTCTCTGCATATTGGCAAGACGTTGTGTCTGAATTCTCCATGTCAATTCTTGTGGTATTTGCATTTTCACACAGAGCAGCGGCCTCCTAATACCAAAAAGGCAAATTTTAATGTATGGAGTTTCATACATCATGTTGATTGTGCCTGAGGTGCTTGACATGAATGAAAGTTGGGATCACTGCATCAGCCTTAGCGCACTTGTATTATTGAATTTGGCAAGAGAACAGAATTGCCTGAATTGTTATGAGTAACAGTAGTACTGTAATTTTCCAAGTATAATATGCATTCTTTTTCTTAAAAATGGGTTGCATGTTATACATAAAGATGGAGAATTCAGAAAATTCCAAGAGAAGCGTGAGTTGCTCGGCGCTTGTAAAATGGCTTAATATAGCCATGAGAAGTGACATACGGCAAATAGTTNATTTTTTCCTATACGTCTAGATTTCGAAATATATGCGCTTTTTGTCATATTTGTGGACATATTTTAATAGTAAAAAAAAATAAAAAAAATTTTTCTTCTCCGTTACACTTTAAAATGTTAGTTGTTATTAGCTATATCTGGTGCGCTGAACTCAAATCTGATGTCGCATTTTTGATTTATCAACCTGCATGTATTTACCATGCAAATTTACAACATTTATCATGTGTCAAATACATGCATGTTGATAAATCTGACACCAGATTTGAGTTCAGCATACCAAATATAGCTACTAACAACTAACATTTTGAAGTCTAAGGGAGAAGACAAAAATTTTTTTATTTTTTTTAATAGTAAAATATGCCCACAAAAATGATAAAAAGCGCATATATCTCAAAATCTAGACGTATAGGAAAAAATCCTGACACCAGATTAGAAATCAGCGCACCCGAGTTACATAGAAACTGTTGTTAGTTTATTTTGTAACATTTTCTTTTAGATCAGTGTAATCAATGATAATTATCAAAACTGAATTGTGATGAACTTTTTTGGATTTTGGAGGAAATTATCATTGTTAAAAGAAATTAAGTGATGTTAAATGAAGTATTAGATTTCAATATAATCAATAAGATTTTCACTTGTGTGGTTCAAATCATACCTTACCTGCGAGTACGCACTATTCCAATCTATGCAACCTACCGAAACAGATATACGGAGCATCCTTAATGTGATCAGGAGTGCATATATATATATAGGTGACTAGCAACGACAATATACGATATAACATAAACAAAAAATCAACTGCAGGTGACATGAGCCTGAGGGAAAAATTGCAAAAAGTTTGGGCCTCCTGATCTAAATCATCAAAATCCAAAATATTATCGAACCTTCTTGAAGAACAGTAGACATTCTGGTTTACCATTTCTTCCAATACTTCTACAGCCTTTTTATAATCTTTAAGTCGTTGAAGTATTTCCACCTGAAAATATGTTGTAGATATGTCAACAGGTACCTGGATACATGGAATAGTTTTGATGAACCTTGTTCCAGATTAATCTCTGTGAATAGTTGATTCGCAATATATAGCATACTGATATTGCATGCCATTGTGTTTGAGCGTTCACCGTGTACGATGTCACAATACAGTAAGATCAAGTCCGTTTGAAGAAAAACTGGACAAAAATGACGCAATAACAAACAAACTAGCTCATTTGTATATAGATATATATATATAGAGATTTAATTTTTTTGGGTGCCGGTTGCTTGAGAGTTCCGGATAAGAGAGATTTCACTATACTACTAAATCCCATGAAAAAGGGCAGGGAAACTTAAGTAACAAAGAAAGTAAGTCTCGAATTATTCATCGACTAACACAGAAAAGTATTATAAATAAATGAGTGGAATCAATCTGCACTATTGTAGTTCTATATACCAACTCCACAACCCTAGTTAAAACAACATACAAATTTCAATTATTTTTTAACATATAGTAGGTACCTCTAGTGATCTTATTCTAGCATAGGTCCATTGTGCAGTAAAGCATCTCAAAAATTCCGGTAAATTCTCTGCATATTGGCAAGACGTTGTGTCTGAATTCTCCATGTCAATTCTTGTGGTATTTGCATTTTCACACAGAGCAGCTGCCTCCTAATACCAAAAAGGCAAATTTTAATGTATGGAGTTTCATACATCATGTTGATTGTGCCTGAGGTGCTTGACATGAATGAAAGTTGGGATCACTGCATCAGCCTTAGCGCACTTGTATTATTGAATTTGGCAAGAGAACAGAATTGCCTGAATTGTTATGAGTAACAGTAGTACTGTAATTTTCCAAGTATAATATGCATTCTTTTTCTTAAAAATGGGTTGCATGTTATACATAAAGATGGAGAATTCAGAAAATTCCAAGAGAAGCGTGAGTTGCTCGGCGCTTGTAAAATGGCTTAATATAGCCATGAGAAGTGACATACGGCAAATAGTTGTCAGGATAACCTTTAAAAAAGGAGTTTTTGACGTAAGCTAACCGATGCTTCAAAGTTGGTCTCAGTATCGATTCGCCTCATCATATGTAACACTTCAGTCTCATTTCACTGATACCAATAGCACAGCCGCAACATGGTGACAAAGTAGGGAAGTATGGGAGAGCTAGATTTGATAGGCGCTTTTAAATCACACTGACTAAGTGCTTTTTTTACATGTATAAAGAGATTTTTTTGCTATCTGGATGCCATAGTTGGGGTGAGTATTATATTCGGAAAACGGTATTGCTCCCCTAAATTTAGCATTTAAATCATGGAGACAGCTAAATCATTTTGGCATCACGCTTGTGGTCTTTATATTTAGGGTATTTAATCTCGTGTTATTTTTACCTGAAGTTATGTGTATTTGCTGTTCAAGTTTAATTGAACGGGTGTCGTTTAGTGTCTTGGAACGGATTAATTATCTTTCCATTATTTCTAAAAAGAAAAAATGATTCGGACTTCAAACAATTCAGAGGTTGAATGGCTCTCTGGAATGGATGTATAGAGATTATTACCATATGCCTATATCCACATGAACTAGCAGTACATACCATACTCTACCTGCGGAAACCTAGGCTAATTTTAGTCCGAGGTTACTTACGTACAAAAAAACGTATAATACTTTTTTAAAATAATAACCACTATCCCAAGCTTGAAATATAACATAGAAACACAATACCCCAACCCATGACTAACTAACTAATTTCTAAAATCTTCACTAAAACAAATATTACCTGACAATATTTACTATTAAATTCTTGCAAGTCAAATTCCCGAGTAAAAACAATTATCAAATTATTGAAACAATTTTTGTTCATACATATAGGAGTCTCTACCTGCCATTGTCCTGCCTCGATGCAGCTCAATATGTCAGACTGAAATTGGAAGGCGAGCTCGTAATGCAACAGGTCGTCACGACGCTGAAATATCGGTGTCGGTCGATGTACTTTGTATTCCGGATATTGAACCTTGCCCATACCTTGTTATTTAACACACAATATATAAATGACAACAACAGGGGGGTTGAGGGGTCAAAGCTGGGTGACTCATGAAATCTCTTGGCACAATGAAAACTTGAAAATAATCGTTGAATTTTTTACCTAATGAAATTACATCCTAATTCCTTCTAGTTTGTCTTTTGATTGACATTATGCAGTAGATAAGATATACTGTGAAACTCCAGGAAGTGTTTTATTTGAAACATATGTGATCATTGTTTGGAATTGGATTAGCAATCAAATGCTGACAACTGTAAAGCTTTTCATTGCTACCAAGCAATGCTTCCTCCAACTTTTAGTAATCAGTGTGCGCAAAAAATTATATGTTGTGCAGAAAGTGACAAAAGTACGTACGCAATGAATGAAATAAGTATAGGTTTTTCATATAACATTATTACTGGTAACCAACCTTTTGTGTACACATAAATTTTAGCGCTGGTTTCAGAAAGTGCTTTTTTAGGAAAATAGGAAATCAGTATTAGTATTTTTGATCAACTTCCCAGCCATAAGCATAGCGGACAACTGCAAATGACGACCTTGACCCATAGCGTTCTGCGAACCGGTCAGTGAACAGTCCGTTTCGTCATCTATACCCCGCGTCACATCAAACACTAGAAGTATCCTGAAATTGAATCACTTCAATAAGTTAAATATGTAAAGCTGGCCACTCAACTTGAACAAAGTCATTTTTTAGCTAATTATTAAAAACCATTGGAATCGTTTCTTTCTTATTCCGACTCCGAAATTTTAAGGTTCGTAATTAATACTATTGGAATCATTATTTTTTTATCTCAGTGCTATCGTAATTCCATATCGTAAATTCCAAATAACGCTGGTGCTTCAGTAGCAGCAAAAACTTAGCGCTATGATATTTGTGATTGCTTGCCTGAAATGTCCTTCAACAACAGCTAATTTTCCTCGCAAATTCATGGTAATTTCCAACAAAGTGGCAACAGTTGGCCTAGCAGTGCACCCAAGTACTTTACACAAGAATTGATCACCTTAAGGAGTCGGATATACTTTACCGACTCCAGCCAGAAGTAGCCGACTCCTCGATTCCATACATTCAAATTCTAACCTATTAAAGACTCTTCTGGGATATTTTGCAAGTTTGTAGCAAGGACCGAGCAACTTGCATGCCGCCTTGATCACGTTCTGTCGCATTCCGGTTTTAGACGTGTCCGCCTGCTTTGATTTCTTTCCGAAGAATCCGCTCAATACACTTTGTTGTTTGGAACACATTTTTATCAAGGCTTCAATAATCTGAGTCTTCTGTTGTCCGTTTACCTAATGAAATTGGAAATTGAGTAAAGGTTCATGGGGCATGTTTTATGTCATTCCAACGACTTGCCGTTTGTACGACTAGTAGCTATAGGTTAAAGCAGTGGGTCTCAACCGTTTTGTCGCGGACCCCCTAAAGTTTTTCATTTTCATTTCATTCATTTTTCTAAAGTTCAAATTTGTTAGTATATAGCTTCAGCTGCAGCAATACATTACACACATAAACCTTAAACCGCAAACAGGTGTCTGTCTGATACAAAAATGTAGTGGTAGTTATCTCCTCACTAGTGCACTTTCCTAAAATGAAAATAAAACCAGATGAGTTTAAAGGTTCAATTCCCGACCATGGAGTCGAAATCTATCTATGTCACATAACAATACGGGTTATATATCACGATAAATTTTTGTATTGTCACATCACAATACGGTAATTAAGTAAATGATCAGGGCCTATTTTAAAAAGCGATAATATACAGCAAATAATTTTTAAAAATCATGATTTATCAATCTCGTGTTGCAAGTTCATAAATTTTCACGGACCCCCGGTTGAGAACCACTGGGATAAAGAATATACTCGTATATACTATATTACTCTTTACCCACTTATTGGCTATACTTTTTTAAGTAGAAATGTCTTCGGGAGAAAGAGGAGAGAAAAGGAAGAAAGTGCATCTTAGTGTCTGTCAGAAGCTAGACTTAATAAATCGCTTTCACTAAGGTATGTGGGCACCGAATGCAAAATTTATATCTTTTAAAATTGCTTTCGGTAACTAACTTTTTTGGACATTTTGATTTCTTTATGCACTGGTTACAAAACCTATGTACCATTGTACATTCACACAGCTTAATGGGAATATTGGCTTGACCACATTAAGCATTTCACATGATTTATCTGGCGAATGATACCCTATGACACACAGGTTTTAATCTAAGAATGTAGCCATTGAGGTCTTAGAGCTACTGCCCTAAAAGGCCTAGGCCTTGCATTACATTAGTTTTGCTTTAACATGATTGAATACTGCATGCATATTCACATTGATTCGGAAAGATTTCGCAAGGTCTCTTAAGCTTGGTGCTGGCAGTAGCTTTAATATATCGCTTGAATCCAGATCATTGTGATTGTTCATTGAAAAATCGAGGAGGAATCCATTGTCGCACAACCTCTCTAACACAGGTACCAGTGAGTCTGCTATGTTCGGATATCTAATCTGAATAAAAAAAGGAATATTTTAGTATCGGATAAAATATCAGATGGTCTGGTGATAAGGATGTATTACCAAAGGTATTGAATAGATTCAAATCTCAAACTATTACAAACGATTTTAAAATTTCAGTAGTAGAAAATGGTTAACTGGAGTTGGGTTACAACCATAATAACTTTCAATAATATACTACCAAATTCAAGATGAATTCTAATCATTTATACAGATGTGGAGTCAGACTGTGCAGATGCATAAAGAGGCAAGAAAGTGGTAGAAACCATAATCACTTATCAGCATACCAAGAGCAGCTACCAAGAAAATATGGGGTTCGCCTCAGTATATCAGCCTCCTGTGGTGCTCGAAAGTGCTGATTTTACTTGATTTGTACCCAGAATAGGATTCAATTCTGGATTAAAACACATAAAACCACTACATTTGGGAGTTTGTGATTTTCATACCTTAACATTTATGTAAAGCATAGGAATGGGCCGGAAATAGCATGGGCACCTACTTGGTCCATCCTTAGCCATGCGAGTTTACGATGATACAAACGAACAAAGAGTTTTTTGGCTGCCGTAGGTAGTCTCTGAAATTTTTCAATCCAGTCAATGTCTTCTGTGTCCTTGAACAAACATAGGTCATCTTCGTTGCTCAATACCGTGTCTAGAACTTGTTGAAAATTGAGGAGGTAGTAGGCCACTTTCTTGGTCGGATCTTTGTCCTCCCCATTCTCGTCGGGTTCCGGAGAATATTTACGTCCTTCGCTGTTATCCTTTGACGCTGGAAAAATATTTTCAGTTACTGTGTTGCTATCATTCTCAGATTTCTTATTCTTGGTGCAATTTTTATTTTGATGGAGCTCATCACTAGAAGTATCAGGCAATTTTTCCCTATTGCTTGAAGTTGATTTTTTCATGAGAGACTTATTATGAACGTGGTTGACAGTTCCATGACAATGAAGGGATTCGGAATCTATGGTTCTATGACAATGAGGTGATTTTAAAGCGATGTGACTGCTTGGCATTGGCACACTTTCATTGCTGGTAGGGCCACTAACATTCTTCTTCCTTCGCTTCGCTGGCACGGAAACGACGCAATCGTTGTCTACATTTTCATCGGAGGAAATAACTATCGGATCTGCATCCTCTATTTCTAATTTCATGCAAGCTGAAGAGTTATTGCGTTTGATCCTGGATATATTTTTAGACTTTGTGCTCCTGTTTTCCATTAAGTTTTCATTTGAGTCACCTTGGCAAGGATTTGGTTTCTCTCCGAGATTTTTACACGTAAAATATTGCAGCAAAGTCGACTGTTCTCTGGGTTCTTGCTTACGTTGACATCGCTTTCGCCTTGTTGCCATGAAGCGTTATTTGATATGAAATTTCCTGTCGCCACTGTGAACCTGACAGAAAAATTTGTTAAAACTAAGTAATTCTGAAACGACAGGAATCCATTCTTAATACCTCCTCAAGTATTCAACGCATGAACATACCAGAGATATAAAATTGCACGACACTTTATGAACTCGGTTTTCGGTACGATCGGACACTCAAGCATACCTTTCGAATTTATGTTAGAAAAATCCTATATATACAAGATGTATGTAACATATTAATGTTACATACATATACTCTATCTTTTTCTAAAGTAGTGTAAAAATTTCCTTGGTTAGTGACAAAATTCACTTACCGTATTTACTCGATTATAAGCCGCGGCTTATATTCTTTTTTTTCATCATTTTGTGCGGCTTATAATCAAGGGCGGCTTAAATTTATTTTTTCATCATTTCGCGCGCCGCACAAAAATACTCACGAATAGCGGCCCGTAAAGCAAGTTGCTCGGACAATGGTAGTACGAATAGTACGTAGTACCATACCATTAACGTTCAATCTGCAATAGCTCGTGTTTAAGATCTACTCCCTATACACCGTATACTGTGGATTTTAAAAGTTTACAGAACCGCATTCAAATCGAGCGACAGGCCGAAAGTTTCAAGTGGATGAATTGATGGTACGGCGATATTGAAATAAATAAAAAGTTTATTGAAAGTTTCATATTTTCCGCTGTTTGTGACATTGCCGTATGGTCGAAAAGGCTTAAGTTGGCTACCCTATGTTCTAGTGCGGCTGTTTTTGTGCATCATTTTGTGCGGCTTATAATCGAGTAAATACGGTATATATTCCTTGCTCAACTTTATAGGGCTACGAGAACGATGCGCGACATTCTGGAACAAAATCTCAATTTCACGGACGATTCGACACGCGAGATCAACTTTCGAATTTATCATAGCAAACTGCTACAAATACTCTTTATTTATCAAGGTATGCAGTGGCATAATATCACCACGTTTAACGACAAATATTTGTTACCTATATTCATAAAGCTATGGGGACGATGTGCGGCACTGCCCTCTCCCGGGTAAAGGCGGCCAAATATTTTGTGCAAATTTTTGGGGTGGAATCGGTGAAATTTCATATTTTCCTCGAGGTAACAATTTTCGATTTTTCTCTGTCTGACGTTCGTACAAGCCCCAGGTAAGCATATCATTACAATCTTGAATAGATAGTGGATAAAATACAAGATATAACGATTTTGTTTCAGGCGAAAAATAACGATAGTGCGTTATGTGCGTAAAAGGAAAAATTACTCGCTTGTGCCATCTCGAGGTCGGAATTTTGCACCTGAATAAATCGCCCGGCACCAAGACGCTAATCGATATAAGTTGGTATGTTTGTCTTGAAACAGCATCGATATTTCTCAACGGATCTTTACCAAAGGTGGCATGGAAGTCTATATACATCCTAAAATATTGCATGAACAAAGGAAACCTGATTCCGGGTATTCCCGGGTCCAGAGGGGAATTCTACTGAAGAGGCTTTATAGGGAGTAGAATTGTAGCTTTAACGTCCCCTAGAGTCCAAAATATGAATCTGGATACTGCATCTCTCTATACCGGTACTCCCCACTTAAAAACTAAGTTACCTTCCAACCATTTGATCGTAAAGCGCATTGATCTATAAACGAACTCACTTAAAGACCAGAATCCGTTCCAACGACCCGGATTCTCCTGGAATATATTTTAATGTCATCCAACGAGTGATGTATCAGTTGTTTCATACGATCTGAACACCGAAATTCGTAAAGGTTCAACTTACTATCTAACGGTCGTAAGTTTGAGGAACGGTCGAAGTATCGCAGTCGTAAATGTAAGCGATCGTGAAGTGGGAAGTACCTGCATACATAAAAGCGATAGTTTGATGAGAAGTATGTCTTGAAACAACGTTACCATTTATTAACGAATCTTCACCAAATGTGGCGCGGGAGTCCATGTTTATCACAGAATAATGAATGTACAAAGTAAACCCAGGTTTGCATTCCGTGTGGTGCAGGAGAGGGTAAAGTTCTACTCGAAATTGCTTAAATGCCCCCTAGCGACCAAAATAGTAATCTGGATATATATACCCACATGAGCTTCTTTTCTGGACAAAAATAAATAGGGATATATACCTAAGAGCTTTTGCTTCGAAATCTGGCACGGATTAGCCCGTTCGTTATTCTAGTCTATATACAAGAGGGAAAGTTTGTTTGTCTTGAAACAACGCACCCATTTGTCCACGGAATTCACCAAATTTGTCAGAGGTCTATATACATTCCAGAATAACGCACAAACAATGAAGCAGGTATAGAATTAGGACTACTTAGAGCCTCCTGGTGTCGGAAATAAGAATATGGATATGTACCTGAAGGAGCATTCCTATTTGAGTCTTACCAGGGCAAGGCTGGGTTGCTCTACGGGTGTGCATATAAGAGCTTTGGAGGTAAAGGCTCTCCCGGATAGGTATGCTAGTGTGCTAACATGCCTCTCCACTGGCAGGGACACATTGAACATGCGATATAAGTTAGATTCTTGATTTTAATTATATCATTACTTCTAAAGATGGAACGAAAACAATAAACCAATCGGCATTTTAAATGAAATCAAATAGGAAGTGTTATACATCCAACAGTAAAGCAGAAGCGTATTTTATAATGTGAGCATATACTACATGTGCGGTAAGTGTTACTTTTGAATAATTTATTTATAACGAAAAATGATTTAATAAATTATAGAAGTGAAACGAAGAACACATTTCAAGCGTTTAGTTCACCGATTGAGAAAAATAGCATTCCTTGTTCGGCACAACAATGCAATCAAACTGAGAAAAGTGTAGAATAGTGTCCGACTTAGTAACACAGAAAATACTCATCTAGTGCTCAAACTGTTAAGCTTGAAGTGGAAAACATTTTGACACCTCAGCATAAATAATGGAAGTAGAAACCTAAATAGCATTATAGGCGTATGACAGGCCATTAGTGTTGCCAATTATATCGAGGGACTTAGGAAAAGCAGGAGTTACAGTAGAGTACAAAATTAGTTATTTGAGTATGGTACAGCATTCGGTATTTTTTTAACATACTAATTTGAATCCTGAACACTACTGCATTTTTTTTACCGTTTATTTTTTAGTGTATATGTATACAAAATGGGAACATCACAAAACATTGTTTTCTATTGATAACTTCAAAAATCAAGCAAATTTTCTATATAAGGTTATTTGAACCAACACATAAGCTTTATTTTGAAATTAGGTTCAAAATTATGAATTGATACTTTATTGTATCGTAATTGTTTGGAATTAAGCTTCAATAGAATTTCCCTCGTACCATACTGTAACTTCCACCCATGGCAGTGGTACCTAAGCTTTTTGACTGGAGATTGAATAAAAAAATTACTGGAGCAAAGGGGAAGTGAATAAAACTATGTGTTAAAGTTAAAAAAATGAAAATATTGGCTACAGATCTACTTTCCTCGGTTACCGCCAAGCTACATGCTACACCGTTTAAGAACCACTGGGTAATACCCGGGGTCAGCAAACATTTATAAATGGCCAAATAGTAAATATTTTTCAGGTTATGCAGGCCCAGGGCAAAGTCAAGAATATATACAGGCCTATTGGAATAACAAAAAACTGCTGCTGTACAGCTGTTATTTCCATTGCATAATGAACACAATGCTTCGCTATCTAATTCAGTAACAAAATAATTCACCCTCCGCCCTAAAAGCATGACATTCGAAGTCCACTTCTTTTCTGGTTAGACAATGACAATATGCACGGGTAATAACAGTTTAACAAAATTTCGCAGTACTGCGATACACATGGAAATGGTGCCGAATTATAACTACGTGACAGCATTCAATCTGCTGATGTAGTTTGAAATTTGAAAGAATTTGAAAATGTGGAATCCATTCTTAGCTTGCAGCGGTGTGCAGTAGTTTGCCGACCCCTTTGTCATACAATAGTGAGTTGAAAAACATTTTTATATACCGTAGAATTATTAGCAGTCGATCTTTAAGTATAAGACGAGGCCGAATCGGGAAAAAAACCCAGACTTGACCAATCAAAATTTTGTTATTTGGTAATCTGGTATGGCGACATACTGAGGCATGTTACAATACACGATTGACAGTCATTCTTCTGATAGTTTACTAATAACATAATAAGGCTAGAAGTAGTTGCTAATTGCTTTACCGATTTGCCCTATTTCCAACTCGTAATTTAATGCTTACAAAGTTCACAGTAGCATAGTTGAATTTGAATATAAGCAATTAGGTTGATTTTTCGTAGCATTACATTGAAAAATCATGCGAGCTAATAAAATGTAATGCTAAGGTATATGGATTTCATAGAAAATTATTTCAAATTATACAAAGTTTTTGGAACCAATTTTGCCAGAAACTATGAAAAAATTCCGTTACATGAAACGAAGCCAAAGTTTTCCAATGATGCCGTCAAGTGGTAAAAAATAATTGCCATGAAAATTTATTTTTAAATGAATTTCAATTTTATAAAGTAAGTTGAGGGTGGAAAGTTGAGTTTTGGGCATATAATGCTTGGCAGAGACGAACACAACTTCGTTAAATCCTTTCATTTAAATCACTATCACGTATTGGTATAAAAGTCGCAACAAAGTTTCCTCTGTAAAATTCTTTGCATGTAAGTCACAACCTGTGATATGTTGTCTAACCATACATCATGGTCCCAATATCCAAAATAAAAATGGAGAAACTCAAATTCTACCAAAAATCAAGATGTGAAACTCCCAAATATTGAAAACATATTAAATGGTACTTAACAGTTTTCAATGTCAATTTAATAAAAGTAGGTCAATATACACCCCGGATATTGTAAGTAGTTCACAAACTTATTTTCTACTATAGCTAGTGATATATAAAAGAGATATTTTGGCTGGGCTGGGGTTACACCCATAAATGACATTGTGTCGCTGAAGCTAAATAGCTACTCTGTACACACTACTGTTCTTGTGGGATGTTGTACGACCAATTATACAATATCATAGTCGTAAGCTTTAAATCGTGTAGTATTAAAAAAATGGTGGATAAATTTACAATACAGCATTAAAGTATTTCATTAGCCTGTGTTTTAAATTTGCATATAAGTCCATCTCCCGTCACAGAATAGATAGTTTCAAACGCTTATAGTTAATAACATTACGATGAAAATGCAGAACCATTAAGATATACCAGTAATAATTTACTTCAAACATCGTTCGAAGCACGTGCTTCCTATATACCCACCTCTCATTGATTTATAGACGTTTTGCTCAAATACTCGCCTATTCTTTGTTAGGGTCTCTGCGGCTTCCTTATTCAACGGGTCATCGGGATTGGGTTCGAGAAACAAGTACTGTAATCCGTAAATGACAGAGTTAATTGTGAGCACGGGCTTCCAGTCTTCCCGGAGGATGTTGAGACACACATTGCCTTCGAGGTCTATGTTCGGGTGATAGATCATGACGTCGCACTTCACCTTCGGGGGTTCGTGGGGATAGCCCTGACCGACCTTGAAAGTGAACGTGAACCTGCCGCCTTTATAAAAACCCTCGTCAGGGCAGATGATCAACTTGAAGTTCAAAAGGTCGTTCGGATCCGGGAATATCGTGTTACACGTCGGAGGTAGCTGTAGCTCATTTAAATCTTTAGTAATTCTCAGTTGGGCAGCGGAAGCCTTGACTCTTCTTCCCGAAGTTGTCCCGGTGGACTCGTCATTCTTTTTTTGTTGTTTTAATGAAAATAATTTTATCATTGTATTTTTTTTTATTTTTAATTGCTACTGGTTCAGTTCAATGGATTATTATCATCATGTACCTCTCTACTTTTTAAAGTACAAAAGCTGTCATACAAGAAATATCCAATTAAGCAAACTATGGTCATCAAACAAAAAGTTCAAATAATCAAGGTTAGAATTATCGGCGCTTATCATATGACTCATGGACTCCAGTACTGGCACTTAGCATTAAAAAAAAATATGTCAATATATATCATTCTAGAATCACGTCATTTTTATTGTGCTCCCTTTTATGGTGATCAATCACGTGCAGTATTGTGCAGTGGATTATCCGGTGCATTATTGGAAAGGTTAAGATTGAACAGTTGTTTATCAAATGAGCTTTTCATAGTTATTTTTTATTATAATGTTTGAATCTTGTTAAATTAAGTTCTTTTAATTACGGCTCATCGATAGCGGGCGATTCAGATGGCAGTGCGGATAATCGAGGATGGTATGAATGGGGTTTGGATAATTGAATGTCAACTGAATGTACATCTAGCACTACATCGAATCAAAATTTCCATGGTCTTAGAACAAATCTTCGGTTTTTTATGGCTATGGTTTTGGATAAACTATCTTATCGATATGCCAAAATTTTAAACGGATTGGTCATGACTAACAGATCAATTCACCCAGCATCCTTACTCTTGAAGATTAATAAAAGTTGCATAAGAAATGTAGCGAGATAGTACTACGCTTTTTGGAAGATTATTATTGGTACAAGTATGGTTTCGCACTTGGCTATGTTATGATACATACCCAGTATGTTCAATATGGATGCCTATTTTGACCAAATATAGTAGTGACCAAACCAACTTCGCTCATATTGACAATCTCATCCACATTACACATTATTGATATTATGGGCACTGTTTCAAGCATGCCTGATGTAATTTTATATTTTTTAGTAATTGCACAAAAAATGAGGACAAATTAGAAGCAGTGATCAAAAGAATTTAAGACTGTGAGGCACCCTAATCACGGGAACAAAAAATAAAATTTATAACCTTGTATCGGTCATTTCAACAACAATATATAAAATAGATTTAGCTTAGGTTAGAGGGTTGGTGTTAACTAACCCTTACCGTCAAAAAATCTAGCTTAACATAGCCTGGTATTCAGAGGTCCCGCACTTAAAAAATAGTTTCTTGAGGGGTGGTACCATACCAAGTATGATAGCATTATTAGGCAGATATGTAAGGATATGGGATTCCTTATCGTATAAGGCATTGATTAGCAATCATAATTAACATCATTCAATATAATTAATATTCTCCAGTAGCTAGCAGAACCTAAGCTATCTTAAAACAAGTATTTTTTTAAATGCCCAGCACCCTTTAACTTGAACCCCTGTAAATTCATTCCTGACTGTGGTGGATCGACTAGTATTATACTTCGCACAAAAACTCCCTTCATTGTCAACAGCTCGATCGAATTTCTGAATCTGTCATCAACCGTCCAAGGCAACACCATTATCGTTGATCGAAATCTGTTACCGTTCATGGTACAGTGGTTAGTTTGAAAAAAATGGTTACATTCCTGAATTTGTTCGGGATTACTGACAGAATATACCAACACCAATCTCAATCAGGGAAGATTGGTGGAAGATAAAATAAGACACAGAAATAAATTCATCGAAAAAAGTGATGGGAGAAAAGTCACAAAAGAAACTAGAATTCCTCTGCAGTTATTTAGCACCTTTTTGACCTCGTTACCATCACCCTTTGAACTCAACAAATTCCTGCAACAACTTTCTTACCTATATCTGCGCCTGTTACAGCAAATACTATATTCACTGTGTTCATCTTATATAAATCACTATTGAAAACTCAGAGTTAAAATAAGAGAACCTAAATTGTGTGGGTCCCAGAGCAAATCATAATTAATAAAAAACGCTATTACCAGTCCGATCCATTGGGTCAGGTTTTTAGTCATTGTAGAGTATTTTTCGGCCTTAGCGAATCGGAATAAATGTCGCAAATCTGTCGAATTTTTGTCGGTAAATAACAACCACCAGCAAATAAAAAACACTCAGAAAGATATACTTCCCACACGGAATTGTTTGAAGTCAATTTATCTAAATTCTTCCTTATTTGTTGATAGTTTCGTACGACCCGTTATTCCTGACGCTTGAGGTCTTCACAGCATCACCGGGGAGCATCAGGCTCTTTTGGGCATGTTCTTCTGAATATCTATATTTATTTGTAGATAAACTGTATTCCTCATACAAGTATCCCGAAAAACGCATTCATCCCCGCTCTCGGTCAACTCATTCGATCCATTGCATTCAATCGCACTCACTATTCATCAATTGGAATCTCCTTCACTTGACTTCGCTGACAACAACATTCCAAACGGCGAAACATCTTCGAGTCCGCTGCCGAGCCTTCATTCAACCGCATTCAAGATCTCTTGCACTCAACTCTGCTAGCTACGACTCATTGCAACTGACGCCTCTTGCTTATCGCCACGGGATCTCCGGTCCACTTATCCAGCACTTCGTATCGTCTATCATTATATTGCTTTTGATTTCAATAAAAGAGTTTATTTATTCACGCTCACGTCTCTTACGTAACGGCATCACCCGAAATATTTCACAACTAACAATTGGCGGCATAAATAATTGGTTATTGTTCGTGAATTTAATAGTAATATTAATTAAAGTTAACTAATCTTCAGAGTGGTGAGTTTCTATGAAAAAAGTAGCATGGTGGGGAAGTTTATTTACCTGCCTAAAAAGACGATAATAAGACAGACAGTACGTACTAACATTCAAACTTCAATAATAATAGGCTCGAAAGTTTGTTTTTCCTCAAACAATGATGCCATCTCTAACCGTATTTGCACCAAATTTGGCACAGGGTCCAGATAGGCGCCCAGACAGTGGACTGGATTTTTTTTAATGTTAGGTGGTGTTCGGGAGCTTATTGTTGGTGTTGCTACAATCTCTGGCGGGATGATGATGGAAGAGGTACTGTAACCTCGTCAAGCCACCATGATCACCACAGTAACACCAGCATTCCCAGTACCCTATATATCAGTTGGGTCGACTGTGTGCCAAGTGAATTTGTCTTGCTCAGGGAAACGGAGGTGGCTCCAACGAGGTTCGAACCCGCCACCTCTATGTCAGGAGACACGCTTCTCAGTGGGTTTGAAATTCTACTAAGGGCCTCGATAAGACAAACAAGCAGACAAAATAAGATTCTGGACATATCTTAAAGCTTTTGCAGCAAGGGTTTATCTGGACAAAATCAGGCTGCTTTGCTAGTATTCAGTTAAAGCTCACAAAGCGATTAATCTGAAGTATTTGACTATATGTTGACTTATCCTGTGATATACACCGGATAAAAACCACAAAATGAATTGTAGAACAGTGTTTTATATCACCTAAATGAACACGAAGAACTAGCGATGATAATGTTAATAATAATAATAGTAGTAATAAAAACAAAAATCAAAAAACTTCAATCTTAACTCGACATCGGTACAAGAGAATAAAAATATATAGTAAGTATTAGAGTGCAATAAAAAAAATAACTTAGCATACAATATAGCATGAATGATAGAACACAAAAAATCACTTTAGCACACATATTGAAGTACATACACGAGACAAAATTATATTTTCTCATTGGTGGAGTTGTTCTCTTGTTGTGGTAGACAATTTCTGTTAGGATAGGAGGCATAAGGCCAAAATAGAAAGTTTTTTGTGAGTGCAAAAGTCTGATGTAATTCTGTAATGAGGTTGATGCTTATAAACTGGAGGGAGAATGGAAGGTGAGCTGAGGTTGATGCTTATAAACTGGAGGGAGAATGGAAGGTGAGCTAAGGGTAGGGTGAGAGTAAAGAGTTATTCAACAGGATTCAGGTGGATAGGTATAAGGGACATTGTAGGCATCTCTTGCCTTGATGGCAACTACATATTTCTTTTTAATTTTTCTGCATGATGAGACAACCCTTGTTATATGCATTGGAGGCTAGTCCGTTACACAATATTATATCGTCCAATGTGTTCAGTTGCTTCAACCCCATCATGTCACAATGGCTTTGGTGATGTAACTAGCAGCATTGTCGCAAACGGATGGTGGAGTGGTGGGTGCGGATGTTAGAGGAGAAAGAAATGAAATTTTTTCAGGCCTATGGAGGCAAGTAGGATAAATATCTAACTGTTTGTGTGCTAGCATCAATATTAAATAAATATCCAATATCACAAACATAACATAATAACTACCATTCAAATGAGGTTTAAACTTTACAGCAAAATACATTAAATTTGAAATCAGGTTACTGTTCAAAGTTAGAACTCTACATATCATACAAGTAGCCTACATGTGGATGACCATACGAATTCTAAATATGACTGCATTGATAAAACACCATGGATCACTGCATAAACACTTCATATGCATAAGCGATTCTATCAATACACAGCAATATAATAGTAATTATAGTCGGGACATCCCATCCCATGATACAACTCATCAAAATACATTGTCATCGAGATGCATGGAATGGTAAGAGTGTGTGTTCTAAGCTTTGTGTTAATCAGTTGTTAAAACAGAATTATATAAACAGAGCTGAAATAAATTGATTTCCTAAGCACTACATTAAATATAAACTCGAAACATTCACAAAGCTTGTCAATTTGAAGGTTGCGATCAGAGACACTTGAAAAAGACATAGGTTGCAGTCGGCAAATATCGCAAGAGACAGGGAAATGGAAATATTGTGATTAAATGTCAGTTTGGGGTTTGGATTAAAAATGAAATTCTGAATTTTCAAATCACTTGCCATGTTTACTCAGCATTTAAATAATATTTTCATATATAAATTTATATATGTGACTTTCTTATTTTTATTGTTCCATACTGGCTCACTCTATACATGTATCAGCACGAATATGACAAAAATTGTAAGAGTACTTTCAATTATAATGGATTCTTTAACTATTAACGTATTGGAGGGTTGCCTTGAACTGTCAATGGGGCAGCCTTAAGACATTGCAATGCAGAAGCATAGTAAATATTCTTATGAACATGCAGCGTGAAAAACTACAATGTTGAAAGACCTATTTTGCCACATGTAAATACAGCCTACAGATACATATTTGCTTGGATCGTGTGGGTGTTATCTATCAGTGTGCAAGCAATGTTATTGCACTATTTGCTTATAGACTAGCTCCTTCCTAACCTACTTAAAAATCAATGAAGGTATCTAGGAGATTCAGCAACTGGTTGTACAGTGATGTGACTGTCTGTACGAATGAGATAACAATACAGTTCATCTTCAACGTGCTAGCAATTCTATTTTGATTTCATTACATGGTATCCGACCTTCCATTCACACTATAGAATATCCATAATTTCAGTTGTGTCATCATCTCCATAAAAACCACAGAATTTAATTCAATTCTGTAGCAAAACTACTGCAGTGCAATGTACTACAATGTGGTAAAGCGGTAATCTGTGCCAAGTCAAGATGCAAGATGATGCAAAACTGTAATCGATTGACGTACGTGGGCTTAGAGGAAGTCGGAATCATTGTACGCAACAAGCACGCATTAAAACTCGTAGCGATAATATGAAAAATGTGTATTTAAATTTCTCAACAATTTGTGGTACTGTCCTTGACAGCTTTCACGGGCCATCAGGTTGCAGTACACTTAAACTAACTGGTGAGCAGGGCCTGTATGTGGTTACCTAGCCCCTCTAGGATAATTCACCAAGTTGTAAAGTATTGTCGACATCATATAGGGATTGAAAACAAAGATTAACCTTACAACACCTGTCTTTTTATTTATAACACTATCCTTTTGTTGACAATATATGAAACACTAGCTTTAATGGCTTGTACAAAGGTTATGCAGTAAGTCACATTATATTGAATAGCTTCGCTCTGAAAGCCTATATTTCTGCTTCAGAGTGATGGTTAGTATATTCTATGCTACATCGAATATATCTAACAAGTCTGATTGAATAATTCTCGAAATTAAGATCACAACTTCAAGGATCAGAGATGTCGCACAGCGTCAGGTAGTAAGTTGATATGGTTGAAGATATCCAACTATAAAAAATGCCACTTTTTCATTTTACTCCAAGAATCTAGCCTGCACAAATCCAATGCTGACTGGCATTTGGGTAAGGGTTATATATAATATTTCTAGGTCCAGAAATTATCAACCAGTTATGGAAAATCTTGTAAAATGCATCAATGCGATGAAATGCCATGATTATTTGAGTTAGGGTTACAGATCGAGAAAGTATTGAGGAAGTACTTTCATATTACTGATTCCCTAGATATTAATATTACTAGGGAATTGCAATTGCAATTAAATTGCATGAAAACTGGTAAAAATTGGGGGAAAAGTCGGTAAGGGGTATAATTCTGTCTCAAGCATTCAACTACAACCATGGTCAAAAGAACACCTTCCCCCAATATATCATCACACAGTCCTGTCGGTAGACTCTTCATCTTCGCAGTCGCGCGGCGTTCATCTTACGTGCACATGTCAAACAGTTTTCAGCAATGTGTATTATTTGCCTCAGATAACTAAAATTCACGACGCTATCCAGCCTTTAGAATTCGATGAACTCGATGAGGTCATCGGGCTACTTCGACCATACGTAGACTGGTAACTGGTGTATTGGTTATTCGCGAGAGAACTTGAATAAGACGAGTTATGCATACCGCTATTCAACGGCGTAACGCTTTTTGAATTCGATTCCGGTATGCTTTTCAAGCAAGAGTCGGAACATTTGGTTTTTAATGTGCCCATCAGATCGATGAGGTCGTCAAGGGGAGCAGTCTCTTTGGCGTCTATCAGATCGAACTCGCGCACAAGCAAAACGAAATGCGCAAAAATGATATTCAGGTGGCCATGGAGCCCGAATTGATGCAGTCGTGTGAAGTGGGCGGAGTACATGTGTGATATGACGTGGAAGAGAAATCGCAACATCTTTTGAATGTCGGCATAAAAGGACGGTGCAAAACTTTGAGCTGCAATGAAAGTGGCCGAATATGAGTGAGAGCTACGGGCTGGAATTCTGGTACTACAGAAGTTGATTTTACTATTCGAAAAACAAACTTATAAAGGCTGTTCGCTCTATGTTTTACAGTTTGCTACCAGCAAGGAAATTAATGTACTCGAAAAAGTTTAGCTGTCAAGTTAGGCTGCATAATTTGGTAGGACTGAATAAACTCCTAATAGAATTTTTCAGAATGCAGTCATTCCTGTATTATATTAAAACATGCTAGTAGTCTTGAAAGATAGGCTGTGCCAAAATTATCTTGGACCAATATCAAGTTTTCATCAGTGCAACATGCAATAAAACATGCTAGTAGTCTTGAAAGATAGGCTGTGCCAAAATTATCTTGGACCAATATCAAGTTTTCATCAGTGCAAGCATTTAGCGTGCACATATTTCTGTTACTGAAAAAAAATTACACAACAAAATAACAACAAAAATTAGTGGGAACATTGCTCACAAATAAGGTTGAGGAATAAAATTATTTTAATTTTAAATGCCATCCAGCTATAGTACATATTAAATCTTTCATCACCAGGAGAGTCTGAATCAGAATTTAAAATAACGAAAAAATGTACTAACCGTATTTCGTAGGAAAGAGTTTCTCGTTGCTGACGCATTTTTGACAGTACGTCATTACGTAATCTATGTATTGCGGTGCCGTGCATTTGAGTTTTTTTCCTCTGTCGTCTAACCACATATAATGCCTGAAGAAAAATTTTTAATAATTGAAACGCAGATAATACCAAAATATTTAGCAAACCAGTTATAGTTGAACAATGCATATTATAAGAAATACAAATTGCCGAATTGCATATTGATAAAAATTTGACACTTTTTTTTCTTTTTAAATCCGTAACTGGATTCTTCATTTTTGAACAGCGGCTGTCATGGATGGCTGGTGTAAAATGAAATTTTAACATATTGTAACCCAGTCCCCAACTATTTTTGACTCCAAACTTACCCAATATACCGAATACCTGTTTGATGCCCCCTTCTGGACCCTAAGTCATAACACAAGGAGAGAGATTCTCCTGCTACCTAATTGAAATTTTCCCAAAAATGACAGTACTACAAATGGTCAAATGAATTGGTACATCAGCAAGACAGAAAACACTTCCAAAAACCTATTTTTTAACATATGACACACAAATGCTTCTCATATATCAGCAAAATACTAAAACAGAGTATAGAAAAATTCCTCTTATCCAGTACTCGAATAACGGAAATCTCAAGCACCCAAGAAAATTTCCCTATATATAATAGAACGCTTATTGCAATTTCATCACTTTTTGTACTGCTCTGCATCAAACGATTGGAGGAGAAATGATATTACTTTATTGTGGATATCACACATGCTGGACATGGTTATCAGGTGAATAAAACTTGTTCCTTACTCAAATTGCACTTTTATTTCTTCATATTTCTCTCATTCCTACTACATTCATTTTTCCTGTCCAATGAGTTTTATAAGGTGCTATGGTAATTTGAAGAGTGATGATCGGAAATCCCGAAATTTTGGTTAACCGATGACCCCCAGTCCCAGTGGTACTAGGTAGGAGGGAGTATACCATATCATGTTATTGGAAAATGGAAACAAATATAATACTTACGATTGCCCAGCTCCCTGCATAGAAGGACATGATTCGGCAGTACAGAATTCAGACATTGTACCATATTCAAGATTAGTATTGTGGAAGAGCGATATAACTGAAAAAAAACAACGTTGAATTAGAACATTGCATTTTAATTAAAATCTACTAAGGTAAATAAAGGAAGGATCCCTTCCTAGCACCTTTCATTAACTAGTGCAGGGGTTCAACCTCTTTCCTGTCGTTTACCCCTTTGCAGCTTTCGAAAATGAAATTTAACCCTTTTTTGGTTTACCACACTACTAACACTGATAATAGGGCTTTTAATCACCAGCTGCTGGCTGTAAATCTCTTTTATTGTGATGTCACTTATATTAAAATATCCTGTAAAGCTCCATTTTTTTAATTGTAGGAAAATCTGAGTTTTGTTAATTTTAATGATTGCAAAAACATGTTTGCTTATTTCCTGCTTCATTAAATTTACCCTCATAGTAAGTAAAATTTACCCCCGGGTGAGAACCCTGAACTAGAGCAATGATGAAATATCTGTATTGGAGCAATATTTTTGCTTTCCTATTGTAATTGTAGCAATTCAGAAATTCACAGGTGGAAAGCAAGACAATGGAACACAAGTAATAGTTATATTCATACTTGCAGTTTCTTATTCATTTCTGCAGTTCAATTTCTAAAGATTTTATTGTACAATTGTAACTGGTTGCGTTAAGAATAACCTGTGGTATAGGGTGACCTTATTCACACTGTCACCAACATTTACCTTAGTAGTCACATAGAAAGGTCAACCACTCGTGACTTTTGAGTTTATTGTTTATATATTTGTATACTGTTAACCCTTGTTATCTAAAATAAGAACCACATATTTATTCAATCAAATATGCTTTCAATCTTGAAAAAACAACTCCTAGGAAGTCAATAGGTTTCTAACAAAGTAAGAATTTTTTGGAATAAAGCAGTTGCCACTAGATTGCTAGTTGCCCCAACAATAATGAAATGGTTCAAAAAGTGTTGATTTTCTGAGAATTACGGTGAGGCTACATACTCCTGATTAGGCAGTATATAAAGTACAGAATGATTCCTCGTTCCATTCAGTTATCGGCGTTACTAATTAATCCAATTCCTAATGAATCATCAAAGCAAAACTGGTCATTTGATGGAACAATAACGGGTAGTGCAATCTACTGACTGATTCCTGGTTTGTTTGTCAGTTAGATCATATGATGATCACCTGATTGATGCATAATTGCATTCACAACATATTTCACCATATGTTGCCACATTTAACTTCTATGTTTACCGATAGTAAGAATCACCTAATCCATTTCCAATTTAGTTTTGTTGAATCACACAACAGCTGCTCAATCATACGAGCCATTGTGCCAACACATTCTAATTTCGATACAATATATTTTCAAAGAGTTGGTGACTACGATATATATGGGATCGAATATCTTACTCTACTTATGTAGAAAGTAAGGCAGGCGTTCTAAGTTGTGAATTTTGGGGTTTCTAGGGAGAGAGGGGATATAGACCACAGCTCATTTCTTCCAAACTGTCACTATTGCTATGTACACTATTTACATATCTCAATGCAATTATCACAATAACGTCGCTAGTAAATTGCCATAATATTATTCTATCATCTATTGACAGATCATATAATCATAATAATAAGTATCTTGGAAAGTTGACAACATACTGCCAAAATGAAGTGCTGAGCAAAAACCTTTGAAAACCAGTGCTCAGACCAGGCCCATTGTACACCATAATTTCTGGCATATAACAGACATAGCACATAAGGCACAGTCCTAATTTTTTTTTCGTCGAGCACATACATCCTGGGTAGGCGTAAAACTGAAAAAATATGAGAATTGAACATCGCTATCCCATGTATCTCAAGTCTGTGTAGTAAGTACTTTCTTTTGATTGATTGTACCTATCAGCTGCATGTCAATTGTCAAAAATATTTCATAGGGCTGCCTCCCCAACAGTGACAATTAATGAGTGGCCGGCAAGTAGGAACAATAGAAGACCCAATCGGGCACTGTAAGAAAACGAGGTGCGCTGATTTTTTTTCTACTTCAGTAACAATAATTTGTGCAGGTATGGGCCAAAAATTGCGGGACTTAGTATTATATTCGCAACTATTCTATAAACATTAATTTATACATCCTCTTTGTCTTTGCTACTAAGGGTTTGATTTTCATTATGTTCAATTTTATTGTACATGGTACTCAATACAGTTGACTGACAAACTTCAAGATTAGAATTTGAAAAACAATTTTAAAACTGTAATATTCACCTTGCGTTGCTATCCACTCTTTTTGGTCGATCTGTTCCGGAAGGTGGACGATCTGGTGCAAACTAATATCATTCGGAGTAAGTGTACACAGGTTGGTGTCTAAATAAGGTGGTCTTTCCTCTTTCACTACTGGCTTTTTTTCGTTCTTCTTTCCTTTTCTGCATTAAAAAAGATTGAATTGTGGGTAATATAAAATAAGGGGATTTAGAATTCTTAAATTGAAGTCATGCAGCACTGCACAGAACACATCAGTTGCCAGGTAAACCAATGCTTTTTGAACCATTTCAATGGTTTCACCCATAAAGTACTTATGAAATAATTGTGTTCATTCACATTTTAATTTTTATTTGGTGATTTTAATTATAATTCGATATAATGTGTATTTTATAAGAAGCTTTCTTGTGTCGAACGATCAAAGACAGACTTATAGTCACGATAACAATCAACACTGACTCGAAACAAATTCAGACATCTGCTGAAATATCAATAACAATTAAAATAATGATACCAATATTCAATAATTGACATTATAATCTGTTAAAAACAAAATGAGGTCCCTGAACAAGTCAAATTAAAATAATTCGTATATAATTTGTCACATGAGTAGGAAATTTACATCATCTTGTTGAGTATTTGAATTTGAACATCATAGAATATGCAAAAGAAACTCCAATTGGCAACAAATCACCATATCATACAGGAATTAAAATTTTATAGTTTCCTTCTTTCGAAAGATCATGTCATTCAAATTTGAGCTATCTAATATCCCTTGGCTATTTTTTCAGTGTTTATTTGACCTTTGAACCCAACATGTTTCCATACATTGAACATGCATTGTGTAAGATACAGATAAAGATACAAAATGAAAAAAAAAAGATTACTAGCCAAGCTGTAAATTCGAATGGGTAAGTAAAATGTCTGGAAGGAGACTATCCAGCATGACAGGCTATGATGATATATTACAGGCAACAGCGAGTTTAATTAGATATTTGGCAAGCGTCAACGTTCCGCGCGCAGACAACTATTTGATCAAACAATATCTCGTGTCGCGATATCACGTGGTATTCGTGAGACGCCTTTAACGAAATATTGATGTTCATTAATGCTGTCTGGTTATATAATATTTTTGGTACCCTCTACGCCTTTCTGTATTTCCGATTATTTTTCATCATCTAACACTGAAGTGTGTGTGTGCAAAGTCAAACCGATTTTTCAAATTTTTAATATTAAGTGACGAGATCACTGTCTTAGAAAGACAATTATAATCATGGTATCAGTACAGTATTTCCTTGATTGCAACATACAGTACGTGGAAATTGACTATATTCAGAAGTTAAAAATAACCTCGAATTAAGTACTGTAGTACAATACGTTGATGTAAAGAAAATTTAAAGAATGCCAATCCATGTATTACATCAGCGGAAATAGTTGTCATATTTTATATTTACTACATATATTAGTTCATAAATAACTGATGTAAATCGGGTGAATGAAACAGTGTTCCCAACGATATTCTAATAAACGCAGTTTACCGGATTAACGGAGAAATAAAGTTTCATGACGTTAATTAACGAATTATGTACAAATAATTGAAATACAGTCATACGCTTCAACAAACACTAACGGCTAATTTATGATTCAAAAGAGAAGTAAAATGATTGTTGTCCTCTGTAAAACCTGTAATGTTGTGATAAGTTCATGTCGTTCTGTGTATTTAGCAAGACAACAATTGGTTCAATTAGCCCTGTGAAGCTGTCATGACTATATAAATGACGTGCGACGTGGTCATACGGTGAATTCAGCCATATGGGAACAGTTTCCTCACATAAATATCAACATCAACATATATCCCTTATTGTTAACTGGAAATAGTTCACAATCACCTTGCTAACAAAATGACACGATAGTGTCACGCGTTGTCAAAGCAAATAACGTGTAAACAATGAAGCACTATTTGTACAAATTAATGTGGGCGACTACACCCGATATACAAAGAACGAAAGTAACAATCTCTTTTACGATATTATATTTACGACAACGCTTATGGTTACGTAATCCTGTTAATTTTCAAGGCCGCAAGAGGTTCTGAGGATAAGTCGTTTGTTTTCATGAACAACTACGCCGTATGAAACGCTGCCATTCGGAACAAAAATCACATTGACTGAACCGAAACTGTCTATAGGAGTTGGAAATTACCGTTTAGCTACAACAATAATAATCGCTTATTCAGAAAGGGATTTTATCGTTATTATAAGAACTAGGTAAGGTGAATATCAATGACAAAACAGGGAAAAACAATTGTTAACGGCCTTATGGCCCTAACTGCGATATCGAACAAACATAACCTTACAAATTATATCCTATTTAAAAACCTTGGACACGAACAAATCAAATTTAAATTATTCTGGACCATGGGGTATATATCATATTGGAAAGCGCTCCACCAAGCCCAGAAATTTTTAACCCTCCGACATAGCTCGTCGTGTACCTGTTCTTAGTAAAATGTAAAATAACAAAATTGACTAGAAATACAGTAGCTGCTGACTAAAATAGACGCTGTGACGCTTTTTAACACTAATAAAGCCTATTCTGGCATAATTTTGCTCGTGGGCGATCGTAATCAGTAAGGGGATAAGACTAAGACTAAGACTAAGTTAAGACTTGTGGAAGCAACTCGATTTTGTATTATCACGATGAGGAAGCAATCGTTGAAACTTGCCAAATGGCGTTGAAATACAATACTACATATGGTGACTAACACATCGCAGTAGGTAATAATTGTAGTTCGTATCGTGCAGTACGCAAAGATTTCTTTAGTAGTAACCAACTACTTAAGCACCCGGGGAAGGGAAGCTGGTTAAAGCAATGAGGGTATATTAGAGAAGCTACAAATATTCACAGTACCTTATTATGTAGTTAATCATATCCATGGCCGTAATCAGCTTTGCTTTGCATGTGCAATCACTACTAATAGACTGAGATAATTCTCAACTGACATATCTAATGTACAGCAGCCTACACATTCTACAGTCTAACAAAAATACCGAGGATTCTATGACCGAACGCTGTAGAGAACAGAACACATTATTCTGTACCGGAACTTAGTCATTGATAGAGTCATCAATGTATTTTTGGTTTACTATCAAACGCGTAAATACTAAAGATTTACCACGCTCTGAAATTTACATAATGTTACGCGTATCGAGAAGTCATCGCGTCAATTAGAATTTATGTTTGGAAAAAAGCGTTGGTAGTTAACGCGGAGGCGAAATGAGGTGACGATTGTGACTGACTGTTTTTTGTGTTACTATTACCCCGTTGGTGTTACCGTAAAATATTAGTGATCATGGCTTCTGGGAATTATTGCTTTGGTTTTCGTCATTTTTGGTCTGCAGCCGGCTCTCAGAAGTCATTTAGTTTCCAAGCTATTATAATTTCTACAGTGTCCAGTCAAGGCGATTGTGAATCAAGTACAGCTTTCAATTAGAAATTCTTCAGAACGAATAAAGCCAAAAAAGTGTGGGGTTAAATCCAGAACTTGAATAGATAGTATATCTTTCCGTTAAAACAAATCAACGAGTATTCGTCAGCGGCCATTCTACGAATATCCCAGTGTTTTGATGCTTAAACTATTCCAACCAATTCAATCTACGATTATACTAACATTTTACGTACTTGCTCCTCATAAACCAGTACGCCTACACATTAGTTCTGTGAGATTGGCTGGCCGAAAAAAATATGAGTGAAAGAAAAACAAGCTGACTATTATTGCTCAGTCGATAAAGAATGAGACATATTCAAATTTCCACCACTATGCAAACACAAATCTCTGAAATATAACGGTCTGTCGTCGACTTAACAGAAAGTTGCATGCAATTTCGCTCCGTAATGTTTTGGCTTGAACGTACAAAATATATATGTATGAAAGTAGAATTTAGAATCCCTTCGATTCAAAAATTATTTTGAAATTTAATTAAGAGTATTTGCTCGTGAATAAGTCTCACTCTTGCACTTGTCGCGTTCCATATTTAAAAGCTTCAAAACTTTCAGTATAGACGAATGACATGTCGGCCATGAGGAACTTATCACTCGGATATGACCAGCGTCTGGCCTATCAGTTAAAGATCATGGAAAGTATGGGATTTGAGGTACACCTTGAGGTACACCAATTTACACCTTCATACCAATTCTGAAATAATACCGCGATTTTCGGCACATAAAGCGACATTTGAAAATATTAATTCGGTCGAGATAAGCACACATAATTCGATGAAAAAAGATGAAAAATTGAATGCCGCGAAGGCGAACATATTACTCCATTTTGGTTGATTGCCGTGTCAGCGACATGTCATTAAACGCAATAGGAACTTTATAGGGCTGCCATCTAACTGAGAATTACTGCATCGGATTGACGAATGGAAACTAAAGTCAGAATTGCATGCAAGAAAAGCTAAAAAGTCTTTCGTTCAAGCACTCCATGCACAGTGAGGGCTCAGCGGTCAGAATTTCCGCCTTGTAGTACAGAAATTACGGTGACGGTTACGTTTAAATTTTTTCGGCGACTTTTTTAGTAGGCTTGAAATTAAATGAATTTTATTTTCTTTTATTTTCGCAAAAAAATCACTTTTTTTCAAATGCTAAAAATTAAGTTACTGGATACGGCATTTGCTTCGGATTTAAGGAACACCTTACATTAATTTGTTTTTTTAAAGACGTTTCATGCCGACGGGATTTGGGTTTGGCCTCTTCTCTTTGTGATCAAATTGACGGTATAATTTTATAACTTTCACTTCGGTGTTTTGTTGCTATTTTAGTGCTGTTGAAAGACGGCATATCGTATTCAAAATACGCTTAATTTAATACGTTGTTACGGAAAACACGGGCCAAAAATTTGGATACCACATGAAGTTTGTTCCCTCCGAAATCCAGGTTACGCTCGGTTGAGTTAAGTTGAGCGTTATTAATTAAACCTAACCCACCCATGACTACAAAAATAATAATAATTTCTCTCCATGTATATTTAAGAAAGTTTGTGATTCTTATGAGGACTTTTATCGTCTTTAAACTTTGGCGCTCTAAACCTCGTCAGTAACCCCAACCCACATCTGCGGTGAGCGACTTATGTCAAGTGACGAGCAACATTTTTGTGGCCATGGGACATAATCTTTTAGTAATCTCTGCGTATCTCTGGTAACCATGATTGGTACTTCATAAAATCAAAATTTGTGTATGTAATCAATTCCCGGCCCACCCGGACCACATTACGCACCACTGCTCTAGGTCATACGGTGTGGATATACACAAAGGATATACAGAGGAACGTTCAGGAGCCTAATCGGACTAATAGCATTTCATAATCAATAGGAAATCTGAAACAGACAAATCGGAATGAAAGTTCAAAATACACCACAATAGAAACCCATCTCGGGTCCATTAAAACTGTTCCTTCCTTAATATTATTTGACTATTTAGAGGTTACTTAAGTGCTACTATATAAAACAGCAATATCGCCCAACCCTATTTCAATAATGAAGAACATAGAACTCACCGTTTATTCTTCTTGGCATTGCTGTGGTTATTATTTAGGTTGGTCTTTTTCATTTTTTCATTTTGCGGCGAAAGGATTTGAAGGATTTGATCCAACATACTCGACGGCGAAGGCATAAATCAGTAATTTTATCTCACTACAGACTAATAACTAGGTAAGTAAGCACTCGGACTGGAATTAAGAGATAAAACTAATACTGTAATCATAGCATAGGTTTGTTTCAAAACATATCGATAAAATCTATCATATTACATTCAAAATTCGATACTTTATTCTTGCTGGATCATCACAAGTATTGCCAGATTAAATCCCAAGAAATACCTATAAACAAGGGCATTCCGACTTTTCCAAATACAAAGCAAACAAAATTTTCATCAAGTTTTACAGCATCGCTGAATTTCCAGACGAATAGCTTCATTAAATGATGATGCACTTCTATTTGAACTTTCAAATAGTTTTAATTTTACGATTTTGTAGACAGAGACGTATTTGAGAATATATATCAGCCGAATTTCGTCACAACGATACCACCGTGACATCCTTTACTCCAATCTACGAGAATTCATATGTAAATGGCGCCGTGCATTATACCCCAGCTGAAAATTACGTTTCAAACCGTTTTTTAAACTCACAAAAACGCTAAAATTTGATTAAACGTACTTTCAATAGTTAAATGCAAATTCATTGTGTGAAAAACGTGTAAAACAGATGGATATAAGTTAAGTACAGTCTTGGATTAGGATCAATTATTTGTACCAAAGTATGATGGGGAAAATATACGAGTGATATATGAAATATAACATATATGAAATGAATTATTACAAACTTTAGCCAATCGAATGCAATATTGTAAAAGTTTTGTCGAGACCTAAACACAAACCCTTCAACCATAGTATTCGTACCATCTACCTATACATTTTTCGGCACAGTAAATTAAACAGGTCACTACATGTTGACGGGACCCACACTTTCCGTTTCCCAGAAAAAATGATTCAAATTCAAATCTAACAATACATACATTAGCAGTTCAATAATCTAGTGGGGGTCGTCATTACAGTGGTTTTTCTATGACACGTGCACATTTTGCAAGTATGACTAATCACGAGCACAACATTTTGCTCTTGTAATCCTCTCGTGAATAATGAAAATACAATCCTCAATTAAGCCTAGACGTTATTTAGGGATATTCTTTAACAATAATTTGTCGGCACACAGTTAGGGGAACACTTCTCTATAGCGCACGTAAAAATTAAGCGGGAGACACTGCAATAAAATGGCGATATAACTGACTGAGTAATGGTATTGTTAAATACAGCAACGCTTGGCTATAGCCGTTTAAATTGGTATACCTTCACTTACTTCTTTTCTTGCTATCTTATCCCAAACTCAAACCTTTAACCACGCACCCAACCATGAACCATAGCGTGTGTGCGTGGTTTAATGTAACACTGTCACTGTCAATGTGATGTCCTCAATAAAAATTATATTCCATTCCGCATCTGTTAGAATTTGAAATTCATCCGATTTCTGGTCCACTCCACCACTTCTATTGGTAAGACCTAAACTACAGACAGCTCTCTATTCTCGCTGATGATTTATACCGTCACGTAAGCAAAACCAACCAAAGTCTGGACTAATAAAGTCTTCCCGTTATTCCTCCTGTAACACCTCACACTGTCTATCAGGATCTATTGCTACGAAATCTTGGGACATTTTGTGTACCTAATAATATAACAATAAACAGTAATGATTACACGCTCGAAGCTATCCTTCCCAGTCTAATCTAATCTTCAAAACTATCTGATTTACAAGACCATGTGAACGATAGAAAGACGCGCTTCACGCTGGTAATCGACTGACGAATAGTAAACACAAACCCGACAGCTCGAACGTTAGTCAAACAACAGACCGTATAAAGTCGATAATAGAAAAAAAGGCGATTTTTTTTCTCATATTCAAGCGAGCAACTGTCGCGTCTTCGTCCATATTAGTAAAGTGAGACTGCACTTTCTAAATCTCACACGTCTTTTGCGATTAGACGTGAGAATACTGAAATGTAACATTCGACGCGTCTCTGACTAAAACTTGTCGCAGAGGTAAATAACCAAACAGAGAATAGAATGAAGTCATAACGCAGAAATAATTTAAAAGTAGCACACAAGCCAATAAAACCGCTGCGTCGAACTGAGCAAGGACTTGATTAGTCCATGAGAGAAATCTTACCTGGAATGTGTTTAACTTAACTGTTATAGATATTCAACCAGATTCCTATTTTATCTGCTAGGCGCGTTTAACTATACATCCCGTCCGGACCCGCGTTCATGCATTATTTTGGGATTCATCTGGACCTCCACTGACGACGCTGTGTCAATACAAACAGACAAACAAAGTTACGCAGATCAAGCAGCATCTGTCCTACCACAACCTTTCACTAAATTCCAACTTTGACGTCGTTACCTACTATAAAAATCCATTGCGTGCGTTTTCCTCCAATGGAAAACAATAACAAACCATTAGATGGGCGTGCCCGCTACGACATTTCATACCTCATTTAGACTTACAACTCAAACAGGCCGTTGTAGCCCTACCTTATAAATCGCCTGATCAATCTGATTTTGAACTGAACTGAATCAAAGTAAACTGGAGTCAATCGAAATCAATGATACGTGAAGGGAAAATATTATTACAACATTTGGAGATTCGAATTCGATTTCTAACATATCAATATCAGATGGTTTTTTGTTCATGCTATTTATACTATGCTCAGATCTTCAGAAAATCGTTCTGTCAAATAAAAATACTTCCCGCGGTGACGCACACACTAGTGTTTTCAGTTTTCATATTGGATAAGTTGATGAATGTACTAAATTGGATGACAAATATTTTGAATGTGCTAAAAATAGTACCGAATGAGTAAAACTCATAAAAGACCAGCTGTATGACTCTAGTTCCATTTTACAGTATCGTGATATGTATCCAGGACCCAACGCCATCTCCCAGGAAACAACGACACCCGCCCTCAATTATCAATAGTTGCTGTGAAAATTTTGATCAAACAGCATTCATCGACAACCGACAAAAATTCACAAATTTATATGATGGCATGAAATGGCATCCGCTGCTATAGTTTCTTCATTTCAATTTCCACGTCGGAGCATTTAGAAATTGATTTCATTGGCAGGGATGATGAGGCTCAAACTTAACAGGAAATTGATTAATTGACTAGGAAATCGTAAATGGAAAACTTGCGAATGATTTTTTCAAGGTCGATTTATATTTTGCAAGAACAAAACACCTGTCAATTAGCAGCGTCTGCATACAACTGTTCATAGCCACGAAGAGTATAGTTCGTTCCATTCAAATACAGTATAAGACTTCGCACAGTCGACTTTGATATATTGTAGTTCAATTAAGGACATTATCGCTGCTACCAAGCAACGAAGTTAGCGAACATCTGTGAAACGATGTAACAGCTGGCTCTGAACTTCAAAGAGGCATATCTACGACCTCACCTTCTTTATCTTTTATAGCGGGTTACATTTGAAGGAAATAACATGACTAAAGCAACTCATATACCTGAAGAATTGCATTCAGCATTCACAATTATCGCCTCTAGTGGCAAAACATATTTATGCACGTCATTAACGCCAAGCGTGCAGACGACACTAAAGTGACACTAAGCTACTACCCCCACCTTAAGACTCAACCAAACCAGCGATTGGGCAGTGGGTCGATTTAGCACTTGGGTAAGTGGTAAGTGATATTTTGGTAAGACCCCGCATCCAAAGGTGCAGTATCCTATTAAAGCGAACAGAACACACTTTATTAGTATACAGATACAAGAAGACACCAGTTTCAAATGCAATTGATTAATAAGATAATCCAGTATGATTCGTTTATTGAACTCCTTTTTTTGATTACAAGGCAATATTGAAAATTAGGCCCGACTTACAGCATAAAGTGAGGTGGCTATTTTGAAACATACATTGAACACAACAAATTATGAATTCTGACTACAATAATCCGATTTTTTTATAGACATAGATTATTAATTTTTAGCTTACCGTATGATGTATACCACTAATATCTGCCAATTTCGAGGTAGCTGAGATATTTCAAATAAGATTAGATACTTTATAACGATCATCCTTCTGTCAATCTTTACTTCCCCATTTACTTATAACAATTGTGAAATATTTCCTCCTTGCTAACCTTCAGTGATATTAAACAACTACAGTACAGCTGTGTACCCTTTTAAACTATCAGGAATACTTTACCAGGAAAAAGTTCAGGTCTATCGACCGTGAGCTGGCTGACGAACGAACGTCGGCTGAACTGCTTTCCCCAATGCAAATACGTTAGTTAGCTATTAACCCTTTGAACCAAGCACTGACCAAGTACAATCAGATATTCTTTCAGGTGGTAAAAGTGTTATTCGCTGCATTATGAACTTAAGGAGGTTTTCAATGAACAGATGTCGACCTCATTGGTGGCTTGGAACACGACACGAGGCACTCGTGTCCGTCATTATTGCTCAAGTCAGCAAATGGTTAATATCGACAGGAGCTCTGCACCATAGAACATTCTAAAAGGTTGTTATTAAATTGAGAGATCAATTAAGAGCAACCTACTGGCTGTTGATAAAACAAATTACCAAATTGTAAGTATTATATAACAAAGAAAAATGTTTTCAGTAGGATGATATTACGACGTGCGACGTAAATAAATAAAGAACATAAATACTTCATTTTCTAATCGAGATCTCAATCTTCCGTAATTGCAGTCGCGTGGAAACTCTCAGACTGTCATTTAAGAAGCCCGTGTTTAAATGCACTAATCAATTATTCGAAATCCACATATCAATACTGCACTTCCGTCATCTAATGGTATACGTTTCGGAAGTCTACAAACAGAAATTTATTCTACACCAGTCACTCGTTATATACGAAGCCAGTCTATTCGGAGTTATACCGGAGCCTATTTCTACCAGTCCCCCCATACTTGCGAGAGCGTCACCTGGTTGAGATAGTTCTTGAAGTTCAACTCACCTTCCTGAGACTTCCATTAGTCTGCCTTCACCTCTTCAGTGGTTGATGACCCACAACCCTCAACCCTCAACCATGTAACCCCGCCCAACCACTGGACCCGGAGCTTACACTCCCATTCCTGTTCGCGTTACACTTGAAATTACGCTTTTATTATACTTGTTATGATGTATAGTAGCGGTATTATATATATATTGCCCCGTAGTAATGTATTTGTGTCACTAAATTATGATTGTAGGTTGTTGTCAAAAGACCCCCCCCCCTTCTCTATTTGCTCCATTGAAATAAGTATTCATACAATGCAAATTCACACTGTGATAAGTTATCTCTGAACGCATTCCTCGCATATACCGAGGGACTGCTGTATACTGTACATCTAACTAGTATATCATGAGAGATTAAGCCACCTCTATGAGATTTTTACATATCAGACAACATTTTTATAGCCCGGAAGAACGGGTCGCGATATTCTGCATGTAATGAGCAGCTGGTTAGCGAATACGCGAATAGACCACGTAGTATAAATGAAAGGAAATATGCGATTAGTTAATGCACAGATGGAACGTTCCATTTCAAACATTTCTCAAAAATAGACAATTATAAACATACTGCCTCATACAATTGTGGTCAAAGGTACTGACTTGCCTCTCAGATAAATAAGTCCTATGCTATCCAGGTCAACAGCACTCTGGATTCAAGATACATCAGTTGTTTATGAATAAAACATAACTTGCTCGGGAAGAAGTATACCCGGTATCAACTTGAAAACAGAATTGATATTTCTGATTTAAGGGGCGATACGGGGGAACTACTGAGGGACTGATATCATTGTATACCGAATATGGACTTATCAAAATTATTTGCTAATTGTGGGCCCACAGTCAACATTTCCACTAGGTTAAACCAGTCCTGGATATACACCAATACATCTCATTTCGTTCACCTCAAATCCGGTAGATAAACACAGCTAGGTGTTGTATATGAAATGCATGAGCTATTAACAAGCAACTGAATATTCTATTGTGTGTTGACCTTGTAAAAGTCAGGCACTAATCCAGCACGATTGAAAACTCAGAAGGAGTGGTGCCGGATTAGCGAAAATACCGAAACACAGGCGATTTCCTCCAAACTAGCTGAATAATGAAAGAGCAAAAACAATGAATAGCCTATGTCATTGTAAGTGAAATTCCAATGATGTACAAACAAGGTAGAAGGTACAGAAATAACATATGCAAGAAAGTTGAACACTTCTGATTCTGAACGTTTAAGATCAGTTCAGGCAAAGTTACATGACTCTCAAAAATTAATATTAGCAACTACGATTAGCGAAAGAGTCGGTTTAAACGTAGGTAGGCGAACTACTAAGGTCCATTTTTATGGGCCAAATAATAACGTGCCGGAGTATTCCGTAAAAAGCCTTGGGCGATAATCCAAAAAATTGGATATGCGGAATGCAAACTTTATTTACAAATAAACGCCCATTGGCGGGAAATGGCGCGAAAGAGAATGTACACGATATAACGCATTTTTACATCTATTTTATAATGGTTATATATATATGTAATTTTTACTATGGTTACACCAATTCATGTTTGAGACCCTTTATTTGTTTATTTGCAGTAAGCAAAGCACTTCTTAGCGGTGGATAGAATTATTCTTGGTATTGGTATGAACATCGGGCACTGGAATTAGATTGTTAATGACACCCGACATGTACACAATAATTTTTACCGAACCGAGTGATCCAACGAATGTAACAAAAAATAGTCATAAATAAGCTTCAAACTTGACAGGCGACAACATCCAACGTATATTTACAGAGATTGTTTAGCACGCGCTAATGTTTGTACATCGTTCTGTGAAATTGCTGACCAAGCAAAAATCATATATTAGGAAATAAACGTAGAAAATATACGAAATCTGCGTTTGGCAGAATATATTAGGTGCAACACAGCGAAAAACCCAATCACAACTAACACAATCTTTGTTCAAAACGGTAGGAACTAGCCGTAGGAATATGTGACGAGAATCTAGCCTCAAAACAGTATACAGCAACAGCGATACAAAAGCGAGCGTAAGAAATAACACTTTTCCTTATCTAAAGATTTTTCTGCAATCTTTGGAGTAAGGGCCCAGAGTAATTTAGCCCGTTACAGTGATACCATAGTATCGTCGAATAAGCTAAGTCTATTCAAATCAACGACCATGCAAAATCACTAGACCGTGACTATTGTCTCAACATCGCGCTGTTATCGCCTGATATGACACAAATGAATAATATCACGCTACACTGCTAACTAAATAAAGGAGAAACTGTGTGTGTGTGAGTGTGTATCTGTCTGTTCGTGTGCCCATAACTCCAAGGGTTCTTGACTAGGCGGTCTAAAAAACTTTCGGTTCGGTTTCTGGCACGGATAGGTTATAGGCAGGGCTACCATCGATCTGGAACCTAAAATAAGGACAGGGAAAAAATAATATTTCCCTACCCAAATACACTGTGGTACACCTAGCATCGTCTCACGGCACACCAGTGTGCACGGGCCTACTGATTAAGCTAAAATAACTTGTTAGTAGAGATGAAAAATTTGCGTTTAAAATTGTTGGATTGCTGAAAATAAGCCAAAATGAGGACAAGTATTAGAAATAAAGACGGTATGGCAACCCTGGTTATATGCTAAATTCACAACATTAGCTACTGTGACATGACAAACTTGACAAATTGGAGACTCGACGGGCCAGAAATATGCTTTACGACTTCACAAAGGCAATCATTTTACTCGGTAAATGAAGTGAAGAGAGAAACTTATTCTTTTTCAAGCTATTCACCACTATTTCTTTCAGGCCAACGGGATATAACTCTTACAAATTCCCCAGGAATTTAATTCAATAAGACAGGCCGGGTCACATAGACGTAAGATCAATTCCAGAAAAAACCATAAGTAAAGAAAACCTGGGTCCGGACTAAGTAAAATCCTACTTAGGTCGCTTTTGTAGATATAATATATAACGTCGTTTTCCTTTGCTTTATCCTGGGTTTGGGCATGTTTGAGATTTTATTAAAATATGGTGTGGGATTCCGATCTTGCAATATGCTTGCCCCTACTATTAATGGACGTGCATTAAGAACAGATTGACTTTAAAATGCCCTGCTAAACGCCAGGGATATTTACAAAATTTCGTCCGGAAGTCCGGATGTATACCATAATAATGTATGAACAAAGAAAACTCGGGTCTAAACACTCTGGGGCCGGGTTTCTAATAAATTTCTGCTGGCGACTAGATATCTGTGTGCTATTTACCTCCACTTCTTTCACAGTGTTACAATATTAACGACACAATACAATAGCAGGCAGAGTAGTATTATATTATGTAGTTCAGTGTCATAGACAGAAACACATTGTTTCATACAGATGAGATTGTGAATAGGCGGAAACGCATCGATTCATGTGGATGAATTACAAGTACAATTTTTTGATTGTTATTTAACTTAGGCAAGCTATTCACCAGTATCAGGTCTAACGGATTGCGCTTTAAATATGAAAATTAATTGTTGAGCTTTTAAGCCTGCTTAGGTCGGGAAACTTATAATTTATTTGCATGATTTCGTGGTCCAAGAAATATGACTGGGTTGTTTCTGGGGATTAGGCTCCTACAAATTCCCCATAAATAAAAATTAATAAAAAAGACTGGGTCACATAAACGCCAGATGAATTCCAGAATAAAGTATGAACAAAGAAAACTCGGATCATGGCACATTGGGAACTAAAGAGACACAAATCACATTTGAGATGGCGCACGCATACGAATACGCACTATGACTAACGCACAGAGAGTCCCATTTGGCCTCAAATTCGGTATAGAGCTGGGCAGAAGGCCAAGCAGGCTTAGCGAAGAGAGACGAGCTGGATCGAAGGCCAAGCAGCCTTCAGCAGCTAGTATTTTATAAATGAAGATAAAAAATACTAACGTTAGTTGTTAGAGTGCTAAGGTGTTCTTTTAGGGGGCCAGGGGTGTTGATGATCTCGGTAGGGGGGCCAAAATGTGTCTATGTAATCAATTTCACAGGCAACCGTGGACCATCGAAAAGTCTTTATTGATCACTTGTGGTCCACCTGAACCACTGGGTTAGTGTACATTTAGGAATACTAGCACAAAATGAAAGAACTAACAGATTTGGTACAAATGAATCGTAACGAGGGAAAAGTTATATTTTTAACTTCCCGATCGCGCATTGCACGTTTACTATTTTAATCACGGAATGAGAATCGTCATCTTACATAAGAGAAAGGCTTCTTATTTTCATCTCGTGACTTCCGCTTACATCGTGAGGGAACACAACTAACTCAGTTTAATAAAAAAACATTAACTTCCTGACGACAAAAAAATGTCGCTGAAATTCCATGGAATTTATCATTTTCTAAATCTGCCTCCTTCCTGCAATAATACTGATATAACGATAACTTGCAAAGGCCTAAATAACATTTTTCAAGTACAGCATCAGGTTCCAATTTTTCCCTGTCGTGTTCAAAGCAAGTTTGCTCAGTTTATATTGTGATGGTTTTTGGATATCAACTTGAATTCTTTACATGCAATCGAAATCAAAATTTCTGACGTGGTTCGGTTCTGGTTCAGGCTAAGTTCAGTTTTTCCGGTCTAATTTTTGAATTAAAAAAAAGTGTTCCGGTTACCGGTTGTAAGTTTGTGACATACTATTGAAGCATAGGGCATACGACATGTTGCAAAAATGGAAAAAAATATTACCTAGAATCGATGAAAAATCATCATAAAGACAAAAAAGTCCTTCTTTACGGATTTTACATTAGGGAGGAACAACGGAATTTCAAACACAATCCATTCCAAGTATTAAAAAGGACTCAGACCAGGGTTTTCTCAGCATATGCACTATTTTCGGATATATCTAGACCATTCTACCAAAACTTGGCATATAGCCGCTGAGAAATGGAGACCTCGTTTCAAGACAGCAAACAAACATAGAACTTTTACGCATATTAAATGAATAAATTATAATTTTTTGTATCAAAAATGCACTGAAATCATTGTTTTGTTTAGCAGATATTATACGAAGTGTTATTTTACCATGCTTGATATCACATCTACAATCAGTCATATATTAATATCGATTGTTTGTAATGGGCATATTTGATTGATACAAAAACTAACGAATCGAAGCGTGAAATTAAACAGCTTTGGTCCTAAAATTGGATTCTCGGGCGTTATGATCAGAGTGATAATCAAATACTGTACCTTGTTAGATTGATAATAATAAAAAAAATATTTCCAAATTGCCTTAGTATTGGAGTAGACGATGATGCTTGTTTTAATGTCCCTCCTACGTGATCTAAATCTCTACTTTTTTACATTATTACCTTCACCCTTATCTTCTTTGGATCGTCCACAACCCATCTTTCATAATACGGAACTTAAGAATTATGTATGAAGATGACGATGAAGCAGAGATATTTGGAATGTTGTATATGCTTTTATCAGATTAATTCTTTGAATTTTACCACAAAGACTTGGCGCCTAAAAACCTTGCTAACAAAGAAATGCCGTTCGTATTCATAATATGACATCATCAATAGCACACAGGACCTAACAAAGAAAGCTTACATTTGGATTAAGACTGCGTGGAAAGTACAAATGACAATATAGGTCCTTATTACTCACAAACAATCGATATTGAGTTAACTATTCAACGTTGAATGCAAATTTCTGCGGCTGACCTTTTTCTTATTGTCTCTATACACTTTTGCAAGAATTTTACCACAAAACGCCAAAGTTGTGTTGTCTACTGCTCGTGCGTGTAAAATTATAGCTTTTGGAGAATTAACATCTGTGGTGTACATTTGGCATATCCATTTACTGAAAATACCACGTTACCACGAGCTCATATTCTAAAGTATTTACTTGGTAATTCCCAAAACTGTTTACCAGGGTTTCACTGCCTTACTATCCACGCTTACGTCATTGCTACCTGCCGATTTACCACTTAAAAGATCCTATCGCACATCAAGCACTGTATATACTTTAGTACAGGCTGTAGTATTTATCTACTCCAAAAGTACTCCACAATTTACAACTCGACTTGGATTTTTTATACTCAAGATCGAATTATACTCAAGCATTTACGAATACATAATTAGGAACTGATTGATGTAAATAATCTATATTTTGATAGACAACTTTTGTCAACTAATCTTTCACCTATCATGGATTCAAGTACCTTCTTACAAACACATTTTACTGCCTTCGACACTAATGGTTTAATCACCAATGACACGAGTAAGGAGAAACGGAGAGCTTATAAATGTTGTAGGAGAATGTTTTCATCCATAAATGGGACACTAATAACGGTAACGCGATATTCAAAACAATCAAACGACGAAGAAAGGACTTCGACGTGTGATTACAACACTCGCGAGCTATTCCATAGAAATGTAGCAACGCAAGTAATAAAAAAAAGGAGTCTCATGGGAGCGTAAATAAATCGCTATGAATATCTTGTTCGTGGGTAAGGTAGGTCGGAATAAGTCAACCTTTTGATTATTTTTAGAGGTTTTCAAGATATCTCGTTCTAATTCTGTCACTAGTCCAAATGCCCTCAGGGCCCCTGAAAGGAATTTTGCAAGCTAGAACAAGACTTCGTGAGGTCATGGAAGTGGGTCGGGATTTTCCTCTGTTGCGAGTGGGATCGTCAGAAATTCAAGAGGCCTTGAGTCTCTTGGACTTGAGTTCAAGTTCAAGCTACGGCTCGTAGAGGAATATTAAAACCATAATTAAAGGGGTTGTTTCATTTCAAAATTAGACGGGGTCCACAGACGCAGTGTGAAAAAAAACTCTTGAAAAGGGTCGTTTCGTTTAAATGGCACATTTCCATTGCCATCATAAGTAATAACAGAAGTCTATATGGTGTACAGATACTCCTTACTGAACGACCAGGATACGTTCCAACGACTTGATTGTAAAGCCAACTGGTCGGTACACAAACTCCTCACTTAACGACCAGAATCCGCCTAATAATATCTTTAGATATTGTTTCAATGTAACCCGGACGGGTAGAGTCCGTTTTTATATGAATTGTAATGAATTATCTGAATAATGAAAGGTGAAAGGTATAAGGTGTAATGGCAACACTATCTAACGGTTCCAAGTGTGAGGAACGGTCGTAGTTGGGCAGTCGTGATAACAGTCGTCAGTACGAGCGATCGTTAAACGAGGAGGGGATAAATGCAGCGTACCTGTACATGTACTGTCTGAATGATCTGCATCGCAATACCAAAGACGAGAATAAGACACGACAAATGACGTCACGAGAAAAAGCGCAGTGGTTCAAGTACCTCTCCAAAAATGGGATTGATTGAGGAAGGAATGTGTTTACACGGACATGAGAAGATCATTAAAATCACAAAGGTTAATCAGTTTCTATTTCAGATATGACTCAAGAGATCTCAATTTAAAACTGGCCATCTAAGAAGAAAGTTAAAATTCTATTACCGTACATTTATTTATCTTTCAACTACCGTAGCGGAGCGGTCCGTCCTTTGTATATTGCCTTTAACGGTAAAGCTCTTATAGGTATACAGTGGTGCCTAGTACTTCGCACGACCCTAACTTCAACCTAAGAGTTTGAACGGCCCCTTGGAACAGATTGAGTACAAACTACGTATTAAGCACCACTGTATATTCAAATTCTAATTTGGCCTATAGGGAGCGTAGGTCTTGAGTAGGATTTCGTCTTCTCATCCATTATTTTGAAAAAATCGATTCAAAAAGGCCTTTGTTCCAAGCCAATCAGACAGTCAAACGAACTTACTACATAGATAAATTTGGTTACACGAATTTAAAATTTTCTCTTGTCGAAGTAAATTCCAAGACGACTGCTAGCATGTAAGCCATGGGTGGCCAACCGTTTGCATTCCATGTATCAATTTTTTTACGCACGAATTCAAATGCGTCATTCGACTCTTGTGCACCCATTCAATGCTTGTAAAGTTAAATTCAGGCATGGTTAGCATTCTGCATGATATATTGTAAACTATTTCTCGCTCGCTCGCTCATTTTCTATTATTTTCGGTTGGTTAGCACAGGGTGTCTCAAAAGTCACAATACACATTAACACTTCTTTTTCTCTCCTGATTTTGTCCTATCTCAACAAATTCAAGCATATATCAAAAGCAATCGTAAAAGAATTATTTTGGTATATAAGCTTTGAATAGATCACCATTATTGGAGATTGTATGAAAATCTGAAAATATAAATAGGCAATAAAGTGTATGATACCGTTTGATACACTCCGTATGCAAACGACACTGCTTTAGCCAATACGTTCGCATACAATGAGCCAATCTCACATCAGTTCAAAAACGCCTTCACGATGTCATGAAATTTTAAGCGCCACCTACCGACTGCGAAAAATGATTTTTGCCGATTACGGTTGAATTAGTTGATATAAACGACACAAGCAACTGCTGTTACTGGCTTAAGAAAAAAACGGAATAAAATTTCAGAAATCATGTTACTGACCGACAGCAGAAGAAGAGTACAGCACTTGTAAAATCACTATCATTCATGTTCTGCTGGAGATTGAAAGATTTCAGTAAACGAGAGCTACGAAGGAACATGATGTACTGCAATCATCGTCTTCTCATTATGTAACCATTATTTTTCTATCGCTAAGAATTATCTGCCATTTTAGCAAGGCACTGAAATAGCAAGCAAGGCACTGAAATAGCAAGGTACAGACTAAAACCATGAAAAATATTTAGCAAGTGGACGACAATTCACTATTTTTCAGTTTCCACTTTATGTCAAATTTCTGTAAGAAGTAAGGGACGATCATTATTTATCCCATTACAAGATTCTTGAAATGAAAATTAACTCGTTAATTTGCTATAAGTATATTTGGATGTTTTACTCCACCCTCATATACGACAAATATATTAAGTTATCACACAATCTTTCTTTACTGAATTTATTGCTTCATATGGGGAAACGAACGCTGGCTTACTAGCAGGGTGGATAGCATGATGTCGTTACAGCTAAAACTTGATGGTCACCGATACCAATCTCAACAGGTGTATTATTATTTCGGGGCGGAATATAGTTGCTATTCCAATATTATTTATACAAAATAGCCCTGTTCTCACGGGGCAGCTTAGAGCGTCCACGCTTCCTTCCTTCTCAACCTCAGTCTCACAGACCTTAGTGTACCCCTTGTTAATAAACGCATTCCACAACTGCCACATTCCACAACACACGAAACTACATGAAGGATGAAATCCATAGAGACAGTTTAACGGTTGAACGAGATTAAAAATCCAGACACACACCATAAATGTGGAATAACAAGTATACGCACGATATTCCCATGATACCTCAACACACGTGTAGCATATTAACCAAGCGAACGTCCTAACAAATATCATCATCAGCTAACTGAGGTGCAGTAAAGGGTAATACTGAGATACGTTAATATGATAATACTGAGATAATTTTATTGATGAAGAAAATGGGAATATTTCGTATGTTTCAAAATAAAATGAGCTACCCGAGGTAAAAACTGCTAATCTTCTACTCCAAAAAATCGTAAATCGTAGGAGAATCACAAATATATGCAAATACATAAAAGCATCGTCTAATTCTTCATTTTAATATCTGAGTTATAGATAATTTAACTGACAATATATATATATCGCCCCATTTGGGAATTATGACGAATTAAAATATAACACTTGAGTGATGAATTTAATCGGGAAGGTTGTTGTTTTATCACCGTTAGCTAAATTAAAAGCCCTTCTTCTAACCTACAAGTTCATTCAGGTATGGATTATTGATTAGTCTAGTGATCGTATAATATGCGAGATTTTTTCCGTGTGCTTTTCACTCCATGCGACAAATATTCACAGGCAGAAACAACTGAACTTATATCCATACCTAAATAAAAACCTATCTACTAACCTACAAGTTCATTCAGGTATGAATTATTGATTGGTTTAATGATCGTATACGTCAAATTTCTTCTGTGTAATATTTACTCCGTGCGACAAATATTCAGGAACGAAATCCTTCGAACGAATCAGATTTCTCCAGAAACATTTAATGCAAGTGGTAGTTTCAAATTAAATCTACACCGTCGATCGTGTCTAGACATTAACTTACATACTGAAATTTTACTCCTACTGAACTTGGCAAAAGGCCCAATACAAAACTGGATCTTGTCTCATAAAACCAATGGTAAAGCTATGCGTATTTACAGAAATAAGCCAGACTGTCAACCACGAAATTTCCACTCCGACATAAACTAATGCGGAACAGTAGCTGAATCTAGTATATAGAAGGATATGGAAGAGAATGTACACTGATTACAGGTATGTACGAATTCACTAGGTGTTACATATTACTGGATATCCTTTGTATTATTTCTTGCGAAACAACAGCTTAACAGAAAATCAGCCAGGGCGCTCCTTTGACTACTAATAGCACGTAACGGCTAACTCTATTAACACGTATTAGAAAGTGCTAAAAATAAAGTTAGTAAAGTGCCTATAACGTACACCAATATACTGTATTATACATTATAAAATATACTTGTGATATCTAGTTTTTAATATACAAACATAAACAAACTTTCTCATTTATACTGTGTACTGTACATATGGGAATCAAGCAGTTTCTTACGGACAAATTCCTACTACGACAATTTTTCATGCCAAATTCTTACTGCGAGATTTTCTGATTCGTAAATATTGCGATTACTATCCGTAAAGCGACATTTTCTTTCTTTTTATCGTAAAATTAGTATTCTTACAGCACATTTTCTTACAAGTCCGTAAATCTTAAGATTATTATTCTTACTGAGACATGCTGAAGCAGATCATTCCTAATGAAAAATATTATAAGTGATTTGATCTTTCTCGCTTGAATAAAACGATTTTCCAAAGATTCTTGTTTTCATTTTTCTAGCAAGATGTTTTTCCGAAGGTGCTTATTTTTGCATCCAGGCAGAGGGTATCCCTAACTATAACCCTAACCTTCAACATTTGAATTTCGGAAATTACATGAAATACCTGACCAGAACGAGGATTTCATCTAGTTTCACAGTCTGTTAGGATTACGAAGGGGGTTTCCGCAGTGCAAGCATTCCATTGAATTTAACAACGATACGTATTACCAAGGGATAGTGATCCTCCAAGATAAATGGCGTCTAATAACAAAGTTTGGGTAAACACACTCTAAATGTTTGAACACAGGTCTCATTAAAAAGGAATGCGGGTGTGGAAATCCCCTAGCATTGCGAATTCTTGCGAAATAATTCCATTCATTCTGATGGCAATGTTTAACAAATAATTTTACTGTTATTCCAATTTCACCGCAACGCTAATTCAACTTTTAAATTTATTAGTTCCACCCTGGATAATTCGAACTAATCAAGGGAGGGGGGTACCTGTCCGGAATGTAAAAGTCTGGATTTTGGTCCAAATACTGTAGTGAAAGCAATTTAATTAAGTCGAGCTTCTGACTGACACTAAGTTGCTATCTACAAAAGCTATTTGAGTAACTATTAGTAAAAAAATTATCAGTTAACACTGTGCTACTGCTGCCACGGAGACGCTTCCACTGCGACTGTGGAAGCGATCACAAACGTAAATAAAATCAGCGCGTGCAAATCCCGTTCGGAAAACCGAGAGTCAACAGTATATAACAATATATACAGATGCCCGCGGTTGCTGAAGAGAAAATTTTCATATCCCCATTGAATAACAATGGTTCTACACAGCAGTTATACTGAAAAAAGTATTTTTCCAAAATACAGTACTGCTTTGACTACTTTAGAATATTGCTAGAACGATCTACATGAAAATGAGCGGATCTAGTATGAATTCTGATCATTTCTTTAGGTTAATTGTATTGTAGAAGTGATTACACACAATTAAGTCGTTCCGCTTAATTAGCAGCTCTTTTAAAGCTCTTCATACTGTATGCAGGAATCCTATCGATGACAATACTATAATATGATGATGAACCCAAGAGGTTACTATAACCTTATTATATATTATATAAAGTCAGCATTATTGCTAGAGTAACCTCGACATTGCATGTGACGTATCAAACCAACTGGACCAATTGTGAGCTAGTTATATATATTCGAAACTAGACCTTCGCAACTCAAAATAACTGGCGATCTATATTTTGAAGCTCCATAGACGGTTTTCGGGAGCTTTCTATCAGCTGGTGTATCAGTCGCGTTAATAATTACTCTCTAGAGACATCTAGTGTCATGTTATTCATAACAAACCTTGCACTTTGAATTTACTCAATGGAAAGACATTACAGGAATACTGAACTAAAGGACATACAGTGGTGCCTTGTACTAGGGTGCTCAGCATAACGTGCCGAAAAATGGCATGGGGTTCACGTTTACCAGTGTGATCAACTTTTTTCTGACCGTGGTGCCAGAATATTTTTTTGATTAAAATTGAACAATGAATTTCCCCTTTTGATAAACTTGAGAGTATAGGTTACGAACGAATGGGGCGCGAATTTTATGGAAGATTTAAGCCAAAAAAGTTTATGAACCACTATTCTAAACCGAGTGAGAGGAGTTTTCCATGGCATTGGAGAGGTCAAAGAAACTTCTTTTAAGTGCGAAGATCTTGACAAAGCTGTGATGCATAAATTCTTTTGCGTGTTTTTTATTTTTGCCTGCTTATCAGAGTAAAATCCATTTGCTACTAATTCTTTCATGTCTAAAGGATTGCTCTTGAATTATAAAATGATTGCTCTGCTTTCATACCAGGTTAGGCAAGGTTGAATATAATATTTTGTTGGCGTTTGTGAATGCTATTTACCTCTACCTCTTTTATTTAATTGGCTAGTAAAATTGAGAATTATAAAATAAACATTTGAAACAATTGCTTGTCTCGCAACACTGTTTCCACAAGAACACACCCTAAGCTGATGTTGATACATTCTAGAGTCTAGAGTTAGACAATTCAACTGTGCAAATCATAAAGCTCGGGAACCGCGCATGTACCACACCCAAGTGATTTTCACGTCTTATAGATGTATACTAATTGGCAAACTCATAATCAGAATGTGAAACTCAGAATTGGTGTTTAGGATAAGTTTACACCAAATAATTGACAGATATTTCATTAATATGGATAGGCACATATGCTGGAGCAAAAAACCATGGGTGATAGAGAAATTTAGAAACCATATTGGATTCAACATGTAAAAATACATAGGAAACATATATTACATCCTAGGACACATAACCAACTCCACTGGTGTAATCTAACTCTATTCTCAGTGTTGGAATGCGTTGATCTACATTATAAATGGTCGACGGCGTATAATGCAAAGCCTATTAATCGGTAATCGGCTGATTTGCTTCTCGGTGCATCTCTAGTTTCTGATTAAAAAATAAGTGGCTATTCCAGTCTAACTATGAGTCAGTGAAAATAATAGTACAGTAAACCTCTTTGACTCTAAAACAATAAGATTACAACTGAAGAAACAATGACACTGCAGGGATGAGTGAACAGTCATTGTAGGTGACACAGGTGACATAGGAGGGGGTCACAGCAGCAATTGCTGTACAGTGGCCTAATAGGCACTTGTACACTAAGTTACACAAATACTGTACTGAACAGTGCTAGTAAGTTGATATGGGCACCAACTACAAAGTGAGTCAGCTGTCAGTCATTCGGGATTAATGTAAATTAGGACTTGGCTGGGCGCTGTACGGTTTAGCCATTCCAACTTAGAGCAAATTACGACTTAGCGAAAGTTTAATGTATTTACTAAACTAACTTCATAGATCCTCAATATCAGTGTACTCAAAGTCCTAAAAAATGGAATCATATTGAAAGGGGCCGCTCCTTTCGATTGACAAAGGTATATTTGAGGGACACGGCATGCAAGTCATGGCTCACAAAAGGTAACAACATCTGGTAAAAATGTATTGCAAAACCTGTACAACCTCAATTCAGTTTTTCTAGATACTATTTCATGAGCAAGTATGTTCATGCTCATTCCCATGAGATTACACAAGTTTAGCAATATAGTAACAAGTTATAGTTGATCAATTAGTGGCCACACATGATCCAGCAGTATTGCGCAGTCAGTGAGCAAAACAAATGTAACAAAATGTTACAGTCAAAGATATAATCCAAGTATATTCTGTAGGCACAAATTAGTAACTGTGTTTGCTCTGGAAATCCTATGTTTGGTTAGGTTACGATAGCTCAGCGGAGGGTTAGCTATGTCTAACCTAACCTAACCGGAATTTGAGAGGGTCCACACTTCTTAAATTGTACCATTTTGTGTAGCATAAAAAAGTTCTCTAAGATTCCGTATTATAAAAAACTTTGCACAAGAATCTAACCAGAAAATAATTACAACATTTACCAACACATAATTTAGATATTGCAACTGCCTATATGAATTATTGTACATCTATACACCAATACCCTACTCGTCGGTAACTCTAGTTCTTATCTCCTATATACTAATGTTATTATGGCTCCGTTTCACGCCAATTCGCTTAGCACTCAGGAACACATATTAAGTGTTGAGCGAGGTATTGGTATATCTAGCAATAATCTGTTTATAATTTTCTTCCTGCCTCTCTTACCTTTGTAAACATTGCACACTACTATACCTAAGGTGCGTAAGGATAAAACTATCGCAATAAAATCAAATAAAAATCACCGTGCTAGTTCATTCAGTGAATAATGAAATATAAACAATATTAAAACTTACCCCATGAGCCAATCCATTGGTGAGGACAGAGTACAACTTGCTTTAAACTGAAGACGGGCAGTTAATGGAAGAAACTTTTCAGCAGCAACTTCTGTCTATGAAAAATATGCTGTGTGTTGAACAATTTCTGGATTGGTGACCTTTCACCTTTTCTTTAAAAAAGCTTACCTTTTAACGTCCACTCCAATCGACCAGAGAATTTCTCAGTTGCATATGAGACATTAATGCTAAGAAATTCTCTAGTACTCTCAGGTTTATTTTAACTGGCTTCAAATGAAATGAAACTAGGAACTGCTAATAAAGAAAACATTGAAAAATAATTTACTGGTGTAACACAGACTAGGGTTGCCCTTGTAGTGTTAAATTCTAAATCATTGGAATGAATCATAGTGCATAACATCTCATTTCCTGTACACATGTACCAACAGCTATAATATGTTTAGATACCTTTTTATACCGACTATGGAGCAATAAGCACCGGTTATCTTAGTAGTAGAAAATGTTTAACTGCAGTTGGGTTTTGACCATAAATTGGCTTTCCATAATAAATTCCTAAATTCAAGATCAAGTCTAATCAGGTATACGGCTGTGGAATCTGACTGAACAGGCGCATAAAGTATGGGAACTAGAATGACAATATCCTAACATAAGACGCTACAAAAGGGGCAAAAGGGCAAGGAACTATAATAACTTAATATTTAACGCAGATCATATACAGTAACACATATAATATGAGTTTGCCTCTCCATATATAAAGTACCAGAAACCTTGTTCAAGTTTGGGTACTTGCAAAAGGGGGTAAAATTTGAGATCTAATAATTCTTTGGTATTACTCATAAATTCATTAGCCAACGTACAACAATATACCATTATTTGGTTTACATCATCAGGATTATGGATGCAAAATCATGTCCACAGATTCTCTCTGTGGAGACCCTGACAAATACCTAAATCAATAAACTGGCTGTCTTCTGTGTTCATGTATTTTCAAATGTAATACAAAAGTATGACTGCTAAAGTGAATAATTAGCAAGACGGGCCAGATAAACTTCAAACCTTGACAAATCTCCGGCTAGCTTATTATTAAAAAATCGAGTCTCTCTTACTATTGTTAAAGAATCAACAACATACCACTGTAGGTAGTAGGTAGGGTACGGACCATCCAACAGTCGTCTCGGACCGATATCTACAGAGTCCCATTTCTACACGGCTTCCCCGAAAGCAAACTTTTTATACCTCTTATGATTGAAGGCCTTTTTACTGTAGTATACAACACATAGATTAGATATCGTTATCAGTATGATATCAATTGAAATATTTATGAAAATCAGTTCACGAACTGTTCATTAATTCACTGTATCACTGGTGCGAATTGACGGGAAAAACATTATCAGACGCCGTAAAAACAGATGAGCACCTGTTTCCAATGCCTCATCAACAGGAAAATTTTAAATTTAATCAATATACCAATACTGTACTATCTCTCAGGCACAATTTTGTCAAGATAAAGTGGTGTAGTTTACGGACTATGAGGCGAACTTTATTCTACTTTTTCTTAATTTTTATTCAATGTGCATTATAATGTGTATGCGCCTTATAATCCTTTTAATTTTAGTGTCCTAGATATCGTAATCTTGTTCGTAAGTAAGCTCTAAAATGCAAGGGCGCTAATCCACCCCCAATCAACCTTTTAGAATACATTTGTTTTATCTCTTGACATATACAACATAACCTAATAGTAATACTTCGCGTTACGTCGTTTTGACACGTCAGATTCGACTATAGGCTGCCTGCATATAGTAATTTTTTTTCAGCGAACGTTGTTTTCTACGACCTCATGTCATTCAGCAGCGTTGTTGCGGTTCTGTTTTGGTAGAGTTTATTATTATTCTAGTCGGTGGTCACCAATGTTGCGGCTCAGGTTCATGGTAGAGTTATTGTTTAGTCTATTTCGTACTCTGTCGTTTGAACCGCTACAAATACACTCCTAATTACAAGGAGGAACTCCGTAATCTTCGTCCGATATTCGGAAGATCGTGTAAAAACAAACGTAATACGACGGTTAATGATGCCTCTTTGTAAGGTATAATTCAATACAAGTATTGTATGGTTTTCAGTTATATTATACAGGTTCGTATCATCACCACAAACTTGATGTAAGAAACTAATAAGTAAGCATAAAATCACAATCGTATTATTAGAACTGTTTTATCCAGTTTATTTTACACTCCACGTCTCAACCAATATCACGAGACTTATTTTTCCACTCCGTCAGCCAACTCCTCATCTCACCATGTCTTGAGACCTATTCCTAGCCACTCCGCCGCTTCGTTAGTCGGCTTATCTCTATATATATGACGTCCGACATCGTTAAATATCATGTTAGGAAATGTACTTCGAGCTTCATGTATTCTCCCATAGTCAAATATCCTATTTAGGGAATGGTACTTTAGGCCTCATATATATTACATTCAGGAAATGGTACTTTGAGCCTCATATTTCTCTGTACAAATCTACTCCCTATAGCGTCATCTCAAAATAATAAAAGCACGTAAAATGAATATATTTTTAATGTGAATGTTGTATATTAACAGATAACGAATTTAGGCCTGAAACAATATTGATTACTTGCCAGCGCTGAGCGACATATTATATTCGTTGTTACACGTATAGGGAATAGAATTTCATGAATAACAAATAATTATAAAGTGAAAAAACACCAACGATA
>QRAM01000344.1:4098-29119 GCA_013436055.1 Halocynthia roretzi
GAAAAGTGACTAGTTATGTTCTTAGTTATCTTAAGGAAGTTTACTTCATTCACAGAAATAAAGAGGCTGAAAAATTACCTTCAAATCAATAGGTGGGGTTTCAATTCAATCACTTATTTCAGATAAATTTAAGCTTTAAAAAATTCAATTTTATTCGATAAATTCAATTAGATGATCAATTATAAGTCAGAAGAAAATATTATCTTCAGATCAATTAGGGTTCAAATAAATTCAATTCATTCCAGATGAAATTTGAAATTGTATTTAGCAGAATCAATTATTATTCAGAGCAAAAAAAGGAATGTTTATGTTGTATGGTTGTTAATGAAATAATTAAATGTGAATTGCTTTAACATATATATAAAGATATGGGTTCTATATTTCATATGAGAGAATTGGAGGTCCAAAATGGACGTAACTCGTTCAATAATTTACGATCTAGGATCCATATGGGCAAAGATACCTATTGGTTCATATGGAAACTATTCAAAAGGGTTAAAAGGAATTCGTACTTCGTAAATATCAAAATAATATCAGGGAAGGATGAACATCAGTAGATGCTGTAAGAAATATAAATAGCTTCGACTATATACATATAGCAATAAGGGATAGTAAGGGAACAAGGACAAATTTAGAGAAATAAACATTTTCAAGTTGATTAATTGGAATTTTATATCTTCCATTTTAATGTGGAGTTTGATACTGCAGTGAAAGCAGAATAACAAAAATTAGGCCTGTTACATAGTACAGGATCAAAGTGAAGAGGGTGAGGAGAAACAAGGGATAGAAGTTTACAGACGAAACCAAACAGTACAAAAAATAATTAGAATTTGGAGTCCAAAATGGACTATGCTGTTTACTAACTAGCATTACATTAATCAGAATAAGTAGAAATAGTAATTTCAGAAAAATAAATACAATTAGGGGTCCATATGGGACACTGTTTAAGTATTACTGTTTGGTTCATATTAAAATGATCTACAGCATTCTGTTCACAAGGAACATACTCAATTGTAGCAATTTGGGGTCCATAGAGGACACTGATAAATATATATATATTGATTTGTATTAAAATCATATCATAACAATTAAACGTTTCTATTCAAGCTATATAGCAACTATATATAGCTCAAACAGAGACCGGGGAAGGTTGGACATCAGGAGATGTCGAAAGCAGAAATATCTGCATAAGCTGTGTATTTACACACAGTCAAAAAGGAATAGAAGAAGGGATGAAGGGCAAATTGAGATTGTTGAAAATATTAACAAGTTTATTGAAGTTCTATATCAAAGGGTAGAGTTATATTGATAGTTGCAGAATAAGAAATAGGATTGGAATAATAAATATAATACAAGGGAAAATATGGAGAACAAAAAGCTGTTGGGAATAGAAAGGGATAGCATTTGGAGTAGTTTCGTACGGAATCGAATATTGCAAAAAGAAATAACAGAATTTGGAGTCCAAAATGGACTTGAGCTTTTTAATAATTAATATTAATAATTATAGAATGTTACAATTTGGGGTCCAGATAGGACGCTTGTCATTTAGACATTGGTTATTTTGAAACCAATAAAATGGAATTCACTATTACAAACTGCAATAGTGCAAAAGTGGAGTAATCACATGGAAGTAACACAGCTACTATCTTCGTGCCCGCATCCTGAGGATGCCGACTTGCCCGGACATAATGCAAGTGGATGTGTTGAGAGGGAAGTTAAAATGTAAATAAAATGCACATGCCGATCAAGATAATAGCAGTCCTACCCCAATGTGTCGTCTGTTTCACCATATCCACGCCATAAGGGCAGCAGACCCAGCACAGTACAAGTGGGAGTGAGGCAAATGACCCAATTATACAAAACCTTACCATAAAATGTACTGGCCAGTTTAGGTGCAGACGGGCCTGAGAAAAAAGGGATCCCACCGAGGTGGGTTAAGTACAAACCTTTATACAAACCAATGGACGGATGCTGTGATGCTAAATGGAGGGAACCTGCAAAATAGAAATAATATTGAAGGGTGATATTGCAAAAAACTAAAAACCTATATACAAACGATCAACCCGGAGTCTGTGCTGCGCAGTGCTGGATAATCTGTAAAATATATATAATTAGAAACTGTGATAATATGAAAAAAAACATGAAAAGCAAGGGTACTGTGTATGGAGAAGGAAGTTTGACATCGGTAGATGCTATGAAGCAGATGTACTGCTTGCTCTGTACATTTACATACAGAATGAAGGGTTAGCTGAGGGGCAAAGGAATTTATAATGGTGTTGATATTTTTTAATGAATCTAAGCACTGTACAGTACAGTGATTTATATTTAATACTGCCGTAAAATAGGCAGAGTAAATCAAATTGTCAGATTTTTGCAAAAGGAAAATATAAGTGTCAGTCAATCAAAGGGTTAGTATAATGTTCCTATGGAACCGCACAACTTGCGACAAAGGTTATAATTTCAAGTCAATTTTGAGGTCCAGAAGAGACACTGGATAACAATGATTCATTTGGAATCATTTCAATGGATTCACTATTATGAATGATAACAGTGAAAAGGCATCACCCCTCCAGCATCTTGCGTCTTCGCCCTAATGACTAGGACATTCCCGGACGAGGTACAAGTGCAAATGAGGCAGGGACCCAGTTATACACACCTATTATAAAATGTACCCGCCGGGCAAAATACTGGAACGGATCAGCCCCAACAAGGATTGGGATTTATTATAAGTATACTCTTTTTAAAGAGTACGGGGAAGGAAAGTTCGGCATCGGTAGATGCCATAAAGCAGACTTACTGCGTGTACTGTACATTTGCATACAGAAAAAAGGGATCGAAGTAGGGAGATGGGTGGAAATTATCATAGTATTAATCTAGGTACTTGAGAATGTATATATTTGAAAGGAGTTGAACATCAAAAATTTACAATGTTGGAACAGTGAAATTGTCATATACAGGAATATTAGAATGATAAAAATAAGGATCTGAGTAAACAGGGATAGTAGAAGATTAATAAGAATAGGATATGAATCCATTCGAACTCTGAGTATACAGGGGAAGGAAATTTTGACATCGGTAGATGCCATAAAGCAGACATACTGCCTGCACTGTATATTTACATACAGAATAAAGGGTTAGCAGAGAGGGAACGGACGTTTATCATGGTGTTGATTTGAATTAATAAGTTAGAGCACTGTACAGTACAGCGATTTATATTTAATACTGCCGTAAAATAGGCAGAGTAAATCAAATTGTTGGATTTATACAAAAAGGGAAACACAAAGTATGGTGAAATATAATAGTTAGTAAATCAAAGGGTTAGTATATTGTTCATATGGAACCGCACAGTTCACAGTACATCGAATTGGAAGTCCAAATGGACTTTTGCTCTTAACGAGCTTTGGTTACAATTTCATGTCAATTTTGAAGTCCAGAAGAGACACTGAAAGTATAATGATTCATTTGGAATCATTTTAATGGATTCACTATTATATATGTAAAAAGGCTTCATCACCACAGTATTTTGCGTCTTTGCCCTAACGGCTAGGACACTCCCGGACGAGGTAAAAGTGCAAATGAGGCAGGGACCCAGATAAACACACCTATTATAAAATCTACCCGCCGGGCAAAATACTGTAGTGAATCAGCCTTGATCAGGACTACGTGATTCTGTGAAGCAACAAGAAATAATTGAGCTTAAAATATGAAGAAGGAAACCTGTAACATAAGAAAAGAGCCTGCAAAGAAAAAAAGGTCCAAGAGAGGAACCTGTAATGAATGAGAAATGGTAAAGAAAAAAGTTAGTTAGTAAAGGGTACCTGTAGCTGTGGGAGAGGCCTGTAAAAAAATGAAAAGAAAATAGTTAGTAAACAAGGGGGTACCTGTAAATGTGGGAAAGGCCTGTAAAAAAATGGTAAAGAAAAAAGTTAGTAAAGGGGGTACCTGTAGCTGTAGGGCCCAAGTCTGTAAAAAAAAATGAAAGGAAAAAGTGAGTAAAAGGGGTACCTGTAGCTGTGGGGCCCAAGTCTGTAATAAAATGTAGAGAAAAAGTTAGTTACTGAGTTTGGTTAGTTTAGACACGAGGAAGAAAAGGGGGTAGTATGTATTTTTTCGAAGAAGAGTGTTTGCACAAGTGTACAAACACCGTACACACGAAGGTGTACGACACGCTAGATGCAAGACAACTAGACCACAAGTTACAAGCTGTCAGAAAAAAAAGTCCACGAGTAAGTATCTAAGCTTAAGTACACGACTGTCTGTAAAAGAGAAAATTGACACGAGTTAGTATCTAGGCATAAGTACACGGATACTGGTAAGGTAAGGTACACTTTACTCTCGTCTGAACTGTCTATGCTGCCGTATCAGCCGAAATCTCGTAAAATTGCAATACAAAACAATGAAAAATTGAACAATGAAAAATTGTATGAAAAAAAAGCAAATTGTGTGCAAAAAAACAAAAAGCCATTGAGGATGCAATGGCTTTTGAGCAGGCGTCTTAAACTACCCCTAACCGAGGACTGGGGATGCTCAGTAATCCGGGCCCAAGGGGATCCCCCGAAGGGGATTCGTTTATGAGGTAATGAGGATGTAGCAAGAAAAAACATCGACTGTCGCAAATCCGTTTCGCCTTATGACCGGGCTTGCGAAAATTTGTAAACAGTTCCGCGGAGGGGAAAAATTTTGAATGGGGTGTGTGTAGCGAGTGTGCACGGTATTTTGTGTAGCCCGGCCATCCCTAATATCTATTGTCTATAGAGCCCAGAAAATCTGTTTAATAAGCCAGCGACACACACATATCGGAGAACGTAAAAGATGCAGGGCAAGGCCCTGGTATCCGTTCCATTCTGGGATATGTGGGTCCCTGGGTCCGGGCTCTGAAAGGCTTCTCCACTCGCTTGTCGCGAAAAAATTATTGTATTACAGTTAATAATAGTTAAGAATTACCAAATGGCAATTCGAAGATGCAGTGAAATCACCTCATCTCCATGATAAATATATAGTATTACAGGCGCAAGGGTCATAGACTTTATGAAGTAACAATATCCACTTTTTATACACTTGTTCAATGTTGAGCGGATATTATCACAGGATATCGTCTTTATTTCTGTTTATTATTCAGCACTGAAATCAGTACTTTACATATTTAAAATATTAGAAATTAAGTTATAAAAAGGGGGAAGCGAGCATCATCGAAACCGGCTGTTCGTATTGAAGAAATATCTGTACACAAACACTTTTTTTTTCTGCCCTTCTCTTCTGTCTTTCTCCCTCTGGTTGTTGTGCTCATAGTAGTTAAAAAATAGTAATTAGCCTAAGAAAAAAGGCTCAGAACTTCAAGACATTGCAGGAATAATTAGTTATTAGGATACCAAGGGGGATTTGAACCGATTTAGGATTGAGTAGCCTATTAAATTTTTAAAGTCTCTATTTTGAATTCCTGCAAATTTATAAGCGTTGTTAGCTCAGAAATTTAGATCATACTAAATCAAAGATTTATGGGAACATTTGTTTGAAGGAAACAGATTGGGAAGATAATCAACTGAGAAATACGGCTCAGTTATTACCAGACGGTTCACTACCAGACGGCTTACAATTATTAATAAACAAATGCGTCCGATAGAGAGAACAAGAGCACTCTGAGCACTCTCGTTCTCAAGGGATAAAAGTCAATGAAGTCTGAGCCTGAATAGCGCACACTATCCTACAACCGGAATTTTGAATTTTGAGATCGAGAAAAGCCGAAATTTAAGTATTTTTTGTTGTTATCAGGTCGGTCGTAGTGTGTTACGCTAACGTAGTTAGGTGCACTATCTGAAAAGGAGGATACGTTAAGAGTTCTATAAGAACTCCGGGCCTAAATGTACCGGTGAATTTTCGGCTTCTGATCTTCTCCATCTTTGACTGGAAACCCAATTGTGCAATTGTGTGAGAGTGAATGATTGATTGAATTCAGGAAGCTGGACAAAAAAAAGCAACTGAAGGAACCGTCTCCAATACAACAAACACATCTAAAAACAAGGCTAAAAATATCTGTACCTACCTATTTTGAGAGCCTTCCTAGCCAGATCACCAAGGCATGCATGTATCGTACTTGGCTTATTTCTGAATCATAATTCAGAAACTACTCTCTCAATTTTGCATTCGTGGAAACACGCAGTTTCCAAGCAAAATTTTCAATTTGCATGACGGCAGAGCATGGCAATGAATTTTGACCATAATAATCTTGCGGAAGTTCTAAAAAATAGTAAAGTTGCATGACATTATTTATATACAATTTTAGTGAACATTTGTGACAGGGATTCATTAAGCATTACACATAAATTGTACAGAAGCGCTAGCAGTAGCACTCGCTAAGCACTTTAGTTTGACATTGTTTATTCTTATAAGTTCGTATGAATATTGTACATTCCATGTTTTGAATTTTTTTAAAGTAACCTTATGGTAAAACAACCAAATATATATATTAAACCAATTAACTTGTACTTACGTTTCACTTACGAAGTCGTTTCCTTTGGCCAAATTTCGTTATAAGAGTTTCGGGTCTCGGGCGAATGACGGACCGGCGAACCGCGACCATGGTAAGGTTTAGTGTGGTCAAGTAAATAATTATTATTGATCTAGATAAAAGATATAAAAATGAGGTTAACGTAATTGTCATAACAAATGTAAAATACTTCTAAGCAATATAGCCTAATGTTTAAAAGTAAGTTTAAAGCGCGGTACGCCGAAAACCAGATTACGTTCGGTTAAGTTATCTTCGTGTGGCGGTTCGATGTTAACAAAATGGCGGGATTCCCTGGTTCGAATAGGTTCTCGTGAACCGGTAACTAAAATTTGAAATCGTTTTACAATTCAAGTTTTTCCTTATTACGTATTCCTCTACGAAGTAGGTTGATTTGATCAGTTCGGAATCGAGGGGACTTCTTACTGAAAATTTTGAATCCCTTTATGAGACCTTATCCTTGAGACTTTATCGACTTGAGACCTTATCCTTGAGACTTTTTAACGTTTCTTCCACAAACTAAACTACTTAATATTTCAAAAATATCAGGTCATACTCGGCCAAATAGTAATTATAAGAATTACATCATATCGTCCCATTGTCAAAGATAAGTTATCCTATGTCCTTTCTCCCTGTTTAACATACTGCAGAATCTAGCATGGAAGCCAACGTCGGACTTCTTCTAACACCTCTAACAAAAACGTCCGACCACTGTATTTCTCAGGGGCACACTGTCTTGATGCAGACTAAAATTCTTCTGCTTGCGATTCTTCAAATAACTCTTTTACCACCTCTTGCACAAGCATACACCCTACGCAGATTTATCTTATCAGAAATACACGTAACGGGTTAACTATCAAAAAGTGACGCTTAATTCTTAATTACTAAAACTCGCTTTTCGTTAAAACATGCTCCGTGCTTTTTTCATCTTGGCCATTAACATGCGCACGATGAGGAGAATCACGTGAATCCTTGCTGACATACTGTTTCTGTAATTTTCCATTGAACAATGAGTTGCGCAACACCAACCAGCCCTCTCCAGCTAGCAAAATAATCCCTTTCGTCAAGATAAGAATAACCTGTAGCATCTAATATATAAAATGATAATTTCCGTTGTTGTACATTAGACTCTATCAGATACACTCACGCTAACGAGGGGACGTTGTCTAGTAATTTGTAGGTCACCAAAACAAAACACAAAACTTCAGTTAAACGATGCTCGTTAATAAAGTATGATATCAATCACACATTTGATAGCTGGGTACTTCAGTTACATTGAAAGTTGATCAAGTTGTTGAAACAACGATCTTACAAGCAAGCTTAAAAGCAATCTTTGCATTCCTCGTCTCACCATATCATGACACTTCTCTACAATCACACTAGAACCGCTTCCATTTTCATTCCCGGTGATTCTACACCAGCAACATTTTTCCACTCTTAAATTTAATGTGTAGGAAATAATATTGTTGTATCATCATAATTATACAACAGAATAACATCACCCGTATTTATATATCTCCCACAACTGTTGTTTCCAAGTATTACGATCCCTAGTTGGCGATAAAACTCTAATCCCACAGGCCATATTCAAACCTCCAAAGACAGTTCTATACCGTCTACAGTTAACACTTGACACATAAACGCTGGACTGGATGATGATGGACCCGTGAGGTTACCATAACCTTGGTGGATGTCACCATCATTGCTGCAGTGATCCTGGTGTTAACCTACTTAACCCTACTTAACAGCTCGGTCGATTGCGAGCTGGCGATTGTGCCTTGCTCAAGGACACGGCGAGGCTCGAACCCGCAACCTCTTGATTACGAGACGGGCTCGATATCCATTGAGTCATTCTCCCACCATAAACGATGGACCTGCGAATTAGTTCGTAAGCAACTGTCTAGTTCTCCCTAGCGGATGCCTATGGGTCTTGCTTACACATGTTATTATCAAGCTACGGTTCATCAAGTTCAAATTATAGAAACTGTTACCGAATACGACTTGTTTTGAACCTTTTTAATATTAATGAAGCACTTTAACAAACCGAATGAATAATTCATACTTGAAAAACACTTTCGAATCTTAAAAGCAATCTTCCTACATTACATTACTAAAAGTATTCATATGACCCATGACCCCTCATGACGTGTTAAGTATATAGTTACAATGGACCATCAAATCCTTTTAAGGGATCTCCTGACTTAACGACCAGATTCCGTTCAACGACCTGATTTAGTTTAAAAAAATTGAGGAGCCATTTGAAAAAAATATCATGGTATAATTCATTGAATATACATCCAGTGTAACTGAAATAATATAACTTTGTTTTGAAAATCTCTAAAAAGATGCTCAGATATGTTAATAAAGCATTCTTTGAAGTATTCTCCATCTGAAAAAGGTTTTCCACGACATGCAATTTTTTGGGCAGCCACAAAAGTAGCAGCAGTAACATTACTTGATGATTTTAACCATGTGGCAAATGTATTTCAAGAATATCTTTAATGTCTAACAAACTTCAATTTAATTTACACATTTTAAATAAAACTATTTCGGTAAAATATTGAAGTAGCAGGAGCCACATGAGAAAGCTCAAAGAGTCTCAGGTTACCGACCCCTGGTGTAATGAAAACACTATCTAACAGTCGTAAGTGTGAGGAACAAGTTCTATGTAAAATTGAGTAAAGGAATGGAACGGTCGTAATTTTGAATAATGACCGCAGTTTGGCAGTGTTACAATAAGCACTTACCGTTCATTGTTTATATCATCAACCTATCCATCAAGTGGGAAGTTGTTGTACTTAAAATATTTTCAAGGCAAAAACATTTCAATTCACACTGGCAATAATTTTTCATCATCAAAGAAGGTGAAAGCGTAAGAAAACAGAGCCGATACTGCAAGCAAGTAATTGGTTTGAATAAATCATGTTGTGTTGAAAATAGGCGAAGACAGAATTCTAGGTCTGCAAGAAATCACTTAAATGAGTCATTTATGGTGACGAAGATTAGGGAATTTTTGAGAAGTAGAAATGTTAACGGCAAAGTAGGGGAGGTCAGATTATTTTCCTTACTGCAACATTTCCCTACTGGTGCTAAAATCTTTTGATGAGTATTTTCCATCTGTGACATTATCCTACTGGAGCACGAGGGTGCCTACTATAGTACTGAGATCAGCCTCATTTTTAGAGTTCGATTTACTGTGAGGGTTAGAGTTAGCTGTCTTTCAAAAATAATTTCAGTATTTAGCTGGTACAAAGTATTTAGTATTTAGCTGGTACAGATGGTACTTCTTGTACATTTGGTAGAGGTACTACTGCTTCTACAGGTCAGGCATTTAGTATAGGTGGTAGTGCCGGATTAAGGCTCTGTTGGCCCTAAGTCTTATTTTGATAGTTGGCCTGAAAATGCAGGTATTTTGGGTTGCAACACACGAGTATGAAAAGCCTTCAAAGACAAACGCATAAAAGAAGAATGATGCCATTTATTTACATAAAAATGAAGGAAAGCGATGTCGTCATCACATGATATTTATCAATTTCTTGTTTACTTTGTTATTTGTGGCCTGGATTTTTGGCTGGCCCTATGATACGTGACCTATTTGTCCAATGGTGAATCCGGCACTAGGTACAGGTGGTACTGCTGGTACAGGTGATCCATTTGATACTGCTGTGTACTGCCAATCAACACCAAACAGGACGTGCTAGTGTAGCGTTCAATTATATATCATGGGAATGGATCAAAGTATATATCATGTCATTTCCTATACACATGAAACAACGAATATAATACGTCGCATAGCGCTGTTTAAACTCCTTCTTACACCGGTTATTTTAGTAGTTTCTCATTAAAGGAAACGACTTTATTTAGGGGACCAACTGTTTATTACTAGTGTTTATCTTTCACACGAGATTTCCAAGAAATATGAACAACACAGGAGAAGGTGGAGGACCAATCTTTATGACGCCAGAGGAAAGGAGAAAAAATAAAGTACGACTTGATCTATTACAAGGAACGATTTGGGTCGAGTTAATATTTGTGTTTTACGCCTTCGTAATGTTAATCAATTACGAATACATGAACTACAAGCGAAAAATGGCATCTGGATTGTTAAATCAACGTAAAACTTTAGCATCTCAGTACGGAAGGTATTTACGATTAACCACGACCACGGCTGCATTTATTCTGATGCTACGATGCTTCTTAGTGCAGGCAGAATTAATGATGGAAGTTCATACGGATTACGAACATTGCAATATAGTGGTGTTAGTGAAATTCTTTCTCACAGCCGTATACGTCACATTGATCTATGTGTTTTTGTGGCTAAGACAACGCGCCTGCTACAGCAATCCATTAGTTCATCATCTCACTTCACAACTGACACATGCATGCAGTTGGGTCAGTCTCATTATGCTCATTATAGCCGAAGTTATCGGGACCAGCCTGTTTATGTGGACAAGAACATACAAAAGGTATGGTGATCTTTTTAATATAAGCATTATAATAAAGGTTGAAAGTCGTTTAATCTAGAGCAGTGGTTCCCAAACTGGGGGTCATGGCCACTAGTGGGCAATGAAAACATATCCAGTGGGCCACAGAGCTATTTTGAACAGAAAATGAGTCATTTTGTGTTATTCTGTATTTTTTAAAGTTTAAAAAATCGCGTATGGTTACACTTATTCAGTCAATTTTGACAAAACTTTGCGTGGAAACTGATACTTTAACTGGCACTGGCACTACAGCCGCACATATTTCATCGTGGTTACGAAAATATGAAAGCGTAGTCACGTATAATTTTGCATTGTTTTCCTACAATGAACCTCTGTGAATTAAAATGCTGCAGATTATGGGTAAGTTTCATGATGAATGGGAAACATATTGACACACAGTGTCGTTATATTTCAAGTGAGATGTTCAATAATGTGATGACACGACATCCCTTCCCACGGCCGCAGATTGGACACCCCTGTTCTATGTGTTCAATTTCCAAACGTTAGCAACCCTAGTTGCAATTCATGCCGAACGGACAGTGTTCCCCCGGCCCTCCTTTACTCAAATCGTATCGTAGTTTAACATGGAAAATGCATTGCTATACAGAACGAAGCTTGGATGCGACATCACTCACACTTACATTCCTCCTTATGTACCATGGGTATTCTATGGAATCACAACTGCAACATTTCAAATAATACTGCTGGGACTATTCTTCTACCCTCTTTCAAGACAGAAAAACATTTCGCGGGAAAACACGAATAAGAAAAGGGAAAGAAGTCATTTGATGCCGTTGATGAAGCGATCGTTTGGAGCATGCGCTGCCTGCGTGTTCTCCAACCTGGTCGTCTCGATTATAGTAATTGTTACGGACGAACCATATAACATCATTCCAATTTTTGCTTATAACATTAATTTGATCACAGACCTCGTAGCTGTCATCATTTCGTTTTCAAAATGGCGTCTCATATTATTCCCGTTTTGTTACAAAGCGAAAATATCGACACTTAAACTCAGCGACTCATTTGAAATCTCATCCTCGCACAGGACCCTCAGAGCAAGCAATGATACTTTCCTGAATCGGGCGTTTGTTGGAAGGCAAATAAGTGTGTTCAGTCTCACAGACAAGTCCAGTTCGTTAGTGGACAGTAGTCGCAATCATACGTGACGAGACAATACAGAATAAAATGGACAGAGCCAGTATCTTGCCTGATTGCGCGCCACTGAGAACCAGGAGATTTTTTTAGATGAAAAAATCTCCTGTAATGCCTGTAATCGACGTAACTTACTAACTTGATGTTACGTCACCAAAGCACTAGTTTCAAATTTTACCATTGTATTGTTATTTCGTCTTATTCGCTTACAATAAAATGGGCAAAGTTAATAAACGAATTACGGATATTTTGATATCATGAGATAAACGAGATCACAAATACTAATCAATAATCAATATGAAGTTAAGTAATTTAACAACTTTATGATCACAGATACATTTACTGTAAGAATTATTCCCAACTTGGCCTTGAAAAGTAAACACACAGGGATAAGTCGGAGCATTATACATGAATTGGTGACAAACTCACAGCCAACAGAAAACAAGAGACACAAAGCAACATACGTGAGGATTATATCTAATGCATAGGAAAAACCAATACACGATTTTCATAAAGTAATAAGATAGATTCTTGCAGTTTTGTATCATAATTGTAAAGTGGATTATACTAATACCTTGCGCTGTTTTGCTATACAGTGGATCCTCATACTACGAACGACTTATAAGACGAGAAACTCGCTATACGAGCCGCCATTTGGAAATATTTTTGTTTCGTATGACGAGTACAGATTTACACTACGAGCGATCGTCATACACAATGGCAAGGTCAAGGGAGTCAATAAATAGCGTTTCTAGCTGACTCATCGAGTTCGATCGAAAGAGAGAGAACTCGTAGTATGAGGATCCACTGTAGCGCAAAGCAATTCGAGTTCCAAAGCAGTAAATATTATATTACCAGTTTTGAGTCAATATCAAACAAGAGAACCAATCCGAGAGTTCTAATGACTTATTTGATACATTCAGTTTGTCATCTTCAGTAATTTATGTAGAGTGCGTGTGCTCGGTTAGCTTTCCATATACATTTATATAGTTCATTAATCAATCATGTCAGGAAGGAAGTAAATGCTTATATCACCAAGAAACCTAGGCTTGAAGAACTTATCATAATCCAAAAATTATCGGAAAGATGAAGATCCGTGGTTTATTTGAGAAATTTAATTTTTCTGATGCTTAGTGATTTGAAAATTAACATTTATAGGTAAAACCCACTTATGCCCGTTGGCATTTTTCCAATAAGAAATATTTTTGAACAACTCGCGTATTCGCGAAGGTAGTAAATTGACGTGGGACAATGATTTGTCCATTTTGAATTAGACTGCCCTTGATTGCTCATTTTTCGAATCAAAAAATATTTTTTGATCACCTGTTAATCATACTGATATCGATCCCTCACGAAAATTTGTCTTACCAATCAAAGTGTTTACAAGTACCGGCTTGTTTGTTGTTTTCGCAAGTATCTGCGCTTTCTTCAGAGTGCCTTTAATGTCATGGTCGCGTCCGAGCAACAGACCATGGCCACCGTAACCAACAGCGACTGTATGGTAGTCTAAAAATTGAAGAGCTTTTTGAACAAGTAATAATTCGGTCTCAAATTCAGGTTTCAAACTTCTGCAAGGGATAATTCAATATTATAAATATAAATATTCAGGAAAATTACAAAACAATGCCACCTTAATCCCTTGCAATATATATCCTGGGCAGGAAGCATTGCAATATTTCATTGTATAAGTAGGGCTACCATATTTTCATAACTAAAAACCGGGACGCCTCATAAAAACCGCATTTTAAGTTTGGTTCGTATTTAGAAGTAAATAGCTATTAATTAAATGCATTTTTGGCAGTTCAAAAGATTAAAATATCACCAAGAATAAACGGAATAAAAATATCGCATTCCCATGCGATAATAAATCCTTCTTACCTGAAAATTCAAGTCCACATGCAACATTGCTTCCAAATATTGGAACTTGATCTCTTGATATCTGTGTCCATCCTGCATCATTTCCAACCAATGCAATCACAGGTAACTAGAAAAAATAAAATATACAGTAAATCCATCTGCTCAGGAACTCTTAAGCAATGGAGACCCAGAAAAATAAATCTCAAGATATAAAGTAAAAAATTTACAGTAGAATCTCTCTGATCCAATATTCAAATATCTGGAACTCTCAAACAACCTGCATCCAGATAAAATAAATTTGTCTATATATATAAAATAGCTTGTTTTTGTGTTCGGCCATTTTAATTTTTTAGTACATCAGCTTTTAGTTGTAACTGATGAAAATTCTATCAAATAAATCAATTTAAGGGACGCTTTGCTTCGCTATTCATATAGCATCAAAAACAGTGGCACTGAATTCCTGTCCACATTTCATATCGACTATCTTACCTTATGTCTTGTGAACGTATCGAATTCAGCAACGCTGTACCCAAGAGACCCATCACCATAGATAATCCATACTTCGCTGTCAGGACGAACGAGTTTTGCACCCAATGCGAACCCACCTCCGACTCCGAGGGTACCGAATGCACCAGGGTCCAACCACCTAGAATATATGAATATAATACTTAAGAATTGAAACAATTACAAGGTTATCGAACGAGGTCAGACGCGATCGTGACATTAAAGGCACTTTGGAGGAAGCACAGGGACTTGTGAACCGCTACTTGTGAACACTTTGATTGGTAAGACAAATTTTCGTTAGGGCTCAATACCAATATGATGAACAAGTGATTAAATAATATTTTTTGATTTCGAGAAGAGGTCTAATTCAAAATAGAAAAAAATATTATTAACAGGGATACAGATACTATGCATATATACAAGCACTCATCAATTTACTACCTTCGCGGCTAACTGAGGAGTTTTTCAAAAATAACTCTTACCGAAAAAATGCCAATGGGGGCATAAGTGGGTTTTACATTTAAATAATAATTTTGTAATCACCTTCAGTAACGACCTTTGGAGTGTTTTTTAAAGTTACAATTTCTTGTCCTAGAGGTAATTACAATAAGGGGATACTCTGCTGCAAAAATGAGAACTTCTCTTATCAAGATCTGCCTCCGCCAGTCAATATTGCAAGTCCACATTCAACAAATCATTGTTTATAAACTTCTTTACCATGTAACACTGAATGAACATAAAAGCATTGACCAACCTCATCGGTCCTCTTGGTCTGACAACATAAGCAGCACTTCCAACAAAATCTCCTCCATCTGCAACCAGGATACTGTCATCAGGAAGAATGTCATCCAGATCATGAAGTACCTGTGAATTAGGATAGAGCTAATGATAGAGAATCTCTGGATCTAAGTTAGAATTCTGTTTATATTACTAGCGTGAACATCTACCTTGAGAGGATTTAAATGAACATCAGTTGGTTCTTCTGCTTTCTTTGAATTTGATTTTTCTTTTTCATCATCACCTTGAACAGAAACAACGTTTAAAATTGTGTTTAGTTTATAATTTATTTCCTTATAAAATTGCACAAATCATTGCATATATTCTACTAGCATAGCAGAAGTTATTACAGGTTTATATCAAAACTCTTATCTATCTTATCTGCATTATTGTGGGATGCATCCAAACCTACGCATCAAATTTAATGAAGATCCTTGGATAAATGGCGATGATGTCTCAAGATACACCTAAGATAACCCTAACACGTACTTTCATGCCTGATACAGATGTCTAGATTTCACGGATTGGTCGACCAACATAAGTTAGTGAACAATAATTCGTGCAAATATTTGCTCTTACTCAATTTAAGTTTTTCTGGCCAGTCTGCCGGACATGAGTATCCCTTTCCTAGACCTTCAGCGAGAGCAACTATGACAGAGGCGGGATCTGCTTGCAAAGCAAGTGTAGGTTTCCAGAACATGTCAGAATTCTTTGTTAATTGTTCCTGAATATTTAACAAAAATAGTTTTTGTTTATCAATGTACTTCCTTCAAAGTACCTCGGTAAAGAGGTGACAGGCTGCAGTCATTTAATCGGAGACTATGCCTATAAGTCACTTAGAAAATGGATAAGGAGATGTCGTGTTGAAATATTCTGCAGAAACCTCATACTTCATACCATTCTCTTATTTCATAGCGGGAATTCTAATTATTAGTAATCATGGTTCTTGGAAAATACTGCTTTGTTTTTCGTCATATTTAGTTTACAACCAACTCACAGAAAGTAATTAAGGATGAAAACCATGCACCACCAACTCACCATGAGATACTAAGAAGCAGTTTGTAATACTAGTACTACTTACCTTATTTCGGTTGATTGCGATAATTTTTCCTTTCCTTGGAAGAACTTTTCCATAACCGAGACGAAAATCACAAACTGCTCCGATTAAAACCACAAGATCTGATTCCTAGAATAAAATAATAATCGTGATATAAAAAACTTGACAGCATTGCTGTGACTATTCTTTGAAATCTTAGGTATGATATCTCCAACAAGAACTAAAATTACCTTCAAGGCAGCTCTTCGATTTTGTCTAATATGGATCGGAGAATTTCTTCCAAGAAGTCCGCGAGACATTCCACCTAGAGTAGCGAGAAAAAAAATATCAATGATATATGGAAGGAAATAACCTGCGAGTCTGTTTTAAGAGCGACAACTGTATATAGAAGTTTGTTTGACTGTTTGTCTCCAAACAATGTTGGCAGACGAAATAATTATGCGATGAGTTTTAGCATTAAAGTTTAAAATAAATATATTACCGAGAAAACATGGAATTTTCATTTGTTCCAGAGTAGTTCTTAATTCATCAGCTGGCACAGGTGGTAAGGTTGCTTGACTTCCAAGAACAAACACTGGTTTCTTTGCTCTGCTTACCAGTTCAATACAGGTTTGAATCTGCAGAAAGTATAAATCACACTGATAAATAATTGAATATAGGACACTATCAGTTATCTAATCTAATGTAAAAAAGGTAACTTTGGTTGTCTTAAAACAATGGCGCTATTGGTGCTTCTGAATGCATCATTATCAATTAAATATATCAACGAAACATGAATTGAATATTAAATTTTTAAGACCAATTATTGCAACTGTTTATTTGGAAAATTGAATGCTTACCTGGTCTTGTGTTGCTCTTGGAAAGAAAACAGGAATTGGAGTTGTATCTCTTGGTTCAAATGCACCCGCAAACAGGTTGCATAGATGATTGTTAAGATACCATTGAATTATTCTTTGTACAAGAGATTTCGAACCACTGCCTGACAATAAAAATAATTGAAATAGTCTGAGTTTGCATAGTTGGTAAACTAGTAACTTTATAACCACTTGTCTCTAAGATGTTATCAGTTGGACTGTAAAACTCCAATATTGAATACCCAGACTTAACCAGAGTCTAGGCACCTTTTGATATATAATTTGAGTATATCGACTTACCACCACCACCACCAGCTGATGTAAGTTCTCTTGCCACCAGATTATATGGATATAAAACATTTATAGGAAACTCAATGAAGACTGGACCTGGAAAAAGAAAGAAAGACCCTTTGGCAATCCTGCTCTCAAATTATTATTTCATAATTAACTTGTTCGTATTTTATATCTGTTTGTAAAATTTGCAATGCAATGGATCAAATACATGAAATAAGGGAACCGGCGAATTTCCAAGTAATTCGAACATATCATCAACAGCAACAAGGAGTGACTGTATATCGTTAATAATACATAATAATTTCCATACCCGGTGTCCCGGACTGTGCGGCTGCAAACGCTTGCCTTATTGTTGGAATAATCTCTCGAACTCTTGAAACGCTTGCTGTGAATTTGCACAGAGGTTTAAAGAGAGACATCTGATCAATGTCTTGCAATGCACCTCGGCCTGAGATAGAGAAAACAGGATTTATAGTCAACAGTCATATTGCTGTGTAAGGAATTAGAAAATTCATTCATGAGTAAATCGTATTTAATTTGGTCACTCAGAGAAATGATTTTTTGTCATCAGCAACATGTCGAGAGAGAATATCAATAATCCTTCATCAATATTACAAGAAGATGATATATAAATCATGATTGATAGATTGCCATAATACATGAAATTGATATTCGAGCACCTTTTAATAATGTCGGCGCTGCTCCACCGATAAGCAGTAACGGTGATTCAGCCATCTGTGCATTCTTTATGGCTGTGATTGTATTGGTCAAACCTGGACCAGCTGTCACTGCTGCCACACCGACACGACCTGAATGAAAGTTAGGGTTAGGAATAAGAATAAGGAATCGAAAAATTGCGTCCTGAATTCAAGGGCCCTGCATGTAATTTAAATTATAACCTGACACAAACTATTATGATGCTACTCTGAAGTGTCTCTAGAGCACAATTATTTATGGTGAAGCGACCAATGCAATTTTAGCTTAAGTCCTCTGCATAGAGAATTAAATCAACTCACCTGACAATCTTGCAACAGCATCAGCTGCAAACACAGCCGTGACTTCATGTCTTGTATCGACAACACGAATTCCGAGTTCCTCTGCAGCTACTAATATCGGTGAGATATGTCCACCGACGAGAGTGAAAAGAAATTCAACACCATGAGCTTTCAATGTTTGAGCAACTAGTTCACCACCATGATTTTTCGTTTCTTTATCAACCTAAATGAAACGTGATAAAATGAAATGAATGACACGAGAATATATAGACTCAAGTAGGAAGGACAAGGCTAAATACCACTAATACTGTTTGATACTTGCAATCGGAAGAATAAGCGAGATTTTGCTAATTAAAACTTTCAATATTTGACACATTTTGAATATTTGAGACTCGGGTCTCCCCTATAACAGTAAAATCCCTCTTATTTAGTACTGAAATGACTGGAACTCTTAAGCAGCCGCAACTGGGAAAACTACACCTCTATATACATAGAGATATAGTTATTCAAGGATAATATTTGAGCGACACTTTTATCGATTTCTTGTGTTACTGAGTTTTGACAGCGAAAGCCCAAGTCCTACCTTGTCGAATAGAAAGACAATACTAGAACCTAAAGCACCACCTGTACCAGCTAGATATTGAATACCGCAGTACAATACTAAATGCTGCATTGTGCCAAACGAGAACTGCTGTCAAAGTCAGAATACCCATCGGAAACAAAGTAACCAAAAGATTTCAAAAATCGTACAAACCTTATGGAAGAACTGATAAACGATTCCAAACCTTTGCACGAAATAAGTAATGCCGAATAAAAGACCTCCGATGATAAATATAACTATATTCTGGAGCAATAGCTCATGAAAAAGCCAATCTAACGTATCTGTCATCTCTATCAGCTTCTCGTTCTCTTATCTTATCTTCTTGCAGAATCTTCTTGTGTACGCGTTCACCACTATGATACGAGTCCAATGTTCAGCTAGATAAGATATTTACGAGGAACACGATATTAACCCCTTGCGTGACTACACAATACGCAGATTGAAAAGAGCGATGCAGCCATATTAAAATAGAAAGAAATGTATTATATAAAATGTTTTTTTCCTCTCCCCCTAAATACATCAAAATAACCTGGGTGACCTAGCTTCGATTCTGAACACAGAATTAACAATCATTTTTATTTTCCAATCAGAGGGTGTGGGTATAAGAGGGTGGGAATAAGAGGGTTAGAAGAAATAGACCTCGTTATTATCTCATCTGGCAAAAATATCAATAATGTAAACAACATGAGGATCCTTACCAATTTACAACCGCCAAAAACATAAGTTGTGTTAAAAATTTTCAAGTATTATTCCCATACATCAAGCATCAATACCATACGGTACAATAACGCATTGCATGTTGCACCGTCATGCACTTGAATCGAAAGCTTTACCAATATATGTAATTTCCTTAATATAAATATAGAGACAAATTTTTCAAGGAGGTGCGAGAACTTTTCAGAATCAAGGGTGTGACGATTAACATAAAAGGTTAAGAACCACTGTTCTAGCATAACAATATTTGAGATTAGCTCACAGTATACATCACAGTGACACTTTACAAAAAACATATACAGTGAATTCCCTTCTATCCGGTACCACTGGGGGGATCGAAGGGTTGTTGGATAACTAAATTTTCCAGATATCTGATCATCACCCATTGAATTACCATTAACATTAGTACTTCGCAATACTAATTAAAACAGTATATATGCATCAGTATTATCATTAGTATTTCGAGTAGAAATATGAAGAAATAAAAGTGTAATAGAAGTTTATCACCTAACACAAGTACTGTAAATCACAGTCACAGTCACAATACAGTAATATCAAATCCATTCGAATCGTTCAACAAGGATTAATGCAATTACAAACAAACAAGCTCTTGTATATACATTTTTTTTCATGGTGCTGGATGAATGGGAATTTTTACTGTGACAAATCACAAAATTTCAATTGCAGCGTATTCGCATTGGTTCTGAGGCAATTATAATATCTTCAAATTTTTTGACCCAAATAACTTCTTGTGTTGATGACATAGTAATCATAGGAGGAGCGTGGGTGGAACTGAGTTGATCTGGAATTCCATTGCATTGTGTATTGCTTGAAGAGGTTGGAACATTCTGTGTTTTCTCTGTCATCTCTTTTCTTTAAATCGAAATAAGAGAAAAAAGCATAAAATATCAAATATTACAAGCAATGTTGATATAGAAGAGATAGTAGAATCTGGATAAATAATTATTGATGCTAAAAAAATTTGCTCTAAACTAGCAGCCTTACTGGGCGGTGCTCGGGATGACTACATCAGTACAAGTGACCCAGCGTTGCCCCATAAACCTTTCCCATTGAAAACACTAACGTAAGCCTTTGACAGAATTAGTGTATGAGGGAAAAGCTTACATCGGTATTAAATCCAAATTTTTGACGTCATTCTATAGTGATATTGAGATGTTTGAAACTGGAGAATCATTTTAAAACGTCGCCATGACAAGCACCAGGATACATTAGGTTACCACACCGAATCACCACTTTCAAATTACCTTTTTTGTTTCTCTTTAGGAACAATCTTTGAATGACTTGACTTTGACACAACTGTTTTCTTAGGCTGCAAATCAAATAAATAATGACGCTTTCAAATGAACATTCTATATCTCTTGTATAAAAAAATTATATAACACTGTGGTGGTTAGATAATGATGAATATTTTGTGGCCCGCTTGTGAACGGCTAGTGGGACACACTTAGGCAAACCCTATCTTAATGAATAAGGGTGGATTTTATATCATATTTAGCTATGAAACAGCAATCATATCATACATTGCAATTCGAAATGGTATTACCTTTTTCAATGAACTTGTAAATACAGGTCGCTTAGAAAGTTTTCTTGTTTCATCTCCCACGCACAATGTTTGGGTTTTAATTGAAGTTTTATCGTTTGAATTCAAGAGATGCCATGGTTCAGTGTGAATGACAGCATAGTAATTGGATATGAGATAATCCATTATCTTATTTTTCAATTCTTGCAACATTACGTTGAATTCCTGCGTTTGAAATAGAAAAAAATCACAACATTATTTACATGAAGGTTAGCTAGGCAAGCGAGAATAAATTGCACCATGTATATGTCATTTCCTTTTTCTTAAAAGCTTCCTGGATGTTATTTGGGAAATTCTATCGAGATGGTATTACCTATCGTCACTGACAGGATGATGATAGACCCACGAGGTTACTATAACCTCGGTGGATGTCACCATCATCCCTGCAGTGACTCCGGGAGTTGCTGGTCCCCTATTTATACAGCTGGTGATTGTGTCTTGCTCAAGGACACGGAAATGGCTCCGGTTCGAACACGCAACCTCTCACTTGTGAGATGTGCTTGAGTCTGCTGAGCGACAAAAAACATTCGCTTTGAGCTTTTAATGAAAAGAAATCATCCCGGTACAATATACCTCAGTATATGCCTAATTACAGGATATCATCAACTTTACATTCATGTTAGAAGAGCAGCCGGATTGCAACTTGTTAATCTATGATAATTTTAAATTAGTTCACCTTGATCCAACAATCTTTTTCCGCATAATAGGTCAGAGTTCGGATAGCGAGATGAGCTGAACAGACATTTTCAATGGATAAATCTTTTGCAAGTTGTGCGAGAATTTGTTGAACAATTTCAGTCTTCCAGCCCATTCCCTGCAGAAATAAAAATTCATAAAAAAAACGGTACTTGGAGTGCATAATATAATACGAAGTTGGTGGGAACCTAATTCATCGTATTTACACGTTGGGAAACACAGGGCCATATATCTGCTGATAATATATCGCCATTCTCGATAACATTCGTCCTCACCTCGAACAAAACAGATATGGTTTTGTTTTCCGTGACCTCCAAGAAATGCTCTGTCAAGAATCCAATGCATGAGGTCATGACCTCTGTTGCCATGGATATGACTGGTAAAGTCCATCTCAGCCTGGTTAAGTTGCTGAGCAGCATGTCGGTCTCCATCAGATAATGAACGGCATTAGAGATGGTCTGTGAAGTCACAAAAGGTGAACTATGATATAATAATTTGAACTTCAGAATAGAGTTAAGTATCGTAAGACAGAAACTGACCCAAAATGACACGAATTGCTTAATTGCTTAATTGCAAAAGTTAGATAACTTACAAGAGATGAAACAACAGCTTGTACACAGCTCTCATGGATTCCTTCCGACAAAGATGCAAATTTATGAGTCGGCCAGAGTTTCATAAAATACACACAGTTCCATTTGATGCAGTTTGCATAAAGTTTGGTCAGCGAAAAAGCGGAGGCGAGTTTAATCACATCCGCATAGTTTGAGATACAACCTGCAGATGACAATAATAGAATACTAAATATTTATGCATTGAAATATAAATATCCCCAGAAGGCAACTGAGATCTCCCATAAATAACAATGATACCATTTGATTTAATAACAATTTGATTTTATAACTTATTCATCACAACAGAGCGCTATTCATCGAGACATGCAGTTGGATTGTGGAAATTAACTGATATCGATATCTATAAAAATTGGTAAAGGAGAGTTGAGTAAGTAAATAACTAACATGCTAGCAGCTTTCCTTATCCAAATGGATTTCTAGTACAATTGACCATCATTAAAACGGAATATTAAGGGGGAAGGGTGTCAGTTTGAGCAGATTGTTCAAGTTAACCGATGGTAGATGCATAATGCTTCATGTGTGTACATGTGTAAATGACAGGAAATACTGTAAACATCATATAACTATATAAAATATTTAAATATATGTTTAATAAAATTATTTGACATTACAGTATGTAAAAATATAAAGAGTTAATATCATAAATTGCAACACGAACAGTCACTCTTCTCTTAACTCAGATTTAGAAAGAAACCTGATAATTATTACTGGTACAAGGTATAATCCAGAAATAGCATGAATGCAGTTTCACATTCAAAGAATATTTTTACCTATGCATGGTTTATTATTAAATCCATGACAGAACATCGAGCTTAGGCCGAGCTCAACGATAGCAGTCACGGACTTTGTTCCAAACATGTCCGATATGTGAAGGAGATCAGAGGTCAAGCAGTGGCCAGGAAGGAGTGAGGTTGCTCCATATAAATAACACAAGAGGGCAGCAAATGCAGGTTCTTTGATATCATCTGTAACAGAAAATGATACTTTTTATTGAGGATCTAAATTCCAAACATTTCCATTATCCAGACACCGGATGAAATTTTTGGTGGGGTATCTATTCTTCAGAACATACCTGCACAAACTAGTATTGGAAATATATACTTAATTATTTTAATTACAATTAGGTCGAATTCTTTGTGCACCAACTCTAGAGAGCCCTGCAAACAATGTGGTATCTGGAGGTAATGACACAATGTTAGTTATTAATATGACGACGCAATGTTAATTAAATTATATCAGTCAGAAGGGTGAACACAAGGCCCTGCCCTGTGAATGATCAGTTCAGGTATTTTAAAACTGGTAGAACAAGTAAACCAGTATTAGAAGTAATATTATATATCATTACTATGACTTGTATGACATGTGACAATGTAACATAAATCATTCCACACTCATAAGGGTGATCATGAGGCTATTCCCTGTTAATATTCAATTCAGGTATTTTTAAATTATTAGAATAAGCAAATAAGTAATCCAGTATTTGATAGTGATGAAATGATATTATTTCTCATTGCTATTACAAATGCAGTCTGAGGAAAATGATTTAAAGGGTGATATTCAATTCGGGAATTTTTAACTGGTAGAACATGCAAAGTATGATATGTTTTCATCATTACTATGACAAATGCAATATAACATAAATCATTTCACTTATAAGGGTTAACGCAAGGCTCAAAACCATGAGTCAGTAACATAAAGGAAATTTCCACTGGTGAGATTTAACTGGTGCACAGTAATAGTCCTGAATTGTTTTCAAATCAAACTTTTCCTTATACTTCCCCTATCAATGAATTTTTCATGTAATATTTGTAATTTTTTTTTCATCAATTTGGAATTATAAAAAAACAGCTCTTAAAAAAATTTTCTTACAAAGAGCTATTTCTTGTTGTGCTGAAGATTCGTTCCATCTACATGACAACATTGCAGAGAAATATTCACATCGAGCTGATAGAATTGATCGGTGGCAGAAAAAGTATTCATTCTTCACCTGAAAAACAAATGTGAAATTATTCTGTAGAATTAAATACAAGAACATACAAATGGATCAAAGTACATATCATTGCATATACGTTTGTAACAACTTTTATGATTTGTCGCATAGCGCTGTTTAGATCCCTTCTCACACTGACTATGTAACAATAAGCACCGGTTATTTCAGTATCAGAAAATATTGCAGTTGGGTTTAGGCAATATATTTGTTTTTCATAATAAACTACTAAATTCAGGATGAAATCTAATCCGTTTCACATACAAATAAGTCTTGTGAAACAAATATATCATCTTGAAAAATTTGTGATAA